>JAMBMQ010000020.1:98925-111220 GCA_024363595.1 Xenopus borealis | reverse complement strand
TATAGTTTTGCTTTAAAGGATCACTTGAAATTTCAGGGACAAGTTGACAAAATTCTGTTGCAAGAGAGATGCACTGATTGCAATTTAATTTAAATGGGTGGTTCACCTTTAAGTTAACTTTTAGTTTTTTATAAAATAGCCAATTCTAAGCAACTGTTCAATTGCTCTTTGTTATTTATTTGTTATAGTTTTTTTTTCTATCATTTGCCTGACTCTTTCCAGCTTTCAAATTGCTTTCTAAAAAACAAATGCTCTGCAAGGCTACACATTTATTGTTATGGCTACTTTTTATTACTAATTTTTCTATTCAGGTCCACTCCTATTCATATTCCAGTATTTTATTCACATCAATGCAATGGTCATTTGGACACTAGCAACAAAATTGTTGAGACTGCAATAAGTGCAGAATAAATACTTCAAAAACCAACAATAATAAAAAAAAGAAAACCAACTGCAAATATCACTCTCTACATCATACTAAAAATACATTTAAAGGTGAACCACCTCTTTAAATGAAATCAGTGCAAACCCTTCAACATGCATTTAATATATGTGCCTGCATTTTTTAGTGATCTGGTAATCATAGTTTATAGATATTTCCAGTTCAAGCCCCACCTGAAGTTCCGTATTTGATCAGGACACACTTAGTTTACATTCAGCAATAATTTCTAGAATAGTAAATGAGGTTTTACCCAAAAACTCAGTGGCGTAACTACCAGGGGTGCAAAGGGTGCAATTGCACCAAGGCCCTGCCCCCTTGGGCCCCATCAGAGCCACAAATAATGGTTATGGCAGTTGGTTATCTAGGGTGAAATTTTACAGCACACATGCTAGCAACACTCCAGCATGGGATTTATAGAGGTAAGGGCCCAACAGGGAGGCCCAGGTTCCCATCCTGTACCAGGGCCCACCAGGGAGTAGTTACGCCACTGCAAAAACGTACTCAATTTATCATCACTTTCAGGATCAGCTAGAGAGTAAATTGCATCTCACCCAAATCTAATCCTAGCTACCCTTCAAACTTTTATGGGCCCTCTAAGAGGTCCAATGTTGTGAGGCAAGTACAGAGATTATGTTTCAGGGGTAAAAAATAGAATTAAAAATATTATAAATTAGTTTTAATTGAAAAAATGGACAAAAGAAGCAAAATGTACGTGGCTGTATAAGATGACCTACATTACCATGCCCAGGTCAAATACCTGCAAAAAGTCTTACCTTGCTCCGGATTTGCCCAGAAGTAGATACCTTGCGAATGAGTTTGTGGTTGATACCTTCTTGTTCCTCTCCTTCGCTATCAGATGACTCCTCGCCTGTTGCTTCTGCTGTCGGCAGTTTGTCTGAGTCAAGAGAAGAGACAGAATCCCGTGCCCTCCTTTCAAAGGCGTCATCTGGAGACAGCTTCTGAGCCATGGTCTTCAGAACTGGCACAGGTCAGAGGCAGTCAAGGGTTTATTCTAGAACACAATAAGACCAACACAGTGCCTAATCATTATAATAGGGTAGATGGATACTACTTCTGTATTGTTATAACAGGTATGGTATCTTTTATCCAGAAACCCGTTATCCAGAAAGCTGAGAATTATGGAAAGGCCGTCAGCCATAGACTCTGTTTTAACCAAATAATCCAGATTTTTAAAAATGATTTCCTTTTTCTCTGTAATAATAAAATAGAACCTTGTATTTGATACCAAATAAGATATATTTAATCCTATTTGAAAGCAAAATCTGACATGATTATCTAGTAGACTTAAAGAGGAATTCAACCACTCCCTCCTCCCCCCGGGCAAATGCCCGTAAGTCGCTATTTACCCCTCCGTGCAAGTCCCCTCCAGCCAGGTTCACAGGAACCATCTTCTACAGCAACGTGCCAGTTGGTACTACTGCGCATGCGCCCAAAGTTCACGAAGTTCGCCGATTGAACTTCGCAAACTTTGGCCACATGCGCAGTAGTACCAACCAGCAAATGTGTCCTACTGTGTATGCGCGTTGAATTCCCCTTTAAGGCATGAAGATTCAGATTATGGAAAGATCCATTATTTGGAAAACCCCAGGTCCTGAGCATTCTGGATAACAGGTCCCATACTGGTATTAATACATTCTTTGAGACCTGCTGTTCTGTGCAGTTTAGATGTCCCCATACATACTGTCTATTATATAGGGTGTTTCATGTAAAACGTTGCATAAGACAAAATCAGTGTGCAAAGTTTTTTTTTTCTTTTTTTTTTTTTAAACAGTCGCCTATATTTATTATATTATTATATTATTATATTATTATTTAGCTATTATTATTATTATTATTATTATATTATTATATTATTATTTAGCTATTCTACAGCTAAGCCATTTCCATTTTAAATATCCATTTTTAACTGAAAATTATAAATACCTTCAGGCAAAATGAAAATAAACTCTATACAATTACCCCAATGGTGTCTCTGGTGGATTTGTCCCTCACTCTCTGAGATTTATGCCTGTCTCTGCACAATGCTGCAATATAGTGCCACTGTCATACCATATCTGTGTGTTTGTACAAGGATTGGGGACCATAATTCCATATACTATCATATCAGTGATTTGATGGAGCCATGGCTTTCTCTAAATATTCCAATTTCATAGGAAATGTACCAGTCACAGGATCAGAAATTGTAATGGCAAAGCCTTTCAATGTATAAATATACATACAGTATGTGTAGGGGAGCTTACCCCTTTTATTGTTTCAGTGCAAATGAAAAGATCACCAATTTGGTAGGGGGGGAATCATCACAAATACTGTTAAAAGGAGGTGCAACTGTGAAAACTGTACCTTCCACATAGTCTTTCAGTGTGACACACCAGCACCTCTAGTGTGACCCAGCTGTACAGTTACAAACATGTTCTTATCTAAACATGACAGGTGCATACATACTATAAGCCAGTGGTTTTACTTCCTTGGGCACCAGCAGCATTGTCGAGTAAGGTGATTTTGCTTTAATATGCTATGACATACATTGTTTAAGCTGAATGCCTCATGGATGTCAATGCTGCCCAAAAGAGAATACGTTATTTTAAAGTACAGGTATGGGACCTGTTAACCAGAATGCTCAGGAGCTGGGGTTTTCAGGATAAGGGATATTTCCGTAATTTGGAACTCCATACCTTAAGTCTACTGAAAAAAATAATTTAAACTTGAAGTAAGATTGTTTCGTCTCTAATAAGGATTAATTATATCTTAGTTGTGATCGAGTACAAACTAGTGTTTTATTACTACTGAGAAATTTTTAAAAATTAGAATTATTTTAATAAAATGGAGTTTACAAGAGATGGCCTTCCCTTGGAACATTCTGGTTAGCAGGTTTCCCGGAAATGGATCCCATATCTGTAATAATAATAAGAAAATGCCCAACCTGCTTTACATATCCCTTGTGGGGGTGAGATGTAGTTCAGCAACTGTACTGAAGCATCTCCAGCCGCCAATCCCTTTATATGAATCTGTCATACATTAAAGTATAAGGATTAGCTGCCTTTCATATAAATGCCAAATCCAGTATAGAAGCACACACACACACACACACATACTATATATATATATATAGTATATAGCGTCACTCCAGTGACATTAAAATAATGCTTTACTACTGTCAGTACTGCTGTCAATGTTTCAGTCTGGGAGACATAAGCTTTTGCCAATATATATTTATATATACACACAAAAACCAACAAAGGTGCTCATTTATTTAAACAGAAAATACACAAAGAATACAAGTTGTGTACATGCTCCTGACAAAGGTTGAATGCTCCTGACAAAGACTGAAATGTTGAGTATACTGCATGTATTTTCTGTTTAAACAAATCTTTTTTTTGCTATTTTTTAAAATCCTGAGTGCAGCAGATTTTGCTGCTGTGGCACCCAGGTATAGATGGCGTGTGCACCGAGTGGAATATATATATGTTTTTATATTTGGACAGTAAAATATACTATGGCCTGTGCTAACCTTTCATATATTAATAAGAAGACCATACTTAAAAATCTGTGGTGAAAAAAAATGATGTATGCATTTTCTCCCTTTACAGTCATGTAGACTATATTCTATATATAATATATATATATATATATATATATAACAGGCACAAAAACACAACTTATCATGTATATTGTGTGTGTGTGTGCCTATAGTGTGTTTTTAGTAAACAGAAGACATATGTATTGCTGATATATATGTGTGTAATGTGTGTACAGGTATTTATGGTGTGTATGTGTAAGTGTGTATATATTTATATAATGTGTGTATGCATGTGCTTGTTTGTATATATATATATATATATATATAATGTGTGTGCATGTTTGTATGTATTTATGTGTGCATGTGCTTGTTTGTATAAATATATATTGTGTGTGTTTGTTTGTTTATATATATATTTATGTATATATATATATATATATAAACAAACAAACACACACAATATATATTTATACATATAAGCACATGCACACATATATACATAATGTGTGTGTGCATGTGTTTTTTTGTGTGTGTGTGTGTGTGTATGTATATATATATACACACACACATATATTGTCTGTGTGTATGTATATGTATATTAGCAGTAATGATGAGTGTGTCAGAGCTCAGCCATGTCAATGTATAGGAGCAGAGTAGAGATTTGAGTGATTCAGTGAGTGATCAGAGTGAGTGGCTGATAATGTGAATAATACAGACAGACAGACGATACAGCAATGATGCGCAATAATGTTCCATTGATACGTTCCCGCCCGCTGCAGCCGTTCTCCCTCTGTGACACAGCGGCTCGTACCTACCTGTCCTGTCTATGGGTGCATCATGGGAGTTGGGAGAGCAATGCTGGCCTCTCGGCTCTGAGCTGAATGTCACTTACGCCGTGCAGGGGCCATTGTCAGCCTTTACCCCCAGCAACACAGCCTCCTCCTTCTTCATCCTGCTGCCTGTAGCCAGACTCTCTGCATTGCTCAACTCTAGCAATGTCACCGGCTCCCTTCCCCCCCCCAAGCCCGTCACACTGACACCCTGCTGCTGCCTCTGTCGCCAATGGGCTGATGATCAGACTGCGCCTCTAGGGTGAGTGTCGCTGCTGCTGTACATGGGGGGGACACGCTTAACAGCCACACAGCTGATGATGAGGACTGGGGTGAGGAGGATGGTACGGCAGCTCATAATGTTGCAATCCGCTGGAGATGAGCACACGTTGATAACCGCTCTGTGCTATTGTCGCCTTCCCGTCTTATATTTCTTCATATTTCCTCTCTGTGCAACGCGATGTATGTTCAAACTTCTTTTTCACAAAGTTCCTATTTCATAATTTCTATGTGCAAATGTGTACCCCACCTTTCTACTGCCAATACTCCCACTGCCCCTTCCTTCATAGGAGCCTTCAGCCAGAACCTGCTGCTCTCTATTCACAACTTTCAATTGCTTCTCTTGTCAGCATTTTTCATTCCTTTCATTCACTTGCCCTTGTGCCTGCTCTCTCCTCCATGTTTATACTATGGGACCCTATTATTTCTTTATCTGCTCCCATATTTTGTTCTTTCTATGTCCTGTAGTTCTCATTTCTTTTCCTACATTCTTTTTATTTGCTTTCTCTCCTCAGTTTCCACCTCCTCCATTTTAAAAATCCTAAAAATATTTCTCCCCCACCTTCTCTCTTATTTACTCCCATTTCTCTTCCCTCTGCAATAAAATGATAGAATATAAAGCATCAAAAAAATATGTCGCCTGTAGACTTTAATGCTTTTTGGTCGAAGCGAAAAGGGTTACATTCGGCCATCCCTTACCAGAACCTCTTGTGGTGATGTTTTATTCTAGGCAAGTGCATCTGATCCTGCCAGTCTGTTCTGTGCCTATAGGATTAGAAGGATGTAGAATCAATGTAGAATGTACTATGTGGGCAGGCACATTGCCTTTCATCTGAACAGCTTGGATGTCTTATTTAAAAGCTAGTCATTATTTATTCTGGAATTGGCAAAATAACCAGTATGGGACCTGTTATCCAGAATGCTCGAGACCTAGGGTTTTCCGGTACTGTATTTCCATAATACCTTAAGTCTGCTAAATTATCATTTCAACATTAAATAAATCCAACTGGATTGATTTGTACACCAAAGGTACTGGATTATTTCAGAGAAAAAGGGAATATGTTTTCAAAATTTTGAATTATTTCATTAAAATTGGAGATGACCTTCACTTTATTCAGAGGTTTCTGGATGACAAGTTTCCGAATAACTGACCCTATACTTGCATTAATTTACCATTCTCTGTAATGAAAAACGGCTTTAAAATGTTCTATTCTAAGTAGTAGTGGACTGAGCCCACCATGCCACAAACCACAGCCTAAGGGCCACAACCTAATGTACTTTCTCCGATTTCTTACATATTATAGCCTTTTTGTTCTCATTTATTGCAACTTTTTCTCCCTTTTTTCCGCCCCATTTTTTTCTTTTATAAGCCCTTCTGCTTTTTACTAACTGCAATTATCTTTCTTTTTTCTTCTGCTTTCCTTCTCTATTATTTTACCCCAGACTCAACCCCTGTGCCTTTTACTTTTTTCTCCATCTTTTTTTTCTCATTATCCCCTAGTTTGCAAAACACTTGAGCCAAAACTGATGTAAATAGGAGTGTTTACAGCACACAGTAACATTTGCCACCGGCTTTAATCGCCTTTAACATCTTATATTCCAAATCATTAGTAAGGAAAGTGCAGAATTCCAAAAGCGGAGTCTACATTTCTTTTGTAATTAACAGGAATTACACATTGCCTAGCAGAGCAGGCACATCATTAACAAAAAGATATCGGTTGGTCAATTAATCATTGATAGAGAAAGCCAGACAACGTTCAAGAAATTACAAGGTTAACAGGGACAGAAATAGCATCTTCCAGAAGAATAAAGCCATTAGAAGCCCTCGGTTTGTCTTAATTTAATAACCATTAAACAGTTAGATTTGATCAGTGGGATGAAGTTAGAACAGTCAATGAAAGTAAATATTTCAGATTTCACTGTGAATTTGTGTCCCTGAAAACACCCCTAAATAAACATGCAATGGAATGCTTGTTGTGGAATAATATAATAAACTACTAGTGATGTCACATCTCATTTTATTGTTTTTATTAGCTATCCTCAATGTATTATATTGCCTTTAATATATATTTCATAGCCCTGGAATATTTTAAATAAATGAACAGAGACAGGCATATTTTAAACAATTATGCCTTAGGCCAACATCTTGTGGGGCAATTCTTTCAGAATTTTGCTGTACTAAACACTACTATAGCCCAGAGGCTTAAACTCAGATACCTACAGATTATGTCACATTTTCTTTTTTTATTTAGGCAAGGAGGTTGTATAACATTTCTAATTAATTATTGAGAAAAATTGCAATTGATTGCTTTGCCATAATAAAACAGGTGTGCAGCTAATGTCTTTATTTTATAGTATATGTATTTCTAACTTATTTACATTTTGTAAGATGGAGGGAAAGTGCATCAACAGTGTTTTTGCTTTTTTTGGTGGTTTGTTAAACAAATCAGTAATGAAAGTTATTGTCAATTGTATAATTAGTGTGTCATTGAAATGTGAAGCAGGTGCATCAGGGATAGGGGACTTCAAATCAGATACAGCTTACTTAATCTAAAAATCATTAGTGGATAATAAGATAAGATGACTTTATAAGTTGTCTTGAGAAACTCCCATTGTAGAAGGTAGAAATCAGTGTACTCTATTTTCAGAAACAAATTGTCAGTTAAGGAAAATGCTGTATTTGTACCAACAAATTTTCCATAATTTTCTGCCTCTACCTACAATCTTTAAAAATGTTTTGTGTCATACGTACAACCATTTGAGAATTAGTTGTAACCACAACATATTTAAAGACTTTTTTTTTCATGCCAGAATGTCTCCACCCTAATTAAAGCATCAATAGGTTGATTTGGCTCAAGTCAAACGACATTTTCACAGTGTTATATACAAAACTTTTTAAAATTTGGCAGCATTATGACCAATCCATACTATAAGATACCTTCTGTGAATTTATCATGCTTACAACATTTTTGCGATTTAGTGACCAACACTTTTAAGAACTCTGTACTTGACCAACACTTTTGTGAATTCCCCTATTGAGTTATCGCTTTGCACCAGAATTACTATAATTCATGCCTGCATTCTGTCTGCTGTTCTAAGTTCCAAGTGCGGGCTTGCATCTCACCCTTTCCAACATGTAGATGCACGTTGTTTGGCTGCACAGAAATCGGTGCAGTCTGCAGTGTTTATATGAATGGATTTTAATTAGTGGCAAATAATTTGAATTGAATATGTGTTAAGAGTTAAAGGAGTAAGGTGGTAACCCTATGCAGGACTGTACTTAGGGCTGGTGCTAGGTGCCCAACCTCGGCCTACCACCTATCCATCTGCAGTCAGCACAGATGTGGGACAGTTTGGGCATGTGCTGCCACCTGATGGTTACCACCCCGAACTTCATAATAGGCAGTAAAATAGGAGGCACAGACACAAGTTGCATTTAAAATGGTTCATTGCCCATTTGACAATACAAAAACAAATTTCAGGTGGACAAACCTCAGCTACAATGCCAGATTAAGTATTTTTTGTATGTGAATGTGATTCTTTCTATAGACGCACCTGATGGACACCCCTGAAAGCTGCCATCCTAGTCATGGACCCTTAGATGCCTATTTGGTAAATTTATCACTGACACTGTCTAGTATAGGGATAGTAAAACAGAATTCAGGCATGCCCCAATGTTTGCAAGAAGATAAAAGAGTAGTATACAAGGGTTGTTTTGCTCTGGGTATTTGTTATAACTGCACTAAACTAATATGATCTAATATCTACCAGGGCAAATTTGCTCCATATTAGTAAATGCTTCTAAGCTTGTGTAAGCTAATAGGAGACTTTGTAATATAAAACATAAATTGATCATTTGTCTGAGCTTCTTTTAGTATTTTCCCATCAATCTTTATGTGAAAGTGAAACATAAATGAAAGAACTGTACCTCAGTCTTGCTTTTGATTCCTCCCTGGTCACTCCTCCAGCGCGGGGCTCTCAGTAGGGTCCCTTGCCAAACTGCACATCAAAACCAAAAATATCACTAAAAGAATCATTCAGTCTAAAAAATACAGGGGGAGCATGCATCTAACAGGTTTTGAGGTTAAATGGTTACTTCATCAGATCTGATCCGGAGTTCTGGCTGCTACAATGCAACTGACTTAGTGAGTGCTGCTTTATATGATGCGTATGGCACTTCCTTTTGTCTTTAATTTTCAACCTCAGCTATGTTTGCTTTTATGAGAATTTAAGGGAAGCCTGACAGAAGATTGTAACTACAGTCCCACTACCTGCTATGAAATAAAGCTCTGCTGAGGAAACATGATCTGTGTTCAATGTAAAAATGCCAAGTGTGGCATTAGCCTTAGGGTAGGGGCAGATACGGGGAGATTTAGTCGCCCGGCCTGCGCTAATTCACTTGTTGCGCTTCGATTTCCAAAGTTGCCTCACGAGGAAACTTCGGGCGACTTCAGAAATCGAAGTGTCGCAAGTGAATTATCGCTGGGGATTCCTCATCGAAGAGAATGGAAGGCAGGAAGAAGGCAGTTCCGGGAGATTGTCGCCAGGTGGAAGAGGCGATTAGTCGCCTGGTGACTAAATCTCCTTGAATCTGCTTGTCTGCCCTTACCCTTATGGTCCTACCACCCACAACATGAAAAACAGCACATGTCATTTAAAATAAGGTAAAGTTCTATAGGTGTGGCAGGGGTAATTTTTGCTGAGCAAGAGGAAGAATTGGCAAGCTAAAACATTACCTATAAAGTATTTTTCCTAATTCGCCTTACTTTCTTTTTCTCCTAAATTCATGTTACCGAGAGGACAGTATTTTTAATGCATCTTGTCCAAACCATCTTGGAAAGTCTGTGACAAGTCAATTTCTTCATCAGGGATTTTCCAGGTACTTCCACATCCTTCTTTATGCCAGCATAAATGGTTTTATATTTAAAACTGAACCAGCAGAGTAAAGGTAAAGTTCTATAGGTGTGGCTGGGGTAATTTGTAATGTAAAAAAGGTGCTTCACCCTTAAGTTAGCTTTCAATATATTATAGAATGGCTGATTTTTCAGCATTCATTTTTTAGTTATTTAATTAATTGTCTTAATTTTATCACTTTTTCTAGCTTTCAAAGGGAGTTGCTATTTTTTATTACTCATCTTTCTATCCAGGCCCTCTCCTATACGTATTCTAGTCTCTTAATTAAAATCAATGCACCGTTACTGGGGTAGTTTGTACCCTAGCAACTAAATTGAGGAAATTGCACACTGGAGGGCAGCTGAATAACAAACTAAATAACTCAAAAACCACAAATAGTAAAAAAAAAAATGAAAACCAAATGCAGATATCACTCTCTACATCAGGGGTCCCCAACCTTTTTTGCTCGTGAGCCACATTTAAATTTAAAAAAGAGTTGGAGAGCAACACAAGCATGAAAAAGTCCATGGGGATGTCAAACAAGAGCTCTGATTGGCTTTTTGGTAGCCAGTATATGGACTGGCAGCCTACAGGAGAGAATGTTTGGCAGTACATCTGTTTTTTATACAAGCCAGTAATTCAAAAATAAGCACCTGCTTTGAGGCCACTGGGAGCAACATCCAAGGGGTTGGAGAGCAACATGTTGCTCGCGAGCTACTGGTTGGGGATCACTGCTCTACATCATACAAAAAAAGTTAATTCAAAGAAAATTAAAGCTGGGCTGCTTCTTTATTCCTCAGGACTTTAATGCACATTGACCACTTCACAGTTGAAGATGGCTAAAGCCTAATATATGGCTAGCAAACTTGGATATACTTAACTAATTGTAGCAGCCCTGTGGTAGAGCAGCCGTATAACAGTAATGATCCAGGCCTTCAAAGTTGTTCACAGCATCTCCCCATCTTGTGATCTTGTTAAGCCATCTTTTGAGTGTCAGTGACACTGCATATGCTCAGAGTGCTCTTGGGCTGCTGTTGAAAAGGTCAACTTAAGGGGTTGTTAAGGCAATAGTGAAAAGTAAGGTTACATCTGTTGTCTATGCTTTTTCTGCAGGGAGGATTTTAAGCCAATACTGATGCATTATGCACTTGTTTCTATTCATATACTATTTTCTGTTCATATGTTCCTCTTCTTTTTTTTTGGGCTGTAGGTTTCGTTTTCGGAACAATAACATGTTTGATGATTTCCACCTGTTGTCATCCGCATCCCCAATATCCTCGGATAATGCTGGGAGTTCAAGTTTATACCTGGAGATGGGGCACAAATTTAATATCCTAAATGAATGGGTTAACTTTAAATCTTTGAATAGATGTGCAGTCTATCCTCAAAGTACTTGCACTGCTTTTCTAAATACTGTGAGCATACAGTCACTCTGGCTGATTTTTACTTGATTGGTGAGCAATTTCATTTGCTGAAGTGCTCGGGCTGCTTATTCCCATCATTAGAGATAAGCTTCAAGTTTCTCATCCGCAGGGAGTACATGGAGAAATCAGGGCAGTGCAAGTGATAATGTAAATGCCCAGGACTACGTGACACAGGGCAGAAATGGGATTGTCAAACTACTCCATACAGAATCGTTAGGCTGAGGGTGCTGCTAATAAAACATTAAAAATCTCCATGAAACAAAGTGTTTCACCGCTAACCAGCCGTGCATCGTCAGAGTTGTCACTTTTTCAGCTGTCAGGGACTGCTGCGATACAATTTACTTTTCCAGGTTCTTTCTTGATGTATGATACTCTTTGTTTACTGGCAAAACAATGCAAGATCAAAGATCCTCCAACACCAAGACAAATTAAACTTTAACATAGCAAAGCCTTTATTAAGAAATAACTTACAGAAACTCCACTTCCGCTCCTCTTCAAAAACGGCGACCATACATTCTGCAGTGCTTGATTTCTCCTCCTGGCTATTCACTGACAGCATGTGAAGGATGCTGTTGGGCTGCAGCTGGATATGCTGCTGCTGTCCGTACTCTCTATCTCGGGCATGGCACTGAGTGCAAGAGACATGGCCTTGGGGAGGGGAAGAAGAGGTGCTGTTCCCTGTCTTTATATCCTGAATCCTAACTCCTCTTTGCTTTCCCTTACAGCTGCACTAACAGCCGACCCCTCAGTCTTTGGAAAAGTACAGAGCCGGAACAAAGTCACCTGATTCTTCTCTACCTGCGAGAACACCAAAAAGAGGACCAGGCTTCTCAGTCACCTGTCCTGCTGCCTGGGACAGATGGTAGCCGTGAATTACCAGCAACCCACC
>JAMBMQ010000020.1:85444-98915 GCA_024363595.1 Xenopus borealis | reverse complement strand
TTTTTAGGTGAGCAGCCCATTTACATTTTAAAGCAAGCGGCCCATAGTGCATTTGCCCGAACTAACAGATTGCCAGTCCGGGCCTGGCCAGGAGGAGAAATTGAGCACCTCAGAATGGATGGTCACCGTGTCGCCTTTTTTGAAGAGGAGCGGAGTGGAGTTTCTGTAAGCTATTTTAAAGTTTAATTTGTCTTGGTGTTTATTTTTCGTTGCTTACTAACAAATTTTTTTTTATTTTTTTTGCTGTTTTGCTGTTTTTTTGCTGTTTTTTTGCTGGTTTTTTTGCTGGTTTTTTTGCTGTTTTTGCTGTCCTTTAAAAGGGTAGTTCACCTTAAAATAAACTTTGAGTTTGTTCTAAGACAATATGCAACAGGTCTTTGAGTTTTAATTATTTTAATTTTTTGCTGAGCAAGAGGAAGAATTGGCAGGCTAAAACATTACCTATAAAGTATTTTTCCTAATTCGCCTTACTTTCTTTATCTCCTAAATTCATGTTACCGGGAGGACAGTATTTTTAATGCATCTTGTCCAAAACATCTTGGAAAGTCTGTGACAAGTCAATTTCTTCATTAGGGATTTTCCAAGTACTTCCACATCCTTCTTTATGCCAGCATATATGGTTTTATATTTAAAACTGAATCAGCAGATCTGTTGTATGCATCTGGACAGTGACATACATTTGAATACTTGACCCCATAATCTATGTAAAAGTAGCAATTGCACACTCCCTGTTTTAGGATTAAGTAGCACAGTGCGTGTTCAACATTTAAAGGATCACTAAACTTTTTCTTAATTGTGCTTGGTAAAGTGACTACATATGGTAGGAAGATGTCTCTCTGCCATCCCATATTTGTTTTCCTATTTTTTATGCATATAAGGCAATAAGATTTGCATGCCAGCCCACTACTGCTAAGGTTTTTACTAGAGGGGATGTAAAGAAGCAACTTTCCAATCTCAGTTGATTGGCTCTGTTGGGTGAAATTCCAGTCCTATTGAAACAATTAGCATAGGTGTCCCTCTATTGACTGTAGCAACTGCCTGGAAAATCCTAAAAGTGACATAACACTTCTTAGGTCCCAGGTGACCTCAATACTGATTTTCTACCATGACCTGGGTAGAGAGCAAAGTGGCAGACCTAGTAAGTTTTACGAAGATCTTCACCTATGAAATGTGGCTTTTATAAATTATTAGTCTATATAAGTGACATTGTTTAAGGCAGTCTGTTGGTTACCTTGCACTCTGGATGAATATTTTATATACCATTTCAAGAGTTTTTTCTTGCCCCTTTGACACAGGAGAATACTGAGGGATGCACTGAATACATATAACTACTTGGTGACATCAAAAAGCTTTGTAGATTTTGTAGCGGGGTACAGTGCTGTGCCTAAAGTAGAGGGCCCCAATCACTCCAACCCCCACCCAGCTCTCCACCTATGCTTGCATCCACCCACATTTAAGCACAAATCTCCCCACCCCCAAAGCGAGATGGCAAATGGGCAACCCTACTCTAGACGTGACTATTCTTCCTACCCCTAGTTCCGGGCCTGTGGGTTGTTTTAGAATATACCAGTGTCAATTCATGACAAAATATCAGTTTGTGTGTTTAAATAATTCTTGACTGTTCTGCAGAACCACAGGAACCAGATCCTTCTACTGATTCCCATTAAATTAACAAATCCCACATGAACAACCAGCTCTCCAGCTAGCCCCTTTATTCTTATGCACAAATCCAATCACATACTCTTATGCACATTTCCTGGAACAAACTTTATTATTTGCTCCCACTCTGTCCCTTTACTCAGCACTCCCAGCATCACCTTTACTCTCAAGCCCAACTCCCAGCATCTTTAAAATACAACCCAGAACACAAACCCTCTTTGCATTGGCATAAGAGCTCCCACAGCAGCAGGTATACACTAAGGCACAACTCTTAACATCTTCACTGTAGTACACACCCACAATTTAGGATAGTTAGCTTATTCTTTAGCTTTCTTAGAATGTATTAGCTGAGTAGCTCTCAGAATTTCACTAGCACGAAATTAACATTTTCCCTGTCTCTTACATGAACCCTCTGTGATTTGGAAAACATTTTCCTTTGAATAATAATAAAGATACTAAGAGACCTGCCTCCATCCCACCATGTAAGATCATCCCTCTCAAATTTGCCCCTGCATCTGGTCTATCTCAATCAACATTAATGCTTTCACTTATCTCCCTCTTTGATTCAATTTCTAAGTGTGTCTTGACTTTCCAAATGTCATTGTTTTTTTGTTTTGTTTTTTAAGTTTTTATTTTTGCTTTTTTTTTTAACATAACAAAGAAGAAAAAAAAGAAAGAAAGGAAACACAACAATAATTTTTTTTTTTTTTTGCCAGTGGAGCCAAATAAAAAAAATTATTACGTTACATCTGTCTCTTTTTCAGTTATTGTAACATCATTAGCTGCGCTATAGACCCTCATACTTAAATCGACTTCTACATCATAATACATTACTTTCTGTACTGGCGTCTTCCATTTCCAGCCACAGTGCCCAATCTAGAAACCATTGCCCAAATCCAAATCTTCTCAAGATTTCCCATAAATACGACCAGGAGACTATCAAATGCCTTAGCGGTGTCCAGTGACACCACTATTCTATTTCAACTATTTGCATGTTCTAAGGACAGATTATTAAACAATCTCCTTAAATTTATGTCTGTGGCTTTATTTGGCATGAATCCAGTCTGATCTGGGTGAACTAGCTCTGTTATGACCCGCTTAATTCTGTTTGCGAGAATTTTTGCGAATATTTTGACATCACAGTTTAGCAGGGAAATAGGCCGGTAGGAGTCACAGCTATCCGGCGGTTTCCTTCCTTTGGTATTAATACTATATGGGCCATATAGCATGAATCTGGAAGGGGGGTGGTGTGTGATGTTTTATTAAAGAGCTTGCAAAGTTTAGGGGTCAGAATTATTATATGTCTTTTATACTATTTGGCTGGGATGCCGTCTGACCTGGGTGATCGCCCTGTTGGCATATCAGCTATAGCCCTATTTACCTCTTCCTCCGTCATATTACCCTCCAAGTCCTCTTGTTGTTGTTGGTTGAGGTGTGGGATTGGTATCTCATCTAGATAAGAGACCAATGTCTGCTTTGGGGGTGCTGGGGGTGCAGCATAGCTCTTTTTATAGTATTGACCAAACCTATTTGCTAATGGTTGCCTGTCTGTGATCAAAATATCATCTTCTCCCTTGACACCATGTATGACTGTATGTGGTACATCCCCTTTAGCTAATAGAGCCAATAGTTTCCCATTCTTATCTCCCTTGTCAAACCATGCTGCCTTCCGGTAGACCTCCTTCTGTGAGGCTTTTTCAGTAAGCAGCAGGTTTATTTGCCTTTGTGCTGTTGCGAGTTCCCTTTTTTTGGCCTCTGAGGGATGTGTTATTAAACTGCACTCTATATTATCTAGTTCGGCTCTGGCATATTCAAAGTTGACTTCATTTTCCCTCCTTGTAGCTGAGATTAGAGAGATATAGGTGCCCCTCGTGTGAACCTTGCATGCATCCCAGACCTTTTCCTCAGAGACACTTCCCATGTTGTCCTGCCAGTAGGCCTCTAGTAATGGGGTGTATTTTTCTACAATTTTTCCGTTGGAGATCCACTTTGGGGGAAGTCTCCATTGCTGCGGGGTGGCTAGATCTTTCCCCAGTAGTATTAATAAAACTGGAGCATGATCTGAGCAAACTCGAGTGGAGAAGTGTACATTCTCTATGGTATGCAAAACTTCTGTACTAACTAAAATATGGTCAATTCTGGATAGTGCAGAGATGGAAGTGGTATAGCAGGAGAATTGCTACAGTTGTGGGTTGTTCCATCTCAAAGTATCTATGAGGCCCGTCGCCTCCATCCATTGCGCAAAAGCTTTATTGTCACTCGCAATGGGTCTATCTCTACCGGAGTCTGGCAACATATTAAAGTCACCAGCCCATATAATAGGGAAACTGTCCAGTATAGCAACTTTTTGCAGTATTTCATTAAGGACTTGTATGTCTGCTGGTGGTGGGAGGTATACTGTACGTTAACAAAGATATATGTGGTGCCGTCTACACACCCTTTAAGTATTATAAATCTCCCCACTCTATCCGTTATAACCCTCTCAAATTTAAAATTTAGATGTTTCCTGACCAGTATGGCTACACCTCTAGAGGAGGTGGAGTATTCTGAGTGGTATACATTACTGATCCAGACTCTTTTTAGGGCCCTTACTCTTTGTCCAACTAGGTGGGTTTCTTGTATCATAATAAGGTCTGCTTTCGACTTCCGTATTTGTTCTAATACCACCGTTCTCTTTATCTTGTCATTTAATCCCCTAACATTCCATGATATTAATTTAAACTGCTGTTGAGCCAACATTATCCCTTGCAGGTTTGTAAATGAGAGGGGCAGTCCAGAGGCCACCCCTCAAGTCTGGGAGTGACCTGTACTAACGTGGGATGTGTTGGGGGAGGCCCCTTGACTCCAGCTTTACCTACCGGTTCCACAGCACAGCTTGTTTTTACATAACACTCAGAAACAGTACATGCATGACTCCATCTTGGCAAAGAACCAACAAATAGAAAGGGATAGACATCAAAGTTACCCCTAAACATATGCCCCCCACCCAGTATCCTCCCCCCTACTTGAAGATACATTATTCCCAAACAACACCTATTCCTGGGAACGCTATGAACTTGCTTCCTGCAAGGCAGTTAACTTTTTGAGTAGCACGTAACAGGCATTAGTCTGAGCTCGCTCTACAGTTTATGTGAAGTTATTCTCAGTAGTTGGCATTCCAAAGAAAAAGAAAAAAATATATATGTTCAGTGCCGTATATTGAAATGCCCTAGTGGGCCTAAACTGTGTTCCTGCCAACACCTAGGATTTGAACAGCTACAATATCTTTCCCAAACACAGCCACCCTCCCCGTATTGGATACTAGTCCTCCTAGTGAGTATTAGGATCCCTTGTGTGTTCTTGGATAATCATGGGAGGGTATGTTTGGATGCTGTGTCTTCCGGTGTTAGGGGAAGTTCCACTGATTTTCCCATATGCAGAATCGGCCCAAGAGGGTGGTGAAAAAGGGTAATGAAACTTGGGTCATAAGATATATTAAGGGTTCCAGGTCATATAATTGGCTCTGGTTAAGAGTTGCCAGCCTACCTTGGAGTGATTCATTACTGGGCTCTGGGATTATTGTTACCTTTTGGTCTGCGGTCAAGCCACCCTAACACTTCCTCCGCCCGTTCAAAGAATATTGACTTGTCTCCTTCAATCACTCTCAGTTTGGCAGGGAAAAGCATGGAGTAGGTAATACCCAGGTCTCTGAGTTTTCTTTTAGCTCCTATAAAGGTGCTTCTCTTTTTCTGCACAGCCACTGAGTAATCAGGGTAGAGTGAGATTCTGGCTCCAGCATGGCATAGTTCCCGGTCTCTAAAATTCAGCATCTTGATGAGGAATGGGCGAGGTGGTGTGCCCGGCGGGCCTGGTCTAGTAGGGACTCTGTGAGCACGTTCCACAACGTACTGTGCAGAGAATATTTCTGGTCCCAGAAGCTCTTTCAGCCATGTTTCGGCAAACGTTTCAGGAGAGCCCCCTCGCTGCGTTCTGGTAGTCCCACCACTCGGATGTTTGACCGCCTTTGTCTATTTTCCATGTCTTCCAGCCGATCTGCGGTAGCCAGCAACTGACGATGTAATTGCCTTACTTCCTCTGGCAGAGAGGCTGTACGGTCCTCCAACTCACTTATTCTGCCTTCTGCCCGACTTGTCCTTTCTCGCACTGTTTGCAAGTCCTGTTTTATCAGGGATAAGTCCACCTTAAGCTCTTCCAGTTTAGAAGTAAAAGTGGAGGACAGCGTGTTCTGACATTGTATTATGGCAGACATGAGATCAGCGGGAGTTGGATTGCCCTGGGTTATGGCCTCTTCGGTCTCCTTGCTGTTATGTGGGCCGCATGTATGCGCTTCTGTCAAATGTTGCGGGCTTTGCGACTGACCTCCGCCATCTTGATTTGGTGCACGGGCATATTGTTCAAGCCACGCTGCAGCCTCTGAGCGAACCTTAGTTGTGTTCTTTCTCATTACTATAGCCTCTCTGCTCAGGTTGCAGAGCAAGGGTGTCACAGTTGATACTTGGTAATTGCCGGGCTACTTGTCAGAAGTTGTAGTTGGGCGTAGCTCTCTGCCTGCACGTTTGCTAGCCTTTCATCCAGTCATGGGTCTGTGGGATTTTGCCTAGTGCAGATATGTAGGGCGCTCCTTGGGTCCACTTTACACTTACCCCCTTGTTTGGTAGCTGTCTCTGAGAGTTGCTGGATGATGGGTATGGGTGCGTGTTGCTCCACGCTATCCTTGGCCCGGTCCCGGAATGGCTCCGCAAAATATAGCCCGCGGCTTTATTCCTTTATGAAGGCCGCAGCCGGATCCATGCTGCATTGGCCCCTGAGGGGAAATTCTTTGCGGCGGTTCTCAGCGGGGACATTTATTAACCCCTCCAGCGTGGTTTTGTGAAGGCAGCAAGGGTTCTGGTGAGCCACAGGACCCTTTTTCTGTGTTAGACCCAAGGAGCGCCTATGAAGCACGTCTTGTCTGCTGTGCAGTCGGCCAAGCCCCCCCCTCCAAATGTCATTGTTAGTTGGATGCAACTTTTACCGTAAAGAATCATCTGTTACCAATTCTGTCCTTTAAAGGTAAAGACCAATAACTGATACACTGCTATTTACTTATTTATTGCCAAGCTCTCACTGTTGGGCTTTTGTGCTCAACTTTGCTTCTTCTTGATCCAGAAGTTCTCAATGGAACTACTGCTGTGTATGCATGCATGGGGGCCAGTATGTAAATGTGTATTTATATGAGTGAATGTATGGCTGTGTATGCAGTATGGAAGTGTTGGCATGTAGGAGTGCATATATACTTGCCTGTATGGATCATAGGGACAGAATATTTTGTGTAGCACATAACTGACCCCTTCCATATCCTGAGAATGGCTGGATCATTTTGCCATCTCTGGGTGCTGGGAACCTGCTGAGGCCACAGATGTTGATGGCCACCACTGATGTTATCTCTGGAAAGGTATTTGTAAAAAGTGCTGATTCAGTGCAACTAGACAGCTGATCTTATCCATGCATTCCTCTATTTGGTGGTCTGGGTAGTCAGTGGGGGCCACTTTGACATGGTTGGTATAATAATACATTTTGTCTGCCAAACTCAGGCAGCATAGTGCCATACTGGGCAGGGGAACAATCCTCTTGGTTGGCCATTCTTAAAAGTGCTCCAAAAAGAAATCAATGGTTGGGGCCCCCAGACGAAACAGCAACTTCCTTAGGATGGTACAATCCAGGTGACGCATTTCAGCTAGTGTAATTCTGTTAAACAGAGGTAGGAGGTGCTGGGGTACCATTTTCTACCACATTGCTAGCCATGTAGGCAAGTGTCTTCTACTCTTGTTAGGGTGTTGTTCTCAAGAGGAGTGCAGGAAAGATAGAGCTCTAGGAAATCTATACTGAGGCACAGGGTCTGAAAGTCCAGTCTCAAGTGCAAATTAATCAGTCGGTTTGTGACATGGTTGCAGGATGTTGCATCTATTTCCTGCTGATTTTCTAGGAAATGCACCAGTTGGTAATCTCCTTCCAAGCCTTTCTTATACATAAATTTTTTTTAAAATGTACTCATGTTTTAAGGTTTCACTGGATCTGTAGGCCCCCAGCAGCTGAAAGGTCTACTCTCCCTGTTTTTACACCCCTGTGTCTTACTTTGAGTTTTATTAAACTAGACTTATACCATAACTAACTCCCCACCCGGTCTTGTATGCAACAATGAATTATATATGGTGCCAGTTAAAATCTAACTAAAAATTACCTTTATCTCTAAAAACGGTGCCATTATTGGAGCTTTCCATAGATCTGCTTTGGTCCCTGTCCATGTTTCAAATGAGGGCTGGACATCTCCTAATGGTCCCTGTCAGAAGCACAGTAGGATGGGGATAGCCAATCACAGCCCTGCAGTCACACAGGCAAAGACATAATTAAGTTCCTTATCAGGTCCATCTAGCTATTGATTGGTCCCTATCCTACAGTGCAGTGTGCTGAATGCCACCGGCTGTCCTGGGACAGATGGGAGCAGGAAATGCAACACCTGGGTTGGACTAGTAGGGTTTATTGAGAAATATTCAATAAATCAACCCAAAAAGCATATTCAGCATATTCCTTCTGTGTATAATACACTGTCACTTTTTTTAAATTGCACTTTTTTTACACAATATGTGAAATTTTGCCATTGCTGCTAGGTGAGTTGGAGATTTTCACCCATTGCAGTGCATGTTGGGCTGGGATCTCCCAGTTATAAAAGAGTAGAAAGACCCTGCACATACCAAGCCTAGTAGTAAGGGCAGGATAACCTAGTTTCCTAGTTTTATAGTCTGCGGGATGCCCACAGCCGTCACCTCCTCTTCTGTGTGCCGCTTCCAAGTTTGACAGGCGCATCCTTTTATTTTTGCTGTGCCACAGGTGACATCACAGTTGGCGCAAAATTCAGTTATTTAAAGTGGCCCTGGCCAATTACTCATTGCCCAATATAAGACTGCTACCTGATAGTTCCTGCTTGAGCTGAGACTAGGATCTTGGGGTTTGTCCTTGGTTTTCTTATATGTACTTTTCAGAAGTACATGTGGCACTATAAAATCACATTATGTTGTATCATGTAAATCATCTCAGTAGCTCCTATGTAAACTTATTCAGAACAAATGACTGCACTAAATACATAAATCCAATTTGTCACATATCATTTATTTGTAAAACACTGTTCTGTAGTTCTATTAATAAACTAAGAAATGAAAAGGGTTACAAATGTGTCTGTTTATTCCATTGGACTACAATTATTATAATTTTTCTTTTAGTGCCAGGAACTTTTGATTTAGCTGTGCTGTATGTTTTGCTAAACACAAGGTCAGAATGACCCCCCACCCGAACTTCTAAAAGAAATTCAAGTGGGCCCCAAGTCTATTGGCCAGTTTTGCCTGCTCAGGGGTTGGGGGCAGATGTGCCTGAAATGCACCTGTCCAACCGAATGAAATCCAAAATGCAATAAATATAACACCATCGCGAAAACACCAGGCCCAGATGGGCTAACAATTTCCTACTACAAGCTATTTCAAAACATTCTACTCCCAAATCTAACCCAATTATTTAATCACATCCACCAAAAAGGAGAAATACCGGAAGACATGCTAAGAGCAACCATATCAACTATTCCCAAACCAGGAAAAACCCCAAACCAATATGCCAGTTTCAGACCGATTTCACTATTGAATGGGGATACAAAACTGTACGCAAAAGTCCTAGCAAACAGACTAAAAGAGATATTACCAAGTATCAGCCACAAAGACCAATCAGGCTTCACCTTAGGAAGACAAGGAATAGATAATACCAGAAAAATTATATGTCTCATAGAAAAAGTCACACACCAAAAAAAAACCAGCAATCCTACTAGCCCTAAATGCCAAATAGGCCTTTGATAGAGTACACTGGGAGTACATGACAAAAACACTACAAGCATTCGGATTTCAAGGACATATACTTCACACTATCCTAGCACTTTACTCAAAACGGACAGCCCAAGTCAACAACATGGGATTCCTATCAAAAACCCTGCAAAATCACCAATGGAACAAGACAAGGCTGCCCACTATCTCCTTTAATCTTCAACCTAATATTGGAACCAATAGCTAAAACAATCAGAAACCTTCCAGAAATCACATATTAAAAGCGGTCAGTCAGAATACAAACTAGCGCTATTTGCGGATGACATTATGATAACCCTCATGAATCCAGAACAGTCATTACAGAAAGTAACCCAAGTATTTGCAAATTACAGACAAATCTCATACTACAAACTCAATTTAAACAAAACTCAAGCCCTACCGCTAAACATCACAAAAATAAAAAAGAAAGAACTACAAGAGAAGTACCCATTCCAATGGAGACAAGACACCATCACCTACCTAGGAACTGAACTTGGCAGCACAGTGGCCAAAACATACAGCAGCAACTTCCCAAAAGCCCTATTGGACATACAAACGGAATTAGAAAAATGGAAACCCTTCTACATATCTGTCAGCGGGGGCCAGCGGCACCCACAAGGGGGTAGTCGGGATCAAGGAGGAAGCCTCTTCCAGAAAGTCCAGGCAAAGTACACTTCAAGGTGAATTCCAATAGAGAGATCAAAGTCCAGGCAAGAGTTCAAGTTGGCAGGCAGCAAAAGTTCAAGGTCAGGAAACAGGCTGTAGATCAATAACAGGAACAACAGGATAGCAGGGAGACCCAGGAACACAATGTAATATTGAGCTATACTCGGGCATCGAACCCAGGTCTCCAGCGTCCTTTTAACTTTGAATTTGGCGCCACAGCGCGTGACGTCATTGCGCCGGCGTCCTTGTGCCCACGTGGAGTCCTGGGCGCAGCCATCTTGGATCCCGCGCCGAGACGGAAGGGAGCGACGAGCGCTCGTGACAATATCCTGGCTGGGCAGAATAGCCTCAATCAAGATGATGTCATTACCCAAACTGCTATACTTATTTAGGACTCTCCCGATTACAATACCCAAAACCTTCCTCCAACAAACACAAAGACTGCTAGATAACTTCATATGGGGGGGGGGAGCCAAGGATTAAACTAAACCTAATGCAACTCAGGCATCAAAAAGGTGGATTTGGAGTCCCCAATATAGAAAACTACTACAAAGCCTCTATACTAGAGCAACTAACCATATGGAATCTTCCTATAAACACTGGCTAGAAATAGATCAAGAACTAATATACCCACTAACTTTACAACAAATAATGTGGACCCAAAAGCCATTGCAAATAACGAAAACAAAGAACCTATACCATACTACAGCATTAAGAGCGTGGAACCAAATCAAAACAAAGAAGCATATCCATACATTTCCGGCGAAAAATGCCCCAACAAAAATACTAGAAACAGAGATTCCTAACCTATCTTTAAAAAATTGGGAAACGCTTCGACTAACAAAAATCGAGTAACTGCTTTCAAGCAACAGACTGAAAACATATATGGATCTACAAACTGAATTCAACCTCCCCAAACATGACCTATACAATTATATCCAAATAAGACAAACTAATCTCGGAGATTCTGGAAACACCATTAACACCTGCAATGGCTTTACTGAACCATGGAATAAAGAATATAACCCCTGAAAGAAGGAAGCTAGTTGTCCATATTTTCAGCTTTTCATACCAAGATACTGGAAAACCACAGAAACACCAAACAGAAAACATCTAATCAACCTCACAGACTCTAACCTATCACATGAAAGACATGCCACAACAAACCCAAACCAGCTAACGAAAGAATTAACCAATTACCAAGCTTGGCAAAAATGGAAACATCAAACAACCCAACATAAAAAATAAAGCACCAACATGGTACTCACCCGAAAAACACAACTGAAAATCCACGACCAGGAAGACACAGCCAAAAATCAACAATCAAAAACACAGACACAGCTAATGCTAATAAACATCACCATAGTAAAAACTCAACAGCCACCCCCCCCTCCCGTTCTCAACCATCCTCTTCCTTCTGTCTTTCTTCCTTGCTCTCCTCTACTTGTTATTTTATATGTAACCTAAGAAAAGCAAATTATAAAAAAAAAAGAAGTTATAGCACTGATAGTGGCAGTTTTCAACCCGTAACCCTATTAAAAGTTGTGGATGAGAGGTTTCTGTAACAGAGCTGTCAAACATTTACAATTCAGGGAACTGGAAGATGGGATTGGATGGGATATTCCTAAAACCTAGTCCCTTTGTAAAATGTATAATGAAGCAATAGATTTCTTAACAAATCAGATGCAAATTGAGTGTAGGACTGGCCAGATTTCGGATGACTTTGATGTAGTTGGCCAGCTTAAATATACTACAATATATGGACAAGCAATCCCTGTTTTGTTTAAAGGGTAAAGCATTTTTAGTAGCTTAAGGCACAAAACATTTCAGTGTCTTTAATATATTGATAATGGGTTGAGTGCAGAGGACGTCTTGTATTTGACTATGTGAATTTTGTTGTCACAACCTCATTGCTTCCCTACTTAATGTTTTTAAAAATTAGTGGCAAGCACAACTTTCCCTTGTTTGTTATAGTTTATACAGGAGCAGTGTCTAGCTCCATGTTGTAGCTCTCACCCTTCTCAGCTAGTCAGGTGATCCCACTGGTGGCTAATAAAAGGGCAACCACATGTAGAACTGGCCAGGTATGGGATGACTTTGACTTAGTTGGTCAACTTAAATATATTGCAATATATGGACAAAACAATCCGTTTTGTTTATAGAGTAAAGCATTTTTAGTAGCTTAAGGCACAAAATGGTTGTGTCCTTAATATAGTGACAATTAGTTGTGCAGAGGACCTCTTGTATTTGTCTATGTGAATTTTGTGGTCACAAACTCAGTGGCGAGTACAACTTTACCGTGTCTGTTATTGGCCCACTGGAATATGTGTGTGCATATGCCTACACACATACAACCACACACACACTGTATTCACAAGAAGGTGTGCGTATCATAAATTTTTGGATATATTAAGTCAAGTGTAACCATTTATACTGCCCACTGCAGAACTGTGAATTTATAGCTTAGAGTGCCATCCTGTGCAGAGAGCAGAAATTGCATCCACTCTGTAAAAAAAAAAGTAGACAGGTTTACTGTCGTCTGTTTATGCTGCTTTAGAGGTATATCTACCTACTGTATATTTTGGTTTAGGTCTATGATATCTACAATAATTGTTCAGACAATGAACAAATAGAAGGGATAGTTCAGGCTGCTGATATGCTCTTTTGCCTGACCATACCATCTGGATTCCAGCCACACCCTAGGACCATTTGCCCTGATAGGTCTCTGTAAAGAAATTAACCCTTTGCTTGCCATGGATCATAGAATCTACATTTCTAAGTACCATCGCAATGGAGGCAGTAGTCTTCTTTTTGAAACAGGGGTGCCTGGAGTGGCACATTTTCCAGCTGGCCTCAGGTACTCCAGTCTGACGCTTCAACCTTTGAACCCTCATTGCTGGTGTAGAAAATGGTGAATGATCATAGAATAGCATTACTGATTCTTCAGAGGGTCATTGCAATTAGCCTCTTCCTCACTACATTAATTCAGTCTGTAATCTCATTGGCACATTCTCTATATTCCCCATACATTCACATACATGGCACAGTGGTGAGTGCAGTGGTGCATTTATGTGTGTGTGTATTTAAATGATTGTAATTGGGTTTTATCTAAATAATGGCTTTTTAGCTGTGACTAACAAAAAATGCCTCCCATTATTATAAGTACAATGTAGTGTTGAGATCGAGTATGTATTTCTTTGTGGAAATGTAATAATGATATAGAGCAGGGTTGCACAGGACGTCGATCGCGGTCTACCAGTAGATCG
>JAMBMQ010000020.1:10186-33478 GCA_024363595.1 Xenopus borealis | reverse complement strand
CGCGGCGAGAAGTCGCCAGGAGACAAAATGCCCCCGAATCTCCCTGTCTGGCCTAGCCCTCAAGCATCCCTTTTCTTACATTACTTGGCCATTCAACTTTCACCCATAAACCATAGGGAGAGACAACCTACCAAGTCCTCCTTAGTCAAAGTTGACCAATTACAAGAGGAGTTTCCAAGCCAAGTCAAACAAAGGCTGTCAACAACATAGGCCGTTGGCTAGCCTCTTTGACTATTAGAGATTGCCTACTAACATGAAAAATATAGGAAGAACCAAACACTTCAATGTCTAGAGCTATCAGCCCATCACATTGCCATGAGTCAATTCTCTATACCCAACAAGCTTCTAGTTTCCCATAAATCAAAAGTAATCGCACCCAATTACAAGTGAGATTGCTGGGTGCACATAGCAAAATAATTTATAGAAATGTAAGCAGAAGCATGGTACTTTATATCAGTCACTGACCCCAGCAGCCAAAGAACAATGGTTTTTTTTAGAGTACAACTTTATTACTTAGCTTTCTTCTCCTATTTATCCTCTAGTTTCTCATCTTTCCATCTTCCATTATCTTTCCATCCATTTCTGATGTGACATGAGTGTGTAGAGCTGTGTGTAGGCAGCTGGCCCAGATATTGTATTGCCTTTGTCTGTGCTGTTTCATTTCTGCTTTTTAGATGCAAAAAGTTCCTCACATGAACTATTGTCTTTGGTCACATTTATTATTTTGGTTGCTTTATACCCTCAATGTGGGTAGTATTTTTGCCTATAAAGTCTGGTATTGGTTTTGTTGTGTGATCCTGTGTGCTATTTATTTATATTTATTTTTCTTTATGAGCTCTCATTATTGACCTTACTCTCAGCTGTTTTATTCCCAGGTTGGCAAATTATCTCTTGTTCAAAGTCTTGTTGGAGGTTTTCTGTAATGTGAATTCACTTTTTTGACGCTATATGCCTGAAAGCTTTGTGGAATATTGGGGCAAGTGTATATCCAGTGCTTACAGGAAAGGATAATCATAGTAAGTACAGTATGATACCAATTTCCCTTTTATCTGTCCTGAATAAGCTTAAAAGTATTGGTAAGGGACCTGTTATCCAGCATGTATTCTCACTAAAATATAATTTAAACATTAAATAAACCCAATAGAATGTTGTGCCTCCAATAAGGATTATATTTTAGGATTAAGTACAAGATAATACTTTATTATTACAAAGAAAAAGGAAACATTTCTAAAAATTAAATGAATCAATGAAAATGGAGTCTATGGGAAATTGCCTTCCCATAATTTGGAGCTTTCCGTATAGCAGGTTTCCAGATAATGGGTCCTATACCTGCATTACATTCTATTCAAATCTTTCACATATGAAAGCTTAATATGACTACAAAGGGAAACTTGAATTGATACCCTTTGAACCCCACTAGCCTAAGTACTGTCCATGCTGCAGTGATAATGGGTCCTATACCTGCATTACATTCTATTCAAAGCTTTCACATCTGAAAGCTTAATATGACTACAAAGGGAAACTTGAATTGATACCCTTTGAACCCCACTAGCCTAAGTACTGTCCATGCTGCAGTGATGCTAGCAATATTCTGTCTTTTTTTTTCATGAGGGAGGCACATATAATTACATAACTACTAGATAACACATTCTATATACAGAAAAGGTAACAACTTTTTTTTAAAGCAAAACAGCTTTCATGTTACAATCACTACAACCTGCTATCATATAAAAAATAAGAACATATGTATATTGATTGTAGTACTAGATTAAAATAAAACATTTTATTCAGAGGAGTGTGTCTGAACAAATCAGTACCTGAATCCCAAGAATCCAGCATAACAACCAGCAGAGCAGAACCATGGGTATGTTAATGGTAAGAGGCAAACTGGCCATCAATTCTGGTTCATAAAACACATAACACAGAATGGCAGTGACTAAAGCAGCACAGCTTGGGTTGAAACTTGCTTTCAGGGCCCTCCAGTAACATCCATTGTATCTTAAAAGAAAAAAAGACATGCATTAGGGGCTTTTGTATACACTTGGGTGACTACTTTTGCAATGACTCTAATGAGTTTATCTGTGAGAGAGGCCCATCTCATATACAAATCTGCTAGTGCCATATTCACCTGTTGAGAAAGGGCATCAGAAAAGTAAACTATAGTAACTATAATGGATTACTGTGACCTATGATCCAGTATCAAAAAGTCATATTAAACTTCCCATCAAAGAGAATGTCCACCAGGGACTTAGGGCCCACCATGCTTCCATGCCTTGTAGCAAAGGATTTTATAATCTGATTGGAGCAGCTACATTGTCTGCACTGCTTTAGGGGACTCTTTCTTGGGACAAAGCCAAAAAGGTGTAATCTATATACAGTGGTATATTAATATACACAGTCCCAGGTTCAAAATTAAGTCCACGTTCCATTTGCTGGCCTCTAACTTCAAGTCCAAACCAATTCACCTATAACAAAGCCAGCGCCAAAGGCACAGGGTAGAACAAACGAACATAGGGCAATATTGTTTGATGAAATTAACCCCTTGTGATTGGGAGCTTTTATATATAAATTCATTACACTAGGTGCAGCCCCCTTATTTCACCACCATCTTCGGTAACGATATTTCAGTTGCTAAGATTATGTTCAAATGCATGTAATAAAATCAAATATCTCTTCTGTGTCAAAGCGCACCTCCCAATGTACACTGTAGAACAGATGCAGCAACAAATAGTGTAAATCCCTTCTAAAATCAAACGTATTAAAATTGCACTCACATGACATTCATGATTAGAATGTGTATCAATAAGACGTCCTGTGAGAACTATCCCTGCCAGTCCACAAGTACGCACAAAGTCTATTACACCAGAATGCTCACTTTTTCTCAGCATTTTTTCTCCCCTTGTGTTTGCTGACAGGCACTCACCGATGACATCACCAACCTTCTAATCATGAATGCCACGTGAGTGCAATTTTAATACGTTTGATTTTAGAAAATAAAAGTAGATTTACACTATTTGATACTGCATCTATTCTACAGTGTACATTGGGAGGTGCCTTGTGAAACAGAAGAGAGATTTGATTTTATTACATGCCTTTGAACATAATCCTTTTGTGAGTACCCATCTGAAAGCTTACTTTAAGGAGAGTCTCTTAGCAACTGAAACATAGTTATCGAAGGTGGTGGTGAAATAAGGGGGCTGCACCTGGGGGTGAATAGTGATGGGCGAATTTATTCGCCAGGCGGGAATTTGCAGCGAATTCCTGCGATTCGCCGTTGGCGAATAAATTCACGAAACGCCAGCGAAAATTTGCCTGCCGAAAATTCGCTGGCATAAAAAAAAAAAAGAGTTGCATGGCGAAAAACGTGCCGCGACTCGTTTCGCGAATCTTAAGCCAATTCACGAATTTCGCTGGAAATTCGCTAATTTTCGGCGAAGTGAAACTGGATAGATTCGTCCATCACTAGTGGTGTATTTACGTATAAAAGCTACTAATCACAAGGGGTTAATTTCATCAAACAATATTACCCTATGTTCTACCCTGTGCCTTTGGTGCTGGCTTTGTTATAGGTGAATTATTTCCTGGGACAGTCTTTAACAAAATGCCTGTTCTTACCACACCTGAAACAACCAGTAGAGCTGGTGGCAGGTATCCCTTTGTAACTACAACAAACAAGAAAAAGTTGTGCTCACCACTAATTTTTAAAACCATGCAATGAGGCTGTGACCACAAAATACATATAGACAAATGCAAGAGGTCCTCTGCACTCAACCCATTATCAATATATTTAAGACATTGAGACATTCTGTGCATACAGCTACTAAAAAATACCTTACCCTTTAAACAACAGGGATTGTTTGTCCATATATTGCAATATATTTAAGCTGGCCAACTACGTCAAAGTCATACATTGTAAAATGTTTAATGAAGTAGTGGAATTCTTAATGAATCAGATGAAAATTGAGCATAGGACTGGCCAGATATGGGATGACTTTGACGTAGTTGGCCATCTTAAATATATTGCAATATATGGACAAACAATCCCTGTTGTTTAAAGGGTAAGGCATTTTTTAGTAGCTGTATGCACAGAATGTCTCAATGTCTTAAATATATTGATAATGGGTTGAGTGCAGAGGACCTCTTGCATTTGTCTATAGGTATCCCTTTGTGCCACTCTGATGGGGACATTTTCCTGATCGGGGTTATCAGTGTTACCCCCCTTCTAGTAACCTTGACTCTGCTTTAATACATGTGGGGAACCGGCAAAGCGTAGGGTTGCCTCCTCTAGCATAATAACTTTCATCAGGTCAATAAAGCCTGTATCAGTTTTATCCCTCAGGAGTATTTGCAAAGTGGAAAACATGGGGAAGAAGGGTGACACCACCTTTGTAATTATTACAATTGTTTTAGGCGTAGTTTGTCTACTTCTTCTACTGCAATGACTTTATTAGACAAGAGATGCCGCAGCATATTCTCTAGCCAGATTATGAATGCAGACACATCCTCTCTAGGCTTCAGCTTCATCTGTTTAATGTCAGCCAATAACTGATCATTGTCCCCGTGCTTCCCATATGCAGAAGGGAGGATATTAATTATGTCCATAGCAGTGTAATCTTTGTGACTGGCTTTAAAACAATACTAGCTGATGGTGGATGTACATGCTCCAAAATTTGCTGTCTCTTGGTTTGTTCTGAGCAAGCCCACTCTTATAACACTTATAAAGCAGACTCCTTCCAGTTCTCAAATCCTTCCTCCCTGGTAAGGACAGGTTCTATGCCTAAGGCCAAGGACAGGTTCTATGCCTAAAGGTCTTTTGCTTTTTATAGTTGCCCAGCTGCAGACGCTGAGCTAATACCTCTGTCATTTGGGTTATTGTATCATTCAAGGAATACTCTGTAATGCTGACATCCTTAGCTTTACTGAACTCAGTTATAGGTGGTTATTGCTTTACTGTGTGCAGTACATTACAGGGTAGTGATGTCACCTCCTTTTTCTACCGGTAAAGCTTGCAGGTGAACTGGGTGCTTCAACTTTACAAGGGGCAACAACAGCCTGTGGATATACCAGGGGGCATACCATTCGTATTGAGTGTATCACTCTACCTCATCTGCTATCAGGTGTGCAAACTCTAAATGTCTATATTTAGATAGGATACTCTCTAGAATTTCTAGCGTAACTTCAGTCCATACACAATCAATTGCAAATGCATTGGTTTCCGTTAGGGTCCAGGCATAGGTCTGGTCTGGAATTATAAGAGGCATATCTGCAGTGATTTCTGCTTCAATCCCAGTGGTGTCTCCAAATATAGTTGTCTTCTGCTACTGCATGAGATCTAGTTTACTTGTGTTTGGCACTACAGGAGTCCTGTGCCGCCTCTATATGGGAGAGCAGATATACTATAAAATGGCATGCCTCCACCCAAGGTCAGGACAGACATACCCCTCCCTGGGAATTTCTCTGATTTGCAATACACATACACAGTGGAAAGGTTGATGGATTTATTTGACAGGACACTATTCCTTTAAATTATAGTGATAAAGGTAGCCTGCCAGCCAGGAGCAATTTCACTCAAATAACGCAGCTGGTGATCTCTTAACTGCCGAGGGGAGTCCCCACTTATGTGACAGTTGCTTCAAAGTTCTGAGAAGGACTCCATTTAGTTTTCTGTGCCCTGACACTTTGCTCTTCAAGATGGTAAAAGGAACAAAGGCACAGGATACACAGCAGGTAACAGATAAGCTCTGTAGTATACAATGGGATTCTTCAGAACTTTTATCTACAATGTATCCTGTACTTGAATGGCTGCCCTCATGGCTACACAGCAGCTTGTTTATAGAAACTACAGTTGAGTTTCTGAAGGAAAACACCATTTGTACCATTGCAGGGCAACAGTACATTATATTGTCATTCATTTACAAAACTTTATTTTTTTTGTTTTACTGGCCCTTTAAAGATACCAAGAATGGCTTTTTTGTCACCCATGGTAACCTACTCAGCACTGCCACCTGAGGTGAGTTTTTCAACACACCTCAGCAGCGCAGTGCCCCTGTGTAAAATGTCTTTGTCTGGACTCTTGAAGTAACAGCTAGTGATGGGCGAATCTACCCCGTTTCGGTTCGCCGAAAAATGTGCGAATTTCCAGCGAAATTCGCGAATTGGCAAAAAAATACTCGAAACGAGTCGCGGCACGTTTTTGACGCGCGTCGTATTTTTTCAGCAAATTTTCACCAGGCGAATTTTCACTGACGTTTTGCGAATTTATTCGCCAGCGGTGAATCGCGGGAATTCGCCCCTGGCGAATAAATTCGCCCATCACTAGTAATAGCTGAATGTATTTGTATAATCTATAAAAAAAAAAAAGCTACACATTTAAACTGTGAACACAAAGTTTAACCTGCCTTTCTCCTAAATTAATTTGACCATGAAGCATTTTATAATGCTTCATGGTGTGGGTGCCTTACATAGGGCTCATTTAATAGACATGCTGCACTTGTGCCTAAAGTAATGTGTGCAAAAGTAATTTTGATGCTTAGTGCCTGTTTCAATATTTGTGCTTGAAATTGCATTTGTGCATACTGTACTTGCACTTATAAATGAGCCATCATTTTCCACAGAGGGGCTGAACCACTGCATTGGGCCACGGCCTAATAACTTTTCAAATTTGGGGGGCACTTTCATCAATCCTAACTGAACCTTATGAAGAATGGCCTGAAAATATTGGCACATGTCAAATATCACTGTGCTCTTGTTTAGAGAAATAAATGTAATTATCAATTGTCATATTGTCATATTTTGCATTCAGTCATCTCTGGACATTATGCTGCTAAACCTGTTTAAGCTCATAATATATTTATGCTAATACTAAAAAAGGGCATGAGCCATTTCTGTTTTCAACCTCCAAAACATGGCATGAGTATAAGGAAGTGTCAGCTTATGCCCAGTTCTATAGTAACCAACAGCAACCAATAATCAATTAACATTTTCTGGCCTTGTATCATACACAAATACAGAACCTTGTAAACACACACCTGTCAAGCACAGGGAAGGCATCTGGGAGCTACAGGGGTATACTTATAGGAAAAAAATCCAATGTAAAAACCTAGAAAGGTAATGTGCTATGTGCTCATATTATAAATGGGGTATGTGTTACATTTGGTTCAGTTTACTATATATTTACAAAAATAGGCACAAAAAATTCATAAACAATAAGCTTTGCTATTAAGTAGGGATACACCTAATCCAGGATTCTGCCTTTTTCAGCAGGATTCGGATTCGCCCCTTCTCCCCCGAATCCGAATCCTAATTTGCATATGCCAGGGAGGGAAATCACATGACTTTTTGGCACAAAACAAGGAAGTAAAAAATGTTTTCCCCTTCCCACCCATAATTTGCTTACGCAAAGAATTTTTTTATTCTTTCAGGAAGTATTTGAGGGTTTGGCCGAATCCAAAATAGTGGATTTGGTGCTTCCCTACTATTAAGTGCCCTACAACTCGGCAGGCCAATTACAAAATTCACATTTGAACAGCCCACCCAAAAAAAAGTGGTGACCCGGGTGTAGAAACCCCAGGTCCGGCTCCTGGGTTCACAAATGCTTAAGTATCATGGGTAATATACCAGAAGGAACTCACCAGATCAAATGAGTGGCCCGGGTGCATCGCCCCAAGCTGTAGGTGAGTCATGATTAGTAGATAGCATTTGACAAGTACTCCAATCACCCGTAGAATTAAAATATGTAAACTTTTATTTTCAACTTATTAAATTTTAAATATTAAATAAGTTGAAAATAAAAGTTCCCTGGGTGCTCAAGCCCCAGACCTGCGGCTCAAGGTGGAGATGTCCGACCCAAAGCCAAAATAGCAGGCACTCAAAAATCCCCCAAACAGGCTTGTAAAATAACTGAGAACTTTATTTAGGCCACAAATAAGGTAAATACATAGCCTATGCTATGTACTGTACATACATTTATCTACTTAGTGGTCTTCTTTACAAAAGCCTGTTTGTGGGATTTTTGTGTGCTTGCCACTTTCTCTTTTGCTTGGATACACATGTAACGGGCCTTATTACTATTATTATATAATAGGAAGCCCCAAATGTCACAATTGTACTGGGTCCCTGTGCACCAGCATGAGATACTGGAAACTTCTGGCCAATTCTGTAAGAATAACAATTCAATTTTATTCTTTAAATGACTCTCACCTGGTGTGCAAATGATAAATTTCTTCTATGAATTCGCATATGCATATTGTTAAACAGCAGCCTTGGATAATGGCAAAATGAGTTGCCATACTGTATATTATCTGGGCACATGAATATTTTCCGTACCCAAGGCTCCACACAACTAAAATGCTGACTACGACCAGGATGCAAGCCACTATGGCGGCTCTCTTTCCTCTTCTCTCAGGAATGAATCTGCTATTTTGAACTTCTAGTCTTTTTCTGATGGATGCCATCTGCAAAATTAACATAATACAATTGTTAATGAGAACTAGCTGCATACATGAATTAGTAGGACTGAATTCCCAAACATTAGGTCATTTATCCGTTTATGGCTTCATTTACTAATACAGAGCAAAGTACACAGTTCAAGTGCTCCTTTGCTTGTTGATTCTACACACACAACTATAACATCACATACAGTTAACTTCCTCAAGGACAAAGAACAAAACTTGTTGCTTGTTTTGGTTTATGAAACATTGGATCATTGATTTTTATGATCTTTTTGAACTTAACCTGTGCAGTGCCACTATTTTGAGCTTATTCATTTGCACCCAGGTATATGATTTGTGTTTGGGAATCAGAAGTGCACCTCTGTGCTCATATACACAGTGGTATAGGATTCATTATCTGATAACTCGCTATCCAGAAAGCTCTGAATTACAGGCAAGTTGTCTCCCATTGGGGGAAATTCGCTAACGTTCGCCTCACTTCGCCAGGCGAATTTTCACCAGCTGTAAGCAAATTCACTAAAGTGCGAAGTTACGCTCTGGTCGGCAAACAGTAGCGTAGTTGCGCTAGTGTTACTTGAACTTCGCCTGGTCTGACCAGGTGAAGTAAAGTCTAGCGTAAGTGCTAACGTTCAGGGGAATTTTGATCTTAGTGCGTAATTACGATCCTTCGTCAGTGCGCAACTTCGCCTGTCGTAAGGGTACGAAGTTGCGCAAGTCTATCTACTTCGCTAGCGAAAATTCGGTGTTAGTGAATTTGCGAAGTTGCAAAATTACGTCACGCTGGCGAATTAGCGCTAGCATTATTCGCTTCGCACTTTTGTGAATTTCCCCCATAGACTACATTTTAATCAAATAAATATATTTTTTAAAAACATATTTTCCTTTTCTCTGTAATAATAAAACAGTACTTTGTAGTTGACCCCAACTAAGATGTAGTTTATCTTTATTTGTATGAAAACAATCCTATAGGATTTAACTTAAGTAACTTAAATAATACACAAACATCACAAAGAGTTGTCTGAGAGTTATAGTTAAATCAAACAATTTATCAAAATGTTGCTAAAAAAATAGTTTAATCAGCATTTAACATATAAGCAACAAAATAGCATTCAAGAAGTAACAAAAAAACTAAACATTCTTTTATCTTACCCTACAGGAGGGAAATGAAAAAGGAGGTGTATCCCTGCAGGAAACCCATGCAGCCTGGTTATCTTGATTATCTGGAAGAATTACAAATAGCAGGACATGTTAAACTCCTCATTTAACCCTTTTGGGTGCCTGGACTGTAACAACCATATCCAGTAACATTCATGTCGCAACAAGCATTTCTTAATGTCACAACCCTGTTTCCATGACACTTTCTCCAGTATTTGCCCCTCCTATGTGTGCCTCTGTCAATTAACTAATTTGCTAACATCGCTGCTACCACAAACAGGAAAGCTGAAACCTTTGGTTTAACAGAAACTGAATGAAAAAGTATCCTACAGTTGGCGCAGAGCTTGCCAACACCTACCTCTTCATCGGAGATGGAAATTTTTCATAAGCTGGAACAGCTGAAATGGCGTGAGATATCATGGGCATTGCACTCGTCCACCATGACAGAATATGCGAGGGCCCAGAGAATCCCACGTGGCCCCCGGGTAAACCGGAAACCGGCGCTATTCAAAGACAATCATGACGTTACCGCAAAGTGGTGGGGGATTCGATGCAGTTTACATCTTATTGCCTTCACTATCCAGCAGCTTCACACCGGATCAAAAGACCCGAAACAACAAATCCATGCTGTGGAGGAAGAATATACATCGTAACTAGAAGCTGGACTGCCATTCAGGAGTTGGAGCGGAAACTGGAGACATTGCAGCAAGAGATCCTACAAGTCAAATTGAGGAAATTCAGAAGCGACACGCACAATTACGAACGAGGGGAAGTGTATACTTGGAGGGATTCAAGACGTATGCATCGTTTCCAACGGGCCTCCTCTGCAGGGTTTTCCGATGCATCGACTGCACGCTTGTCAGACTTATAGCAAGCTTCCCCTGTTCTTCACAGACCTCGGCAGGTTCCTCTTCTTTTTTACAGGTGGGCCACAGAAAAGGAAACATTAGTTAGGAAGGGGGCAGAGGAGAGGCCAGATGCAACATTCTGAACAAGCGCAGGGACCATCACTACCATCACAGGTAAACACAGTGTTCAATCTGGCTGACCAACTTTCCATTTGGGCAAGGGCCTGGGCTTTGTTCCTACGCATACTGTTGTGCCTTTCACATGTTCCATTGACCTGTTTAAATGTATTAGAACATTGAAACTTAAAGGACACTTTTGTGATAAGGATAATGTAATTGTTAAAGATGAATTGCCTAGACAATTAAGGAACAAGTTGTGTAGCAGAAGTACATTTGTACCCCCAGGCAATTATCCATGTATTGACACTTTTGAAACTATGAATAATAATAATGAATAATATTTTACACAAAACAAGTTTAAAGCATAGGATTGGTGCACATAACATTACCCTGGCGGAGAAGGAAGCGTTAATTACATTACAAAAAAACAAAATGTGATTATAACCAAGGCAGATAAGGGAGGAGGAACTGTTGTTTTAAATAAGGCTGGTTATGAAAAGGAGGAATTTCACGAATTAACTAACATTAAGCATTATAAAAAATTGCAAAGTGATCCGATGCATATATTTAAAAATGAACTTAATACATTTTTGATAACTGATGAAATTTATCAGCTCTTGTTTCAATAGTTCCCTAAAACACCTTATGTGTATTTCCTTCCTAAAATACATAAAAGCCTTGCAAACCCTCCGGGTAGACCCATAGTTTCTAATGTGGGATCCCTATGGCAACCACTTGCTATTTATGTCTACATGTATCTCCAAGATATCATACAAACATTGAAACCATCTGTTAAGAAAATCTGTGGTGTCCAAGAGACACTTGGACACCACAGATTTTCTTAACAGATTAAAAACTGTCAATATACCAACAGGTGAATTTTATCTGTGTTCTTTAGACGTGAAAGATCTTTTTACTTCCATTCCCCACAGTGAGGGTATAGAATGTATGAGAATGTATTTGAGCCCAACTACCCTTCCAGATTTCAAGAAATTTTTTATCTGTAATTTATTAGACATGGTGCTCACTAAAAACTATTTTTATGTTTTCGGATGAATTTTTTTCTCCAACAGGCTGGATATATGGATAATTTTGAGCAAAATTTACTTTTATTTTCCAACACCAGGTTTAGTCCATATATTCAGTCCTATATGAGATATGTGGACAATACCTTTTTTATTTGGAAGGGCAGTTTAGTTTTGAGCATTTACAGGCTTTCTTGCTCTACTTGAATGGTGTAAACCCTACAAATAAATCTACTCTGGAAACAAATCCTAATTAATTACATTTTGTTGATGTGAATCTACAGGTTATGGGGTCCACAATTGTGTCTTCAATATACAGTAAACCTACTGATCGTAACAACCTTAAAGCCTCCTCGGAATCCATTCATGGAGGATTCCAAGTTGGTGCAAAAGTTTGTTGAAAAGGGATACGATGAAGTAGAACTTAAAACTATCTGTAATGAAATGAAAGCATATTCAAGGGAAGATACCCTTAAGAAGAAATCAAAACATATTAACAAGAATCAACATATCCCTTTTGTATCCACTTTTGATACCAATAACAAGGCCATTAAACATTTTGAAATACTGGGGTATTTTGCAATCTGACCCTAAAAAAGTCATTTATTCAAACAATTACCAGTTTTTTTTCTATAGAAGGGGTAGATCCATACAGGAGTTAATAAAACCAAAGGTTAATAATATTTCTAATACAGCTATGGGTAGGTCATCTAATCCGAATTTGGGTACCCATCCCTGTAGAAACTGTGGGCACTGTAATGGTATAATCCCTGGATCTAGTGTTTTGCATCCTCAATATGGGACTAAACATCATATTAAAGGCTTTTTTACATGTGATACAAAGGAAGTGATTTACTGCATCAAATGCCCATGCAGGTTAGTGCATGTGGGCCAAACAAGTAGACCTATGAAAGTGCGCCTTAATGAACACAAATCTAATATACATAATTATCAGCCTTTACTTCCTGAAGTAAAAACAGATTTAGGTGTTAAAGCTAAGCCAGTTGGAAAAATCTGAAAGGAAACATTGCTATAGCAAAACCATTTTTTTGTGGATTGTGACATTAAGAAATGCTTTTTGCGACGTGAATGTTACTGGATATGGTTGTTACAGTCCAGGCATCCAAAAGGGTTAGATGAGGAGTTTAACATGTCATGCTATTTGTAATTCTTCCAGATAATCAAGATAACCTGGCTGCATGGGTTTCCTGCAGGGATAGCTCTCCTTTTTCATTCCCCTTCTGTAGGGTAAGATAAAAGAATCTTACGTTTTTTTGTTACAGCTTGAATGCTGTTTTGTTGCTTATATGTTAAATGCTATTTTTTAGCAACATTTTGATACATTTAATTATAACTCGTGTCCTTTGTTTTCTCTCAGGATCTCCCTTGGCCAGGTTGGGACCAGAGTTAGACACGACGAAATGTGAGCATATTGTAGACCAATGGAAAACAAGAGTATCTCTATTATATCGTATAAGTGTGTGCCAAAGTAACAAAATAAGAAGTTAGGTCGGAGAACCCAGCATGGCAGCCAACCTCACTGTCGCCAACTGTCAGTTTGGTATTATGGAATAGAATGACATAATTACTCATTTTGAATTAGTCAGAATGTGTACATTCTAAAAACATATGTTTTACATTCTAAAAATATATGGTTTTTGTACTGTTAGCGGGTCTTGAGGCACATAATATGCAACAGGCATTAAGCCGAGAAAATTCAAATGCAATATTTTTATTTGGGATCCGCATATGCCACCTGCTTTGCATACTTGGCATCAAACTGTTCAGTAGAGCAGTGGCATTCATATTTAGGGTGTTTTTATCATTGCATGTAACAGCAAATTGCAATATTTTTAGGCAATTTTCGAAATGCCATAAAAACTGCTGCCTTTAGAACAGTTTTGCAGTTTGGTTGTTTGGAGTAGAAAAATATGCATACCCATTTTAGATTTGATTTTGACTGTGTACTTATATAATAGGAAGACAAATAAAGGAATGGGGAAGAAGGTATATGACGTATTGTCACCTCCTCCTCCTCCCACCCTTTTGCAACCCAGTTCAGGTGGACCTGCAAGGTCCAAACTTCACTTTTAAGGTTTAAAGTTAAAAAAAACACTGGGCCATGCCCACACAGCAAACCATATAAAGTTACATACAGACATACATACAGCGGGGTTGGCAAAAGGGGAGAGGGTACTTACTTTTGTAACTTAGTTTAATCATGCAACTTTGCATGTGCGCTCCTCAATATTTTTCAATGTTTGCCTGATGGTTCCCTCACCACACACCTATTGCTTTTCTTGTAATGTTAATGTTTTTTAAGGCAACAGTCCCGTACTGCCAATATTAGTGATGAGCAGTGAGTCTGTATGTAACTTAGTATGGTTTGCTGTGTGGGCATGGCCCAGTATTTTGAAGTTTTAAATGTCGCTTCCGCTGTTCAATTATATTGGACCTCACGGGTTCGCCTGAATTGGTTTGCAAAAGGATGGGGGTAGGAGGCGACAATAGGTCAAATACCTTCTACCCCATCCCTTTAGTTGTCTTCCTATTGTATATATAGTTCATTCAAACCTGCGGGCACTATAAAATAACTTTTGCCACCTATGAAACTCTAAATTCCTTTGTTAGAATGTGTATTTTCCAAAAATACATTATTTTTGTGGGTCACCATAACTTTTTGTAGTTTTACCCCACATAAATCTGGCAGTGTTTATAAATTAGGTTAAATGTAAGCCATCAAATAAGTATGCACAAGGTTTTTTTTTTTATTTCGGTACTTAAGTGGGAGAAAAGATGCTGCTAAATGGAGGCTTTGAGGTGATTTTTGGAAACTTCAGCAAAATTGGCAAATTTAGGAAAGGTTTAAAAAAACTTGGTGCTCTGGAGTAGAAATAAATGCATACCCAATTTGGATTAAGGGGAATGTGTACTTTCCAAATATATATGGTTTTCTGGGATGAATGTACAAATATGTTTATACCTTTGCCCCTCAAAAAATGCTTTGAATGTGTTGATTTTACTGTATCGGAAAGGACAGATCAAATTACAGGCGATTGCTCACCAAAATTAATTACACCTCAAAGGAGATGATGATGAATACAATAGATCTGTCACTTAAATTAAAGTGCACTTACATATGGAGTGTGAGAGTTGTTTTACCAGAAACCAAATCTGGGGATACTGAGCAAAGCAACCCATCTATTGCCCACTGGTCAGCAAATTCACTCAAACGCCCAGTAAACACTGTCTGGGTGTATTCTAGAGATGGGTGAATCTTGGGTGTCTTGCTTCGGCGAAATTTTGCGAATTGCTAGAAAAAAAATTTGCGAAACACCGCCGCGTTTCGTTTTGGATGCCGGACACCGGCAATAGCACCCAGTATACTGGGCGTTCAAAAATAAAAACATGAGGGAGAAAATGTAACCAGGATTGCAGGTGACATTTCCTCAAAAGAGCCAAGAGGTTGCAGTCTGGCACAAGAAAAATAAGCATGACATATGGACTCCCCTTTGCCACAGAATGGGTGTCATGGTCGGCACCCGATACCAGAACAAACGCCAAGCACCCTGGTCTCGGCTCGTGCTTCACCAGTAGTGTGACCGCCTTTGGCGAGGTGCAGGGCAGGAGTTCTGGCCAGCGTTGGGGCACGACTGCATAAAAAGTAAAAAGCAAGGAATGTCAGGCAGGCGAGGGTCAAAACCGGGTGATCAATCAGATAGGTATGAGGCAAAATCGGTGGTCAGATAACAGGATTGGGTCAGAATACAGAGAACAGCGTAGTCAAGAGTCAGGCAGGGTCAAACACGGCAAACAGGAACACTCAGAAGCTTTACAGCACAGATTCAAGGCACCAGGAACAAATCCTATCACGGGATATTCGCACCACGTCATAACGTCAGCGCACAGGCGCGTATAAATAAAGGAAGTGCGCGCCACGCGCACACTAGGGAGAAGAGTGGCTTGGCGGGCGTCCCCGCCGGAGGAGCAGCGGGCGTCCCCGCTGGAGGCGCGGCGGGCATTCCCGCCGCACCGCTAGATCACCAGGGTGAGTTTTCCTAACATTACCCCCCCTCTAGGGGGGGCCACTGGACCCCCAGGTCTCCCAGGAAACTTAGTGTGGAACCGTTTCCTAAGGCAGCCTTGATGTCATCAACCGAGACCCACGAGTTCTCCTCAGAGCCATAGCCCTTCCATTTAATAAGGTATTGGAGTTGGGTGCGTGGCTTGATGGAGGCTTGAAGCAGATGTGTTTTTCCTGGACTCCTATTCTCTGGTGCTACTTCACCGTGATTTTACTAAACCAAGACCTAAATGAAGAGGGCACAGAAATCAACAACGCACTCTTCATCTCAGAAAACGAATACCTCCAAAAAAGACAAGGAAATTGCCCAGTATTTTGCTAAAACACCACCATACCCAGACGACACGGAGAATACCAAAATGGCGGATGCAGAGGCCTCCGAACCAGAAACGCCTTACTTTGCAGAAAACACACACAGCATGACGGATGACCCAGTCAGCGGTAACCTGCGAAACCTTTTATCAGTACTTCCACAAAAAGAGGACCTGGTGAGACTGCTAGCAGATATTAAACAAAGCCAACAGCAGGAAACACAGATAATCCGACACGAAATACAATCGCTTGCAGTAAAAGTCACAGAACTAGAGGGTAAGCAAAACTGCATTACACAAAAGGTTTCTGCTAACTCGGCCAGAATAGACACAGGCCCGCCACATCTATAACCTCCGACGTCTATTAGAAGACGCGGAAAATAGAAACCGCCAATGTAATCTCCGTATTAGAGGGGTACCATCAGAAGTCGGCACTCTAGAGCTGAAACGGGTACTAACGAAACTTTTTAACCGGCTCCTAGACAAAGACTCTGATGCAGATATACAAATAGACCGGGTACACAGAGTAGCAGGAGGCCCACCAAACAAACCTAAAGATATATTATGTGCCTTCCACAATTTCACTATCAAGGAGCAAATTCTCCGCAAGGCGAGGGAACTCAAATTAGTCCGATTCGGAGATGGCACTATAGAGATTTATCAGGACTTGGCATATACTACAGTAATGCAACGTCGTATGCTGCACAATGTAGTTCAACAACTACGTGAACGAAACCAACTATAAATGGGGTTTCCCCTTTGCCCTACTGGTTACTCAACATGGGAAAACATATGTGCTTAAGGAACCAGCAGACGTTACCACATTTTCCAGCAAACTAGGCGACGAAATGCATCTACAAGAATGGAGCAGATATGTCTACTCAGACAAACCTATACCTGAGGCTGATTTACCCCAGACACACAAAGCCCAACAGAAGGGAACTGTAGAAGCTCTCAACCCAAGCCCAGAGAGTCCAACCTAAATATCTACAAGGTGTAAAGAGATTCAACCTTTTGGCTTACTAGCCTTGAAACCTAACTTCAAACCTAAGTTATACTAAAGTTGCAAAAGTTACAACCCTGTTTCTCTTGCCTAGATTGGGGGACACAGGCACCATGGGGATGAAGATCCTGTTGCTTGGAGAAAGGACACTAAAAGGTTAAAGTTGCTCCTCCTCCTGCTCTGGACTTCATCCCCCGCCTACTTCCTCAATCCCTCAGTTTTTCTTTTAGTGTCCTCAGAAGGAGGACGGACACTGTGGCTGGAGAAGTGGTACGCTGTGCCATGCCATGATAGGGGCCAGAGTTTTTCTTCCAGAGCCCCTTCAGCCTAGGATATAGTGCTCATAGCCTTACGGAGGCTGCAGGCTGGGATTTTCCCCCCCACACACTGCCCTTGGCACAGGTTCCCACTCTCCGGAGGCTGCACCAGTGAAAACAGGGCATGTCAGAATGTGAGCACATATGGCTGACTAGGAGGTAAGTGATACCTTCACCTCCCTCCCTTCCCCCCCCCCAGGAAGCTGGTCACTTAATTTACTAGCGATGCCTTGGGGTTTTCAATGCGCTCGCTACCTAATAGCTTAGTTCACTATTCAACTGAGGGATTGACAGCACAGTTTTATTATGCGCATAGGTAGTACGCTGAGGCGCTCACGCGGGCGCCATCTCAGACACTTCGCGCCACTTCTTCGGATGACCTCCGTAAACGCGACAGTCCCTACGCCTACGTCACTACTCTGAAAAGTCACGCGGGCGCCATCTTGGACTCTACACTTGCCGCAGACTTCGCGCTCTCAGCGTGAATCACTTATAAGAGACGCACCCCTTTCACATGGCGGGCACTCGCAAAGCAGCGCCATATCAGCAGGATCACTAGCTCCTTACAAGGAAGACACCAGTTGAAGGCGCAAGGCAGGTTTTTCTCCATTATTCCTAATTGCGCACCTTGTATCTCCACAGAGACTGTTAGAAGGAGGACAAGTCTTCCTCTTCCCCACCTTCTTCCTCATCACTTGGGGGGAACATAATATTAAATAAAAGATGACCAGCCGGGTAGGAACGCAGTCCCTTCCCTTCTTGCAAGCAGAAATTTGCAACCGCTTCGACTGAGCCGCTATGTGGCAACTGTAGGGATCATACAACAGCCACTGCACCCACACAACTCCACTCAACCCTATCTACCAGCTCTGCTGCAGCTTCGGCTACTCAACAGAGCTCGGAATCCAAGTTGGTGCGCGCATTATCTCTATCCCTAGCAGGTCTTCAGAATCTAGCCAGAATTCCTGAGACCCTAGACAAAGTACTAGAACACTTGTCGGCACAACCTCACCGGGCGGCCCATAATCCGGCACCCAAACGACCACCCCCTTCACCACCAGCATCTCCAGACGAGCTGGAGGAAGTTTCAGGGGAAGAAGGACAAATTATATCGGAGGAGGAGTCTGACCAGGAGCAGGAGGCACCCAGGTCGCAAAGAGAAGTTGAGAACCTAATTCAGGCCGTTTTGCAGGCACTTTTGTTTGGAGGATATTCCGACTTCAGCGGAACCAAGCAAGAACATTTTCAAAAGGCAGAGAAAGTCTTCTTGTGTTTTTCCTGCTTATGAACAACTAGACGACATAGTTAAGACGCAGTGGAAAACACCGGACCACAAGCTACAACTTTCCAAACACTTTCTTCAAACGTATCCCTTTCCACAGGAATGCACGGACCTTTGGTCTTTGCCCCCAGCAGTAGATCCACCGGTTTCCAGGCTGGCCAAGACCACAACCATCCCGGTAGCTGACGCAGCTTCCTTTAAGGATCCCATTGACAAACGACTCAAGGGTTTCTGTAAGATGATGTTCGCAGCCTCGGGAGGTGCCCTTCATCCAATATTTGCCATGGCTTGGGTCTCCAGAGCTATGGAGGTATGGGTGGAACAGGTGGCGCAGCTCATCGGTTCATATGACCCCTCCACAGATCTACTCCTATCACAGATAGCGGATTCGAACACCTATATGTGCGAGGCGGCACTAGATGCAGCCAAACTAGTGGCTAGGGCATCCGCACAATCCATTGCAGCCAGACGCTTTCTATGGCTAAAGAACTGGTCGGCAGATCTCGCATCCAAAAGATCACTTGTTGGCCTCCCCTTTGTAGGAAAACATATAATTGCTCAAGCTACGGGGGGCAAAAGCACCTTGCTCCCACAGAACAAGTCCAAAAGGCCTTCCTTCAAGAGACGACCATTTCTCCGCCCCTTTCGCCAAGGTCAGAACCAAAGGCAAAGATCCCACACTGAAAAGCAAACTAACACCCGACCTAGATTTCAATCCAAACAGAACTCTTCCTGGACAGGAAGTAGATCCGCACCCAAGCCCCCACAAGACAAAAACTCTACGGCATGAGGAGGTGCCCACCCCCGAAGGTTACCTCCTAGGCGGACGCTTAAGAAACTTTCGGGAGGTGTGGAAACAGAGTCCAAGACCCCTGGGTACTGCAAATCATTTCCCAGGGCTATTTAATAGAATTCGCTCAACTACCTCCACGGCGTTTCTTCATTTCAAGACTCCCCACAGGAGAGCCCAAACGTTCCGCGTTTCGGGAGGTTCTTCACACACTGGTCACTTCAGGTGTTATACTACCGGTTCCCCCAAAAGAACGAGTGTTCGGTTTCTACTCAAATCTGTTCATAGTTCCCAAGAAAGACCAGTTCAGGCCAATACTAGACCTAAAGGCACTAAATCTCCATGTGAAGAAACAGCACTTCAAGATGGAATCCATTCACTCAGTCCTTCTATCCATGGAGATGGAGGAATTCATGGCAGTGATCGACATCAAGGATGCGTATCTACACATTCCCATCCACCCCAACCACCACAGATTCCTACGCTTTTCAGTAGCAGGCGAACATTGGCAGTTCGTAGCACTACCCTTCGGTCTATCCTCCGCCCCCAGAGTGTTTACAAAGGTCATGGCCAAGAGCAAGTCAATGATCGGCCTCCTGTCCAGCCTTCAACGGTCAGATCAAGTAACCCTAAGGTCAGCTATGAGAGTCTTAGGGACAATGGTATCAGCTTTTCCGGCACTACCCTATGCACAGAGGCACACCAGACCATTGCAGAGACTGATACTACAACACCAGAGAAAAAGCAGGAAAGACCTAGATCGAAAGATCCTCCTGTCAGATCCAGTCAAAAACTCACTCAACTGGTGGCTCTGTCCAACAACACTTCACTCGGGAAAACCCTTTCCCAACCACAGACGGACGCCAGCCTAAAAGGCTGGGGAGGAGTCTTAGGAAACCTAACGGTTCAGGGCCGCTGGTCAGTAACAGAACGAACACCTCCCATCAACATTTTGGAGATCAGAGCAATATGCCTTTCCTTACTCCATTGGTCCGACAGGCTAAGAGGACTACCAGTAAGGGTACAATCCAACAACATGACAGCAGTGGCTTACATAAACCATCAAGGGGGCACAAGGAGTCAAGCAGCACTTGCCGAGACTCAAAGAGTACTGTCCTGGGCAGAAAACACAGTTCCAGCCATATCCGCAGTACACATCCTAGGGGTGGAAAACTGGATTGCGGACTTTCTCAGCCGAGAAAAGATAGACCAAGGCGAATGGAGCCTACACCCAGAAGTGTTCCAGCTGATTCTCTCAAGGTGGGGGACCCCAGACGTAGACCTCATGGCATCAAGGTAACTTCGCAAGAAGCAAGGATCCACTAGCCCTAGAGGCAGATGCACTAGTAATGCCATGGCAGTTTCAGCTGGCATACATATTTCCCCCTCTGGCTCTTCTGACACGAGTCATAAAGAAGATAAAACAGGAGAAGGTAGAAACCATCCTGGTAGCCCCTTACTGGCCTCGCCGCAGCTGGTTTGCAGACCTCATAAGCCTGTCAGTAGACACTCCATTCCACCTTCCAGACAGGAAGGACCTGCTATCTCAGGGTCCGATATTACACCCGAATTCACCTCGGCTGGCTTTAACGGCATGGCGCTTGAAGCCCTAATTCTATCCAAGTTGGGAGTACCACAGGAGGTAGTACCAACTCTAATTAAAGCCAGAAAACCTGTTTCGTCAAGAATTTATCACAGAGTATGGAAGACTTTCATCTCCTGGTGTGAATCGAGGGGTAAAGACCCACAGTCCTGGGAAGAAGGTAGCATTTTATTATTCCTCCAGGAAGGCTTAAACAAGGGTTTAGCACTTAGTTCACTCAAAGTACAAGTATCAGCCTTATCCATCCTCTTCCAAAGACAACTCGCCATTTTACCTAACGTCAGAACCTTTCTTCAAGGAGCTCTGAGAATTTCACCCCCGTATCGTCATCCAATTCCACCATGGGATCTCAATCTTGTACTTTCAGTTATGCAGGACCACCCATTTGAACCTCTACATTCAATATCGTTGTCCATGCTAACGTTTAAAGTTACATTCCTACTCGCTATGACATCAGCAAGACGAGTTTTGGAACTGGCTGCCCTGTCCTGTCAATCACTGTTCTTAGTGTTTCACAAAGACAAGGCAGTACTAAGACCAACGCCAGAATTTTTACCTAAGGTGGTATCGAAGTTTCACCTTAACCAGGACTTAGTAGTACCATCATTTTGCCCCGATCCCAAGTCAAAGTTGGAAGCCAAACTACACAACCTAGATGTGGTACGTGCCCTCAAGACATACACCACTGTTACCAAAGATTTTAGGAAGGTAGACAACCTATTCGTCATACCGGAGGGGCCAAGAAAGGGAGCCAAGGCATCCAAGGCTACCATAGCAAGATGGATCAAATCAGCCATTCTCAAGGCCTACGAGGTGAGAGGGATTGCCTCACCAATAGGAGTTTGAGCTCATTCCACTCGTTCACTAAGCACTTCGTGGGCAATATGCCATCAAGCTTCAGCAGAACGGGTGTGCAGGGCAGCGGTGTGGTCATCTCTTCACACTTTTTCTAAGTTCTACAGACTGCATACATTCGCCTCAGCCGAAGCGAGCTTCGGGAGGAAGGTGTTACAGGCTGTTGTTACCTGAACACCAGGGGTTTCTAGTCCCGCCCTCATGGGTAGCTTTGGGACATCCCCATGGTGCCTGTGTCCCCCAATCTAGGCAAGAGAAAAATAGATTTTTGTACTTACCGTTAAATCCTTTTCTCTTGTCCTACATTGGGGGACACAGGCCTTCCCTCCCTGTATTATTCTTGTTATGTTCAATCAAGTTATTTCAATCTATGGTTCTTAAATTTCTTAGTTCAAGGCAAGTGGAACGAGTAAGTTCAGCCTGTTTTGTGGAGGGGTTCCTTCTCTACCTGGGTTTTGGTGGGGTCCGTCATACTTCTTTGATCAGAAAACTGAGGGATTGAGGAAGTAGGCGGGGGATGAAGCCCAGAGCAGGAGGAGGAGCAACTTTAACCTTTTAGTGTCCTTTCTCCAAGCAACAGGATCTTCATCCCCATGGTGCCTGTGTCCCCCAATGTAGGACAAGAGAAAAGGATTTAACGGTAAGTACAAAAATCTTATTTTTTATGATAAAGTTCATCCTACAACTTACAAGTACTTACTCAAATGGAGAACTTTTCCTTTTTTCAGTATATAGTTCGCAACAGTTTGCATGAGAGATACGGTATATGAAGAAGAAATAAATAAACCTCTCTCATACTACGACAGATATTTACAACCTACTACACTACGGAGAGCGCAGAAACTCTCCAGAATCCAGACATCCTGACTAATATAGGATACAGCTTACAAATCTCCTCAGAGACTAAATTTTGTGTAAAGACAAACATAAGTATACTAGATCCTTACAAGAAAGGAGACCCTCACCCCCCCCCCTAAAAAAAATTATTTTTTTCTTTCTCTCTCAATTGTTTCCTGCCCTTTTTGGATAATATACAACCAAGCAACACAAGACATCTCAACAAACGCACCTGAGACCTGCATATAGCAAACGGATTTTCACATAAGAGACTTACAACAAATGCCAATTGGACTATATACTAATCAACACCCAAGACTGACCTTCTTTAACAAAATTACTTTAGAAGATTAAAACACAGCCTTCTTCTGGGATATAGTTTAATTAGACACTATCCAGACTCTCCCACACATGGCTGCCACTGACTATCAATAATAACGAAACTACTTCAAGGAACACTATATACTCATATTTCTCTGCTACATGGATAAATATATGGAGGACACAATCACAGCCAACACCTGCAAGATGAAGATATGGGTTTGAGAATTAAGATTATATTGCTTTAAACATATATATACCAGTACATACCTACCCCCATCTCCTCCTTCC
>JAMBMQ010000020.1:0-10107 GCA_024363595.1 Xenopus borealis | reverse complement strand
CTCTTTCTCCTTTACCTCCTTTACCTATATACAAAAAAGGTACAGACACTTGGTATACCACTATTGATAATGTAATATGATTCCGTATTTTATGTCTAAATGGTTACAGAGTTCTCCTAATACATCATTTATAGACTTATATATAAGTTGTTTGGGATATACTGAATACGTATTCAAAGTTTGACTGATTGAACTGTGCTGTGACATCACTGTTGGCGGGGTGGTGTTGGAGAACAGGGGGCCCCCTTGTGGTTAAGAGAGACTACTGCCCATCAACCGGTCCCCACTCTCAAACGTCCTTGTTTGCCCTCCACGGGAGTGGTGCCTTGAGCCCACACCATGTGGTGACGTATCACTGTTTTCCCCAATATAACTCTCTCTATACCTTTTTTCTCCCATAATCCACTGGTGGATTCTTTCACCCCCCCTCCTTGATTGAAAGGTAGCAAGTAACATCTTTAAAGTGGACCTGTCACCCTGAAAAAATATTCCAAATCATATTTTATCACATTAGTCAAGCAAAATTAACATTAATTACACTATATAAATTATTTTAATCTTGTTTCCTTCAGTCTGGGAATTCATAATTATAGCAAGCAGGCAGGAGCCATTTTGTGGACACTGTTATTAAGGCAAGCCTTGCATCATCTCAGAATCTTGTTTGTGCACCAGAATGGGGGACCCAATGTCTCTCCCCATGTCCTGGCTACACAATTAAATGGTTAAGAGAACTGGGGGAATGTGTGGAGAGCAGTGGCATCTAGGAAGTGCTGAATGGAAAGTGAAAGTAATTAACTGCCCCGCCTCTATGCCTAAGGCATAGAGGAGTGTCAGACAATATTTGATTGACAGCTGAGATTTTTAAATGAGCTTAAAACGGCTATGAATGCATTAATAAAAATTTGAAATTGGATTTCATGTTTAATTTGAAAAGGACTTTTATTATACAGATTTTTGTGTCTGGGTGACAGGTCCACTTTAATGTCTCACTCCTAAAAGCATTATAAATTCATTTAAGTTGGTCAGTATTAATGCTAATGGTCTTAATTCCCCACAGAAAAGAATTTTACTTTCTGCAGACCTGCAAAAACAGAAAGCAAATGTAATTTATATTCAAGAAACCCACTTTAAAGAAGGCTCAGTACCCAAGTGGAATAATAAACACTTCCCAGAACTCTTTATGAGTAAGCCGCAACCCTCTAAAACAAAAGCGGTAGCAATAGCTTTTTCACGCAACTTTGGTTTTAAAGTAACAGATAGGAAAAGTGACGTGCTGGGTCGCTTCCTCTTTCTAAAAGGTGTCTATATGGGAAGGACATATACATTTGCTAATGTGTACCTACCAAATTCAGATCAAGCACAGGAACTTTCACGAATCTTAGAAGCCCTGAGCCTCTTTGCAGAGGGTAGTCTCGTTGTAGGGGGAGACCTCAACATCCCACTAGACCCCCAGCTTGACTGCTCCTCTGGAAAAACCAGTATCTCCCCCAGACAGCTAATATTATGTAAACAAGTACTACATTCTATGCAAATGATAGATCCCTGGCGTATACTATACCCCACTGAGAGAGACTACACCTTTAACTCTCATAAGGCATAATGTATACTCACGAATAGATTATCTACTTATATCACATGCTTATCTAAAGGATGTTTTAAACTGCCAAATCCTAACCAGAACATGGTCTGATCATTCCATGATAGTTATGAACCTGAGAACCCTGCTCCCGGTTCCTAAACAGAGTATATGGCGACTTAATGAATCGCTCTTACAAGATACAGAAATTAAAAATGAACTGACTATACAGATAACAAACTACTTTAAAGAAAATTCAAACTCGGATATGTCCCCATTGACTTGCTGGGAAGCACATAAATGTGTTATTCGAGGGCACTTAATTAAACATGGAGCACAGAGAAAAAAGCTAAAGAACAACAAAGGCTAAACTTAATAAGTAAAATTCAGAAGTTGGAAAAACAACATAAACACTCTCTATCAGACCATATACTGAAGGAACTCACGGAAGCAAGGAAAGCTCTCTCCTCCTTCCACGACTTTTTCACCCAAAGAGCCATTGTGTTATACAGACATAAATTATATGAACATGGGGATAAATGTGGTCGACTATTGGCAAGGGTCCTACGTCCTAAACAAGGCAGAAATTTCATCCCCTCCATCAAAAAAGATGGAAATGATATAGTCCATACCCCAGAATTAATAACACAAACTTTTGAATCCTATTATAAAGAACTATATCAACTGCCTGATAACTCAAAAGAAGATCAGCCCGAGTATGAGTCGACCATGAATGCCTTTTTACAATCCTCCAAAATGAAACCTATCACCGAATCAGCATCAGATTATATCGAAGCTGACATTACAATACTAGAACTAGAAACAGCACTAAAGGACACCCCAATAGGGAAAGCACCGGGACCAGATGGATACACTACCCTATACTACAAAGTGTTTAAGGGTATCCTACTTCCACACTTACTTAGAGCTTTCAATGATATACAGAAAGGTGCCAAATTTACCAAACAATCTCTAGAAGCCCACATAAGTCTTATATTGAAACAGGGAAAAGACAGTAATGACCCAGGCAGTTACCGCCCCATTTCCCTGATCAATGGAGATATCAAACTCTTAGCTAAAATCATTTCTAACAGACTACAAACCACACTACAAGACATCATTGATCAGGACAGGTTGGTTTTATCCCAAATAGAGAAGGGAGAGATAATACTAACCAGTTAATTAATATTACACTGGTCTAAATGCCACAATACACCGCTTATGCTGCTTTCCACAGACGCAGAGAAAGCTTTCGACCGAGTGAATTGGTCATACATGTTTGATTGCCTCCGATATATAGGACTAGGCCCAAAAGCTATGACATGGATACGAGCATTATATGACAACCCCACTGCACGTGTACGAGTTAATTCCCAACTAACCAACCACATTAACATACGCAACGGCACAAGGCAAGGATGCCCCCTGTCGCCAACCTTATTTGTCTTAGCAATTGAGCCTTTACTCTGTCATGTTAGGTTAAACCAAGACATCTCTGGTGTCAACATAGCTAATAGACAACATAAAACTGCAGCATATGCAGATGACTTACTTTTCTTTATCACCAAACCGACTGTCTCTATACCGGCCCTCAATCAGTTACTAACACATTTTGGATACCTTAGCAATTTCAAAATAATTTTTTCTAAATCATCAGCACTCAACATATCCCTCCCACCAGATGTCATAACAGAACTTTCACCTGATTTTCCCTATAAATGGTCCTCGCACCATATTACATATTTAGGAGTTAAAATCTCAAAGTCTTACGAAGACTGGATTCAACAAAATTTGAAAGATATACTCAATGATATTAAAAAAGATTTAGATAGATGGCTTGATAAACCGCTTTTGTGGTTCGGACGTATGAATGTGATCAAGATGAACATCATACCAAGAATTCTGTATATCTTTCAAACACTTCCAATGTATATGCCTGATACCACATTACATTCATTGCAAAAAGCACACAAAATTAATTTGGCAAAACAAAAAATCAAGAATAAGACATAAAACACTAATTAAAGACAGAGAACAAGGGGGGGGGTAAAATTGCCAGACTGCAAGTTATACTATATAGCTGCAGTACTTAATCGCATTGTGGACTGGTCTCACCATGCAAACACAAAACTGTGGGTCGACATAGAACAGCAGTCTACTTACAGCTTTCTGATGCACCTACCGTGGTTAGACAAAAGACATTGCTGGATAAGATTCGCAGAACACCCGATATTAGCTCATATCCTCTCGATATGGGATAAGCATAGATCACAATACAAGCTCACACAGTTTCCATCTCCCTTAACACCTGTTATCAATAACCCAGCATTTCCAGCCGGTCAAAATACACAATATCTCTCCCACTGGCTAAAAGAGGGCAACCTACAAATCCTACATTTTATTGCCAACAAAGACTTTATTATGAAAACTGACTTTCAACGGGAGAAACTATTTACACAGACAGACCATCTTAGATTTTCGCAAATAAAACACTTTTTTTATAGTCTGGGTGGCTCATCTGCCATGGGGAGAGATCTACACACATTCGAGGTCCTCTGCGCGGCAGGTCCCCCCACCAAAACCGATTTATAATATGCTCTGTAATTCACAACAGTTTACCCCACCATCTTTCTTGAAATCATGGGCCTCAGATCTACATAACCCTTTTCAGGAAGATCAATTTAAAGCTCTTATGGTTAAGCTACTCAAAAGTAGTAGATGCTGCAGGATACAAGAAACAAACTACAAGATAATAACCAGATGGTACCTCACTCCCACAAGACTTAAGCGAATATTTAAACACACAAGTGACACATGCTGGAGAAGTGGCATTGAAGCTGGCTCTCTACTACACATCTTTTGGACATGTCCACTAATACGTACATTTTGGAATGACATTAGACAAGCCACCAGACACATTTTAACTTATGATATACCTGATGACCCAGCATATATATTATTATTTCATATAGATAAACCATTTAAAGCCTTTATATCCATTATAGAACCTCACCTCTTAAATGTAGCTAAAGTCCTGATCCCGTTGAGATGGAAACAAAACACAGCTCCGTCAATACGAGACTGGTATAATAAAGTAGAAGAAATTCATAGATTTGAAGAGTACTCCCTATTCTCAACAAATAACCCCCAGATTCATAGGAATTTATTGCATAGTGTACATTGTAACTGCGTGTATATGATGTATAACTCTTTCCCCCTGTACCCCCTTTCCTTTTTTTTTTCTGTACCCTTGCTTTATTGTTATGAAACTAATAAAAAGATAATTACAAAAAAAATAAGGTATTGGAGTTTACCACACACAATGCGAGAATCCAGAAGCTCCTGGACCTCATATTCAGGTTGACCCTCAACCAACACTGGGGGAGAAACAGGCAAATGACGAACAACCAGCAGGTTTTAGGAGGGACACATGAAAGGAATCAGAAATCTTCAAACTAGCAGGTAAAGAAAGACGGACAGAGGATGGATTAATGATTTCTGAGATGGGATATGGACCAATAAACCTCGGGAACCTTTAGTTTACTATTTCTAGTAGAAAGCCAAACAGAGTCCCCTACTTTGTAATTAGGAGCCTCTCTCCTGAGTCTATCAGCAGTCCTCTTCTGAGCGGAGGAAGCTGCAGAGAGAGAGTTGTGTACCTGGGACCAGATATTGGAAAAACTTTCAATCGAAGAGTTTGCAGTGGGAACAGGAGAATCAGAGCTTGAAAAAGAAAATGCCTTAGGATGTAAACCATAAACCACAAAGAAGGGGGACTCTCCAGAGGAGGAATGGGTAGCATTATTATAAGCAAATTCCGCCCAGGGTACAAATTCAGCCCACACGGACTGGTTATTGGAAACAAAACACCTAAGAAATTGTTCAAGGCATTGATTCACCCTCTCAGTCTGACCATTAGACTGGGGATGATAGGCAGTGGAAAAGGAAAGCTCAATCCCAACTAAAGAACAAAAAGCTCGCCAAAATTTTGAAACAAATTGGACTCCCCTGTCAGAAACGATGTTCACAGGGAACCCATGTAATTTAAAGATATGGGACACAAACAATTTAGATAACTCTTGGGCAGACAGGAGGTGTGGAAGAGGAATGAAATGACCCATTTTGCTGAATCTATCAACCACCACCCAAATCACAGTATTCCCCAGAGAAGGAGGTATATCCACAATAAAGTCCATAGAAATATGAGATCAAGGTTTTTCAGGAATAGCCAAGGGCATTAATAGACCGTGGGACAAATTATGAGAGGCTTTGGATCTCTGGAAGATGGGGCAGGAATTAACGAAAACTTTAGCATCTTGTTTATAAGAAGGCCACCAAACATGACGAGATAACAGGGATATTGTTTTAGCAATACCCGGATGACCCGCTATTTTCGAGTCATGGACCTCTTTTAGAACACGTTCCCTAAACTCCTCTGGTACATAAAATCTCCCAGACGGAGTTCCTTCAGGAGCGGAGGACTGAACAGAGGTTGATAAAGAGGACAAGTCAGTCTCCAGGGTGGCTAGAATCACTTCTCTAGGAATAATGGACGTAACCTCGTTAGAATCAGAGGAAACTGGTTCAAAACTCCTAGAAAGATCATCAGCTTTGGTGTTTTTGGAGCCAGGTCTATATGTCAAGGAAAAATTAAACCTAGTGAAAAATAACGCCCATCTGGCCTGTCTTGGGTTTAATCTTTTGGCGGATTCAATATAAAGAAGATTTTTATGGTCCGTAAAAACTGTAACCATATGTTTAGCCCCTTCTAACAGGTGTCGCCATTCCTCAAATGCTAATTTAATAGCCAACAACTCCTTATTACCAATATCATAGTTCGCCTCAGCAAGCGAAAATTTCCTGGAGAAGAAGGCACAGGGATGAATTTTGTTGGTCACAGGATGCCTTTGAGAAAGGACTGCTCCAGCTCCCACCTCGGAGGCATCTACCTCCACAATAAAGGGTAGGGCAGTGTCGGGATGCGAAGAATAGGTGCCGAACTAAACTCATTTTTGAGAAATTCAAAGGCCTGTATAGCCGCAGGTGACCAAATGCTAGGGTCCACACCCTTCTTAGTTAACAATCAAAGAGAAGTTTCTAATAAATTGGCGATAATAGTTTGCAAAACCTAAAAACCTTTGAATTGCTTGGGTCCAGTCTAATACTGCGCGCACCTTCCCAGGATCCATTTGTAGACCCTGACTGCAAATGTAACACCCTAAGAAGTGAACAGAGGTAACTTCAAAGGTGCATTTTTCTAGTTTTGCATACAGATTATTTTTTCCCAATCTACTCAGGACTTCCTGAACATGTTTTCTATGTTAACAGAAGAGAAAATCAAAATGTCATCAAGATAGACCACTACGAATGCCCCCAGCAGATCTCGAAAAATGTAATTGACAAATTCTTGAAAAACTGCGGGAGCGTTACAGAGGCCGAAAGGCAATACTAAATATTCATAGTGACCATACCTGGTGTTAAATGCTGTTTTCCATTCGTCCCCTTCTCTAATACGAATAAGATTATAAGCCCCTCTAAGATCAAGCTTGGTATATATCTTAGCACCTTTAACCTGGTCAAAAAGCTCAGAAATCAGAGGAAGGGGATAACGGTTTTTAATAGTGATCTTATTTAAACCCCTAAGGCCTAAGACCACCATCCTTTTTACCCACAAAGAAAAAACCCGCTCCGGCAGGAGAGTTAGAGGGCCTAATGAAGCCTCTTTCGAGATTTTCTTTTATATACTCTCTCATTGCCTGAGCTTCAGGCAAGGAGAGGGGATATGTTCGACCACGAGGGGGAGTGGAACCAGGGACAAGATCAATGGGACAGTCATACTGTCTGTGTGGAGGCAAGGTCTCCGCGGCCTTTTGGGAGAAGACATCAGAGAATTCTGCATAGGCAATTGGCAAACCCTCGAACGAGGTAGTTGCCACTACCGGAGAAATACAGACCCCCTTACAAGTAGAGCCCCATTGAGTGATCTCCCCAGATACCCAATCAATAAGAGGATTATGAGCCTGAAGCCAAGGTAACCCTAGAATGAGGGGAGAGGAAGCACCTTCAATGAGAAAAAGGGCTATCTCCTCGTTATGATGGTCATTAACACACATAGATAAGAACTCCGTTTTCTTAGAGACTATACCTGACCCAAGAGGTCTTTTATCCACTGCTAAGATTTTCATAGGAGTACTCAGACAAATTAAAGGAATGCCATGTTTGATGGCAAAACCAGAATCCAAAAAATTACCCTCTGCCCCAGAATCCACAAATGCAGACAAAATGATAGAGCCTGTAGGCCAGGACAGTTTATCAGGTATAAGAATTCTGGAGGCAACTTGGGGAGAGGAAACTCCTGCACCCAAATGGAGCTCCCCTTCTCCATTTAGGCTTTGGAGTTTCCCGGCCTCCTGGGACACTGGTTTAGAAAATGACCCTTCTCCCTGCAGTATATGCATAGACCCAAAGTTCGCCTGCGTGCCTTTTCCTCAGGAGTTAAGCGAGATGTGCCTAGCTGCATAGGCTCCTCCTGAGGTAGAGGTGCAGGGAACTTAACATTGGTAACCAAGTTAGTCTTAAAACTGGTAACCCGGGAAGGATTAGATTAAATGCCCCTTTAAATATTTGAATATTCGCACCACTGCGCGCTGACGTCATAACGTCTCCAAAATCCAAGAGATCCCCAACTAGTTGAGCCCTGCAAAGGCGGTGGCGGATGCTGGTGGACTCCAACATTCTAGTCTTAAAAGATGGATTGTAAAGTAGGATCTCAGTTAGAATGTCCTCCCCCTGAATACTTACCTTAGCACAGTTAACATGCTCCAGGTCTTTAGAGACTCTTGGTAGTAAGCCGGCAATGGTGAGAGGCTTCTTAAGAATTCTTTAGGTTTGATAATAAACAATTGCCGGTCATACCCCATGTTGTGTACCTGGTGATAAAAGCTGAATACATAACTATGGAGAAGGATCTGCATACAAGTATCTCTGTATCTGTTGGAGACAGAAAGTATGTACTTGAGAGCGTATGCATGCAACTCCCTGTCCTCCCTCTCTCAAGGGTAGGCTTGAAATACCTGAAGAAGAGACCCAGTGCTTTCCCATCCAGAGAAAGTCCAGCAACCTTCTCTGGATTTTAGCATTGGATTATTGGGCTGGGCTAAGACATACCAGCTTATAACAGAGTTGAGAGGCCACCAGCTGGTTAATCATAAAAGCCCTCCCCCTCATAGAAAGCATTTTACCAAGACCCTTCCACTTTCCCAGGCGGTAAAAACATGCTCCTAAAGTGCAATGAAATTCTATGGAACAGGATGCTCCTCAGATGACAGATAGACACCTAAATATTTGATGACTTTAGTCTCCCACAAGATATTGTGAAAAGCAGAAGGCAAAGAATCTACATGTAGAGGACCTTCCATAAGGCCTGAGCTCTTGTCCAGTTGATCCGAGCTGATGAGGCAGCAGTGTCTTGTGCACGCTCAAGATCAACTAGGTCCTGGGCCACAAGGATGACATCATCAGCATATTACAATCCATCTTTTAAGACTTGTCAGGTTCCCTGAGCAACTGTGTCAATCTCCTCTTCGATGTTCCCCTCATCCAGGGGTTGATTGTCAGCTAGTCCTTAACTTCTGGCAGGGAAACAATCATACTTATGAACAGCAGGGGGAGCCCCTGCCTTACTTACCAGCCATGCAGAACACAAGCAGCTTTGTTGTTTGATAATTTATGACGATCCCTAAGAAGCCCAGACCACACTGAGCATGTGTATATAGTCTAGTCTTTCAAAGATGTTTAACAAAGTTATAAGATGACCGCCCCCTGTGGCCAACTTTGAAAGCATAAATCATTTATTTGATTAGGCTTGTGGTGCAGTAAGTTCATGTTTATGTTTAGTATATAAATACAGCATTTTTAGCCTTATTCTATTTTAGACTTTCCTTGCCCTTTAAAAATCGGAGCTTTAGAGGTTCGATGGGCAACCTCTGCCCTTTCCACTGCCTCCTGAATTGCAATAACATTGGGTACAGTGGAAGAGAATGGAGGAGAAATCTTAGCACGCACAGTAGACCTCGCAAAGTCTGTCTGGCTATCCTCCATAATTACATTTCTGGCCTCATTATCCTCGCCTGCAGCACCCCTGACTCTGTGGGGAGACCCATAATCCCCTATTCATGTTTCTCCAGACTTATTTATCTTATTTTCTCCAACTGGGTCTATAGGTGTATGGTCCGGCACCAGTTAACTGCATCCAACAATTGGACCAGACAATATCACCACATGCTCCATCATTGACCAATGAAAACCATTCCTCAAGTATCAGCCGGTTGGTTTTGAATTTCCTCTTCTTTTTCTTATCATTTGAAGAAGAAATGCTACTCTCTGCTCCCACCACGACAGGTGTTACAACCACCGGCACCTCCACACCTTTAGGAGTGCTGAAAACAGGGTTTTTGGCAGAAACAACTACAGCACTGTTAATTGGCTCGTGTGACCTAACGTTATAGTTTGTTTGGTATGTTTGTGTGCAC
>JAMBMQ010000214.1:40328-52399 GCA_024363595.1 Xenopus borealis | reverse complement strand
CAAATATACAGAGAAGGAATGTTCTGGGCACACAATAAGCTATATCCTCATACTGTACTCAATGGGGAATCAATGGATACAAACACACAGGGAAGATCATTCTGTTTATGACAAGCTATAGCCTATACTTATATATTAAATAATAAATAAGTACCTTACCTTTAATGTTGGGTATATGTTGAGTGTTACTTGACCTTTATTTTACCATAGGGATTTTTCCGGCGGAGCCAGCAGGGAAAGCCCATTTACTCCTGCAGCCAACAGCAAAGCTGCCACATTGATCGCTCCAGTCGGAACCGCTGCCAGCACTGCCGGTTGCAGAAATGCCTGGCGCTGGGAATGTCGCGGGAAGGTGAGCCGTGAAGTCTATCAGCCCACACACCCTGTGCCACACAGACTAATGCCCATTACATGCCTTCCAAAATATGTTTTCTTCTTCTCTCTACACCATCCCCTGTACCTTTTTCCCTTCAGTTTCTCTTCTCCTCTCAACTTGCTCTTTTCATTTCTCCTTCTTTTCTTCCTTATTTTACCATTTCTTGCTGTCTCACTTTCTCTTATTTCCTTACATTTTCTTCCCATTCCCTCTCTTTTCCCTATTTTGTCTTCTTTTTTCTTTCCTTCTGTCTTTCTGTTCCTTGTTTTTTTCCTTTTCATCCCTTTTTCTGTTTCTCAGCCCTGTGTTCCTTTTCGTAATCTCCTCTCCCTTCCCTCGTATTTCTTTTCTGCCTTATATCTCCCTTCCTAGTTTTCTTACTTCAATACTCTTTCCCTTCATTTTCTCCTCTCACTCTATGGGGGAGATTCATCAAAGAGTGAAGTTCCGCCACTAGAGGGAAATTCCGCGGCTCTCCATTCATTTCTATGGGATTGTGGAAGGCTTATTCATCAATGGGTGAAGTGAAAGTTCACCCTTTGATAAATACGCCTTTCAAAATCCCATAGAAATGAATGGAGAACTGCGGAATTTCCCTCTAGTGGCGGAACTTCACTCTTCACTTCACTCTTTGATGAATGTACCCCTATCTCTCCATCTCTGTCGCACGTAAGGTTCCTTTTCCTTAGGGAGACACTAAATCCAGGACTTGGCTGACTCCCATTTCAGGATTCAGAATTGACTGGATCACAAGTTCTGCCATACTAAACCCAAAGTACTTGTACAGCTGAAAGTACAAATTTCTGTACACATGATGGATCCTTTGTGGAGGATTCAATACTTGGCAGATTTTTGTATTTGGTGCATCAACTTTACTTTTACTCCCTTTATTTATGTCCATTTGTATTTTACATTCCCATCTCTCTTACTTCTTCTCTTGTTCTTCACCCTTCTGATTCTTTCTCCATCATCACCTCAATCTTCTCCTTGATGTACTTCTTCTGACCATTTCTTTCTCTGCTCTCTTATCATTCTTACGACCTTCCTCTCCATTCATTTTATGCTTTCTCTTCTCTTCATTCTGCAATTTAATCTTTTATTGAATTTCTCTTTTCTCAACGCCCAAAATATGGAGAAATGGATTGGCATTGGCTTGCTTCTTCACATACTCATAATGCACAGTAGGAGTGTCTCCCAAAGTTTTGTATTTGTTCCTATTCATAGGCGTCCCTCTTCATGATGTTGATTCCTAAAGTACTTTTGGGATAGGATATCTCAAATATTTGAATGCTATTTCCCAACCAATGTGGCAGATGCAGAATTCTTCCCCTTGTTTACCAAGAGAATTTGGTCACTTCATTGGTAAAAACACATCTAAATCATCACAAAGATATTTTCATTGCACTAATTCTTTGTTGTTTAGGTGAAAGTGGGTGAGAATTTGGGTCACCCAACTGTCCAAAAGTTGACGGCCTCTCTGGTACACATGTCCCTGGGCAACCACAGGATGTTTTTTTTTGGCTAATGGGGGATCATTGTGAGCAGGGGGGCAGGAAAGGGGGGCAACTGTTTTCCATCGCAGCCCCAGATACAGGATGTTCTTGCACAAAACAAAGTCCTACAAAAAGAACTGGCCAAGTAATAAAAAAGCAGCCATTCATTCTTGAGCGCTACATGTGTATGGGATTTCTAACCCGAACAACCTGGTCCCATAAAAACCTATTTTCTTTCTTTCTGGGAAAGTTTTGGAGAACCAAGGTGCTCCTCATTATATTATTATCATGTTGTTATTATATAATTAATTAATATCCATAGTCATCCCTGAAATATTCTGGCTGAACTCATGGCTGCAAAGTCATCCAACCAATGGTCCACAGTTGAGATCATTCCCGCTCATAAGCAGCATAACTAGATACTGAGTGACTTGTAGACTTGCTTTGCTCTTACCTATTGCTAACCTTTATCTAGTAAGTCATGAATGGGGCCTGATTCCCTGCTTGTAGAAAGCACAAGAGTTAATTGAGTTATTGATGGGGCCATGGAACACACTCTGCTGTTATTGGTCAGCAGCAGACAATGATAGGATTGGACAGTTAGGACACTAGAATGTGATTAAGCAGGAGGGCCAGATCCAAAACACCTCCTGGAGCCTAGAGTTAAGCAGGAACCATGGTGCTGTCACGGGATTGATGCCAAGTGATTTTGTGTATTAGAGATTCCACTGCAAGACCTTCATAATGTTGTTGTATAAGAGAGAGCCCATAGGACACAACTTAATATGACATTTCTCTAACAACTTTCCATTGTAGCTGTGAAGTTTGGGCGCATGTCTAAGAAGCAGAGGGATCTTTTACAAGATGAGGTGCGGAAGCAGCGTCTGAAAGAGCAAAGAATGCAGCCTCACTCTATTCCCTTCAGTGCTGAAACCCAAGGAGACAAGAATGCTCTTCCCTCATCTTCTGAGCTGCCACCACCCTTTGTATCTGTCTCGTGGACTGGGCATGGAAAATGGGACACTACCTGTTTGGGTCGGCCATGCCCAGTGCCCAAAACTCATCCTTCATTTCAGAATCACCACCAAGACAAACTACAGACAGAAATGGTGAGCCGAAGGTCCTATTTTAGGGACCATCAGCCTTACCTACAGCATTCAAGGCTGAACTTCTTTCAAAGACTTCCTCCCTCTATTCAGAGTCCAGAATGTTATGGGAGCCCAAACTTTTCCAGCTGCATTATATCAGACCGTCTTATTTCTGCTGTAGAGATGGGTAAGTACATGGGTTGGTATAACATCTCTTCCACCAGTATTAGGCGGCCAGTGCCATTTACTGCACACGTTCATCTACACCAGTAGTGGCCACCATTAAGGAGGGAGCAGTTAATACTGTAGGGGCCAGGGCAACTTTAACTGCAATCCTCAATGTTCTGCGGACCCTTGTGGAGGGCGAAGTGTAGGCACATTATATACAGTATCATCCTAGAGAAGTGGTATATTTTATGCTATAGGGCTGCGTTGATTGTTAGTATATAAGTGCAGGGGAGGGTCCGGGGGCCATGCTTGAGTGATTTCTGTTGCCAACTTTCGTTATCAAATAATTGTCATTAGCTACTCAATGGCAAGTGAATAACTATAACCACTAGGAATACACCCATCCAATCACAACGTTTACAGCATCTGCACTTAGCACTTAGTATCAAACTAGAATTTGATAAGGGAATTAGGTTGCATATATACCAGGGCAGCCTGTACTGTGCCTCTAAATTAATTAATTAGCCATGTAGTTGTGGATTTAATTATATGTCCAGGTAAGGCAGCATCCTGTTAAATAATTAAATCAAATTTCAGGGTTATTTATATTACAGCAAGAGGGTTAGGCAGCTGTCAGCCCTCCAGAGGCTGCAGAACTACAGTTGCCAAGAACCAAGGTAAATTGGTCTGAACGCTTTGTATTCTGGACTTGCAGAAAGCTGTTTGTCCTTTTACAGACATTTGGAAACCTTCCCTTTAAAAAGAGAAAGCCTAACTTCAAGCAGAGGTCCCCTCTAATGGTCACCCTCCTCTCTCCCCATCCTGGTAGTTTGGCTCTACCCCCCCTGCACAACTTTATAAAATGCAGAGTTACACAACTGGTGGTTGTCATGATTGATGCCCAACTTTCAGTCTCTGGGACCACCAACCAGGGGTGTGAGCGGACCTGAAGCAAGGAACATCTTCAAGAGTAGTGGTCAGTAATATTTACCAGAGAGCAGAGGACCTGATAGGTAACAACCTCATTGTGCAACCTTTTCTAGCACAGACTGAAGAACCAGGATCATCTTCACTTGAGAAGGAGAAGGGAGGAAAGACAGTAGAAGGGACTGCTTAAAGTTTGAGTTTGGTTCTTTCTCTCATTCTACATTTTCCTTCCACATCTGCAGACCTCCTCATGCAGAATGTTGTATGTGCCCACCAAGAGACGTGTAAGCTTCACCAAGAGAGTCTACAAGCGATGAGGTGGGAAGTGTTTAGCCCAGCTGAAATACAAAGTTTTCAACAAAAGGTAAAGCCCCCAGGTTGGCATGAGGCAGACACAGTGATAAACACAAATGAGCAGATATTTGGACAGTTTAGAGGGTATTTGTGGATTCTTAGAGACAACATCTCTTGCTACACATGTGCCTGTCTCCTTTCTTCCAGTTATGTCCCATCTACTGTCATCTTTAATTTCTGTTCAAAACCCTGTACCGTCTGTTTATTTCTCAAACAAAAGTGAAAATATAGCGTCTTAGAGAATATTTTGTTTGGGCAAAGGAGAATTCACTCGTGTGTATATCTTTGGGCAGACCATGGACGAGATGTGGGAACGCTGTGTGTGTCACATCACTGAAGCCATCCAGTATATTGTAGAGTTTGCAAAACGTCTTAATGGCTTCATGGAACTGAATCCCAATGACCAGATCATTCTTCTAAAAGCTGGTAAACTTACACTTTGTTCTTTACTCTTCATGTTTCTTCACCAGTTTGAGAAAAAAAAAATATTAGCCCTTCCTTTTTTTAAGAATATTCCCAAACATAAACTATCTAACTTGCCCAACCCTAACAGGTCGCTCATTCATAAATAAAGAACTCTGCAATACTTATAGGATTCCCCTTTATGGTTATGTATGTATATCCTTCATGGGTGCAGAGCTTCTCAGCCCCAACACGTATATCCTTCATGGGTATAGAGCTCCTTGACACTCACAGGTCTCTCTGTCATGGGTGCAGAGATCCTGAATCCTCACGGTTCCTTTGCTCATGGGTGCAGAGATCCTGAATCCTCACGGTTCCTTTGCTCATGAGTACATTCCTAAACCTCACAGGTCTCTCTTGTGTGGGTACTGGGTACCCCAACCCTCATATGCCTCTCGTTTATGGGTACATGGGTCCCAAACTCCCATAGGTCTCTCCTTCACGAGAACAGAGTTCCTCAATCCTCAGTGGTCTCTCCTTCATGGGTAAATATAATCCCAACTCATTCAGGTCTTTGCTTCATCGTTCATAACCACCTAAACTTCACAGCTGCCTTAAACCTCTTAGTCTCTCTTTATGAGTACAGAGTTTCTCATGCCTCACGGATTTCTCATCTAAAGAATAAGTAAACCCATAAATGTCTATGTAAAATTGCTCAGGGTGCACTTTTGCAATTTACACATTTTATTCTGTTTCTGTGCTATTTAAGTTTTTATTAAGTGCCAATATAGTGAATTATGCAATGACAGAGCCACCTGCTGGTCAGATCTTGTAACTGTACAGAAGGACAACAGAGACGAGAAGCTTCAGATGTCCTTTTCTATCTTCAGAAGGAAAACAGAGACAAGAAGCTTCAGATATCCTTTTCTATCTTCAGAAGGAAAACAGAGACAAGAAGCTTCAGATATCCTTTTCTATCTCCTTCCTAAGCTGATGAACATCACAACAATACTCTGTTTTCCTTCTGACAGTTACAGGAACTGACCAATAGGTAGGGTTGTTACAAAATTTATTATATTGGCAATTAATGAAAACTTATAAATCTCTGAATCGGAGAAAAGTAATTGTCAATGACCAAACTTCTTAGAAAAGCACTCTGAGAACTCACAGGTCTCTTCATCATGGATAGAAATATGCCTGTCTTACTCTTGGGTACAGATCTTAAAGTCAAAAGTCTCATGTGTGTACTTTGATCTCTATAGTGCATTTTAAATAACTTTTGTGCATTTCTTCTAGGAGCTATGGAGCTGCTCCTTATTAGAATGAGTCGTGCTTTCAACTGCTACAATAGCTCCATATATTTTGAAGGCAAATATGCTCCTCTGGAACTTTTCCAATCACTAGGTAAGACACAGGAATTCTGACAGTTTAGAAAAAAAACATGTGCATGATACAGTATTATTAAACTGATAGACTGACCCTGACATGGGTAATTACACAATGTGTTGGCTTAGATACATTATGCTTCTGGGGCTGGCCGTACCAAGTGCGGGGCCCAATTGAAACCATTTTGGTGGGGCCCCCTAGGAGGAACTTTACTGTCTGTCGCAGGGTCACAGAGCTGGATGGGCAAATAGTGGCTGCTTTACCCTCTGTCCAAGTGATGGCTGCCAGTTGGGGATGGGGGGAGGCTGGGCAACTGGGGAATTAAGGGAATAGGAATCAGAGCTCGCACTGGAGCGGGGTCCTCATGAGTGCGAGGCCCAATTGGGCCAAATTGGTCCAATGTGCTTAAAACCGTCCCTGTCTGGTACTGCATATCTGACAAGTGAAGATGCTTGGAGTTATTACTAAGGGATCTATGTGATCATAGAAAGTATATGAGATGCCCAATGTGTGACATCATTCCATTTTTCTTCCTACAGGCTGCAATGACCTCATAAGTGCCATGTTTGACTTGTGCCATTCATTGTGTGTTCTGAATCTATCTGAACATGAAATGGCCTTCTTCAGCTCCATGATTCTTCTGGATCCAAGTAAGAACTGGGCTCTGCTCCGAGACTCCATCAGTTGATATAGTGTTGGCCTCACTTCAAGTTCCTGTTCCCCATATCGTTGACATGAGTGCAGCCATTTTGTTCATTATAGACAGGGCTGAAACTGTTTTCAATGCCATATAGATGTAACTTTTGTTTATAGTCAAATATGTGCAGCCCCAATCAGATATTCCATTGTTTAAAGTAGTCATTATTACTTTAATATATTAAAAGGTTTCTTGTCTTCCACTCTAGTACATGAAAACTAATAATTAATTGTAAAATGAATGAAGTCTTACAAACTGCCTGGGCAGAACATTAGATGGAAAACTGGAAGTGTGGGAACCAGATCTGCTTTACCTTTTTTTTTTTTTTATTTTCCAGGCCAGCCCTGGCTACAAGAAAAAGAGAAGGTAGAGAGTCTCCACGTGAAACTAGAATTGTCCTTCAGACAAATGCTGAGAAGGACTCATCGAGAATCTATTATTTGCAAGGTGACAGACTATACGGTTTCCCTTTAATAGATAAGATGTATAGAGACAAACTTCATGGGCACAGGTCTTGTATGATTAGATGATTCTTCTTCATGGGTGAATTACTGCCCAAACCTTAACCTCACAGTGTCATTGATGGACAGAGCTCTCCCCAACGCTCACAGCTCTGTCATTCATGGGAACAGAGTTCCCCAAACCTCTCTTCTATCTTTTTGAAGGGTGCAGAGTTCACCAAACTACAATAATATGAAAAAGTCTGAGAATCCTTCTTAATTCTTTTGAGTTCGGTTTATCATTGGCTGAGCTTTCAAAGTAGCAACTTCCTTCTAATATAAAACGTGCCTTATGGAAATAGTAGTATTTCAGCAGTGACATAACGTTTATTGGATTAACAGAAAATACGCAATGTGAATAATAGAATTAGACAGGTGCATAAATTCGGGCACCCAACAGAGATATTACATGAATACTTAGTTGAGCTCCTTTTGCAAATGTAACAGTCTCTAGACGCCTCCTATAGACTTTGATGAGTGTCTGGATTCTGGATGGCTGTAATTTTCACCATTCTGTTGTGTTTGGTAGCCGAGGATGAGGAGAGTATAACAATGCTTTATTAGCAGGTTCATGCAGCCATTACATAACAGCAGTAAGTCTTACTTTCACTTTCAAGCTGTACAGAAAGTCCTGTGTATGCACAGTGCCACCTGCAGGCCATTTGTATAAACACCACATATTCCCCTTATAGTAGGAAAGCATTTGGACAAATATATTAACAGTAAACACCACACATTCGTCCACACAAAATCTCTCCAGTTCAGTTAAATTTGATGGCTGCCGAGCATGGACAGTCTGCTTCACATCATCCCATAGATTTCCCATGATATTCAAGTCGGGGGACTGTGACATTCCAGAATATTGTACTTGTCCCTCTGTATAAATGTCTTTATAGATTTCCAGGTGTGTTTAGGGTCATTGTTGGAATATCTGACCCCTGCAGCGTAACTTCAACTTTGTGACTGATGATTGAACATTATCATGAAGAATTTTGAATATTGGGTTGAATTCATCCAACCCTGGACTTTAACAAGGGCCGCAGTAGTCCCTGAACTAGCCACACTGCCCCTGAACTAGCCACACAGCCCCTGAACTAGCCACATAGTCCCTGAACTAGCCACACAGCCCCTGAACTAGCCACACAGCCCCACAGCATGATGGGACTTCCACAAGATTTGACAGTAGGTAGCAGGTGCTTTTCTTGTGTTTCAGTGTTCTTCTTCCTCCATGCAAAGGGCTTTTTGTTATGACCAAATAACTAGGTTTTTGTCTCATCAGTCCAAAGCACTTTGTGTAAATGAGCTATTGGATACAACAGGAGACTATATTTGTGGCATGAGTACAGAAAAGGCTTCTTTCTCATCACCTGCCATACAGATGTTCTGTAGAACTGTAGAATGATGTACAGATACACTTGCATCCAGGTCCGGACTGAGAATTAAAATAGGCCCTGGCATTTCAGGTACACAGAGGCCCATCAGCCCACACAGAGGCCCAAACAGCCCCCACCAGCCCACTAAATACTGACTTTCTATGGGACCTTATAGCAGCCCCTCTGGCATTTGCCAGAACCCACATATTGCCAGTCTGAACCTGCCTGCATCGAGCAGCAAAATATTCTTGCAGGTCTTTGGAGTTGATCTTTGGGTTGTCTGTAACCATTCTCACAATCCTGTATTTTTCTTGGCCTGTCAGACCTGAGTTTTACAGCAACTGTGCCTGTGGCCTTCCATTTCCTCATTCCATTCCTTACAGTTGAAACCTCTGATATATCTTTTTGTAGCCTTCCCCTAAATCATGATACTAAACAATCTTTGGTTTCAGATCTTTTGAGAGTTGCTTTGAGGATCCCATGCTGTCACTCTTCAGAGGAGAGTCAAACAGAAGCACAACTTGCAATTGGTCACCTTAAATACATTTCCTTATGATTGGACACACCTGCCTATGAAGTTCAAGGCTTAATGAGCTAATCCAACCAATTAGGTGTTGCCAGTAATCAGTATTGATCAGTTACATAAATTCAGATTAGCAAAATTACAAGGGTACCCACATTTTTGCACAGCCAGTTTTTCCACATTTGATTTAATTTAATAAACTGAATACTGATTCACTGAAAATCTTTGTTCAGAAAACCCCCCAGTACTCAGATGTTCCTGAGAAATGAAAGTCAAATCACTCTTATCTTTTTTGTTGAAAGTGGAGTGGAGTAAATTACTATGCAGGCTGAGAGGGGTTCCCTTTCTTTATGACTGGATACAGGTTTTTACCTCTCCAACCCGCAAGTCTCTCGTTGATGGATGCAGAGATTCCCAAACACTACAGACTTTACTTATGGGTCCAAGATCCACAATGCTTAAAAAAAACACACAACTTTTCTTCATGCTTACAGGGCTCCCCAAAATTCATGTTTAATCAACAGAGACAGGTTTAGCAGATATGGCAATATAATAGGACTTCTTCACACGTACCTCCTGTGCTCCTGCCCAGGCACAGTTTATCTTCCTTTGTTAGGGGTATAACACACTATATGTATGTTTTATTCCCAATAAAGGAAGATTTGCAGCAGAGTTCTGTTACCTCAGAGTCCTCCATTTCTAATTTCACAAAAGTTTCTATTTTAAATGCACAGAGCTCCTTAAGCCTCACAGGTATAGTCTTCATCAGTACAAAGCTTACTAAAGCCTACCAAACCTCACAGTTTTTTACATGAATATAGAGCACGCAAGTTTCTCCATCATGAGGACAGATCTCTTGAAGCTCAAGTCCTTTCTTCATTGGTACAGAGCTCCCTAACCTGCACATGTTTCTCTCTTAATACAGAGTTTCTGAAAGTTCACACATCTCTTCTTGATGTCTCCAGAGCTCCCCCAATGTGCACAGGTCTTTCCTTTATGTACATAAAGCTTCCAAACATCACAGGCCCCTCCTTATGTGCGTAGAGCTTCACAAACCTCATGGGTCTCTTTGTGATGAATACAAAGATCTCATACCCCAAAAGTCACTCCATCACAAGTTGCACTGCTCCTTTAACCTTGCAAGTCTTCCCTACAGGGGTGTAGAGCATCCCAAACCTCAGTGACCTTTGCTTCATGGGTGAGAGTTTCCTAAGCCTCGTAGAGTTATCTTTCATACAAATAAGACTCCTAATATAGGAGAGTGATGCTCAACAGTTGCAAATGAATAGCAGCTGTTTATATTTTCAACTCCAATGTTAATCATTCCGGCAACATCTTGAACACAGTAGAAAGGTTCTCCATTTCCTTCATAAAAGACAAGTACAAGTTATTTAATCCTCATTAATATTTACTGTATGTTTCTCTTCCAGCTTCCACAAAAAGGGAGACTGCTCAGCATCTGTCAGCTGCATATGGAGAAGCTGAAGATTTTCCAGCAGATGTATCCCGGGATAGCGTGGGCGAGATTCCCCCCTCTCTACAAAGAGTTGTTTGTTTCCGAGACAGAGAACCCTTGAAACACAATGGAGACCTGGATTGCTCTCCGCTCCTTTAGAACATGTGTCCTTTTGCTCCCCACAATTCCGAGGGCATTCTGCTTTGTTAATGTTAAAGAGGAACAAAGGAACCGGGACTTTAATGAACCTTCCTCATATGAAAGGGCACAACGGAATATAAATGGACTGAGCCAAGCACATGTATAATATTCTTGCTTCACCAGTAGTTCCCTTTTTGTTGAGTATGTCAAATGCATTCCAACCAGTGATTTCACTTTTATAACCTCTTTTCTGTTTATCTGGCTGGCAATTTGGCCTTGCATGATAAATATATCATAGGGCTGCTATACTATCCACCATCAGTTGAGCCCTATAGGGTTAGAACCTTTATTTCTGGATCTTCTACAGCAGATCTCTGTTTGTTGAAGCCTTCAACTCTACTTCCCTCCTAAGGGTCTACAGCCTGGACCTCCTCTTCCAAGTCCGGGTGATGACCCTGGATAGTGAGAGTAACTGTTATATTCGTTTTTTGTTTGAGGCCAATTTTGCAATAGGACATTGTAAGTGTAATCCTGATAATGGATGTATTTAACCCTCGGATAATAAGCTATATCAGTTTTCTGTCTTCCTTCATTTCTATAATAAAACCCATGATGACTATGAGTTGGCCAAAAGAAAAGTTTTTTTTTAAACACAGGGCAGTTTTACTAAAGGGTGAAGTGGCCGTCGCTACCGAAATTTCACCAGAAATATCATCTGCTGGGACAATGGATGATTCATTTTACAGACCGTTGACTTCACCTCCTTAAACCAAGCGAACGGATAAGATGACGCTACATCCTCCTCAATCTTATGTCAGTGACATCATAATCGAATTTTAGGGAATTAGAAGAAAAGTGTGGCAGAGCCTTCGCAGTCACAAATTTGCCCCTTTAGTGAATTTGCCCCTAGATATTTACAATGAAACACTCGCAAGGAGTTGTCAAGGCCACACATCTAATACTTCTGTCCCACAGGTCTCATCATTTCCCAGAATGCTGCTGAATTATTAAGTATCATATAGGTGTTACTGTATCCATTGCCTAATGATGACTTTACATTCAATCCCAAATAGCTGTTGAAGCAGTTTTCCTGGGAAATGGTCACTCAAGCGATTACTGCTATTGTGTTGCCTTGATTAATGGACGTCTTTACTCTGGGACAGTAATGAAATAGAGAAAGTACAGAG
>JAMBMQ010000213.1:6513-34112 GCA_024363595.1 Xenopus borealis | reverse complement strand
TTCCTCACATTCAAGAGGAGTTGCAATTCTGATACGTAGATCTCTTAACTTCTGTTTGGACCAGGTACTTACAGACCGGGGAGTTAGATATGTATTAGTCAAGGGGCAGATATATGGGTCACCATACCTATTTGTAAATGTGTACTTACCACCCCCAGCTGATATACAACTCCTACATGAAATTACTTAGAAAGTAGCACATTTTGGCCACATCCCTACCCTTTGGGCAGGGGACTTTAATATGGTAATGGACCCACTTATAGATCGCCTTCATCCATACGCTGGTGACACCACAGCACTAACCCAATGGGCTGCAGCCATAGGCCTTACTGACTCCTGGAGATGGCTTAACCCTAGTGCCAGACAATTCTAATGCTACACTAGCGCCTCCGCAGCTCTCTCACGTATAGATCTGGCTCTAGTAACAGCAGACTTGCTACAGGGTCTAAAAGTCAGTAGGTTCCTCCCTCGGATATGCTCAGACCATGCACCTCTTTTAATTACTCTTATCTGGGATCGAAACACCCAAATTCCAAGATGGAGACTGTCCCCCAAGTGGGTGCAGCATAAGTATGTGGCAGAACAACTCCCCCCTTTACTGTCCCAATATTGGGATCTGAATACAGAATCAGCATATGCAAATGTTGTATGGGACGCAGGGAAAGCTTATACAAGGGGCATATATATATCCCTAATTAAACAATCTAGGCAGACTAATGATGAGTCCCTGGTGCAGGCACAGGACAAACTGGCGGAGGCTGAAAAGACACTAGTGGAGGAAACCAATGACAATGTCCTTAGGCTAAATGAATGCCAAAGATATGTAAATTTGCTGTACACAGAAAAATATACCCAGGCTGAGTTATATAGGGCTGCTTACTGGTATGACAAAGGAGATAAAAATAGCAAATGAGGTGAAACATCCCACTGGGCTCTTAAAGAACTAAAACTAGAGGACGGATCCATGACAAATGTTAAAACAGAAATGGTTGACCGTTTTGCAAGCTAATATCAATCCCTCTATGACTTTCAGCCAGACCAGATACCCATAAATATGCAGATACCCCAACTTTCACCGAAACTGGGTCCATAGAACTTGATAAAGACATCTCGCTAGATGAGGTGGGAGGCCATAAACAGTCTACCAGGAGGGAAAGCTCCTGGGCCTGATGGGCTCCCGCCCGAATGGTATAAACAGTATTCAGAACTGCTTGCACCTAAATTATGCTCAATTTATAACATTGTGACATCTGACTCATACCTCCCTGACTCTTGCTATGAAGCTAATATTACTCTGATCCCAAAAGAAGGCAAACCCCTCTATAAATGTGAATCATATAGACCCATATCGTTTCTTAACTGCGATGTCAAAATATTTGCTAAAATACTAGCCCAGAGGCTCAAAGGAGTGATAAAAGATCTGATACATCCAGACCAGACAAGGTTCATGCCTACAAGGGCAACTGACATAAATATCAGGTGTTTGTTCAACAATCTCTGTATCCAACATCAAAACTCGAATACCAGAATAGTTGTAGCATTGGATACAGAAAAAACCTTTGATACTGTGTACTGGCGATACCTGTGGGAAGTCTTAGCATGATTTGGCTTTGGACCCAGATATATAAATTGGGTTAAAGCACTCTATGCACGGCCCCAAGCAAGAGTCCTAGTGGCTGGTACGCTCTTACCAATCGTGAGATTAAAGCGAGGGACTAGACAGGGCTGTCCACTCTCCCCATTGCTCTTTGCACTTGCCATCGAACCATTAGCAATTAAGATGCGGGAAGATACAGAAATTGTAGGACTACAATTAGGAGACCTGGTAGAGAAAGTATAATTATATGCCGATGATATGCTGCTATATCTGGCTGACTCAAAAAACTTCCTCCAAGCCTTGATACGACTATTAACAAATTTTGGGAAATACTCGGGACTAAAAGTCAATTATGACAAGTCCCTCATCTTCCATATAGATTACCCCCCGCCAGAATGCCCATGCATGATTGAGCAGTTAAATGTTGTATCTGAATTCAAATACTTAGGGATACAAATCCAAAATGACCTTACAGAAGTTTAAGCTCCAACAACTGGAGGACGGCTGGCCCTACCAAATTTTGAAAAATACTTTCTGGCCAGCCAGCTAGTGTATGTACATTGGTGGCTGACCCCACAATTGGACAACCGAGCACTTATACTCGAAGCCAATATTGTAGGCTCATTAGAGGCACTGGCTAATTTGCTCTACAGGGGCATCTCCTCATCATACAGAACGACACCCCCCATTTGAACGGCAGTAACAACTTTTCAGACAGCACTTAGAATTGCCCAGAAAAAAACATCAATATGGTCCAAATGGACCTCTTTATGGGGTAATAAATATCTCCTGCATTTTAGTACGATACCAGATGTTGCCAGGTGGGCGACGGCTGGAATAAAAACACTAGGAGATATCATAACTGATGGAGACTGCAAACAATTTAATGTACTCCAAGCCAAATTCCAACTACCAGCAAATATGCTATTTAGATACTTTCAACTAAAACATGCCTTCCAGTCTCAGTTCCCCTTAAGACCAATAGCAGACGCAGACACCACACTAGAAGAATATCTCCGTCGGCCAGGCTTGGCTAAAGTATTAACTTATATGTATAATGTACTCATGCAAACAAACACATCACAAATGAGTAAAGCTAAACAGCAGTGGTATGAAGATATCCCTGATTTGGATGATGAGATGTGGGAAGATGCACTAGCCCTAGTACCCCAACTCACCATTTCCAGCAGGGACAGATAAATACAAATCAAATTTCTCAACAGGGTATACTTCACCCCGTAAAGATTAGCCAGGATATAACCCGGAGCTTCAGATCAATGTCCCAAATGCCATAATGCAGTGGGTACTTTCTTACATGTCTTCTGGGAATGCCCAATAATCCAAGGCTTTTGGCAAGAAATCCTTATGTTTGCTGAAAATAATTTAGCTCTTCTCAATATCAGGTCTCCTAAACTTTGCCTTTTAGGTATTACAGAAATGCTACAAATGAGACATGCAACCAAGATATGTTACTTACAATTATTTTATTATGCAAAAAAGGCAATATTTTTGCACTGGAAATCCATGGGACCGCCCTCACTGAACTTTTGGAAAAAGCTCATTAACGACTCTTTGCCTAAGCAGAAAGTGGTATACCAGATCCGAGGATGCCCAGACAAGTTTGAAGCCATTTGGGGAACATGACTTAAGATAGACACGTAGCTTGACAAAGAGAATGCAATGAATATAACAAAGTAACATGTGTAATATGCTCGACTAAACAACCCCCCAGCTCAACCCTCTCTCTTCTTATTACTTTTCTCTCTATTTTGAACCAAGTGGGCTCCCCCTTGGTACTGTTGGAAAAAGTTAAAATGAAAAATAAAAACCTTTAAAAAAAATAATAATAATACAGAACAAGAGTTTATAACTAGAGAATTAATTGAAGTTCAAGTGTTGGAAACAATTAAGTCCTTTTCAAATAATAAATCTCCAGGTAATGATGGTTTTCCCATAGAATGTTATTGTTTATTTTGGAACATTTTAAAAGATGATATTTTAGAATTAATGAAAAATTGTGCTAATAATTTTAGTACCCCAAAATCTTGGAAAGAGGGGGTGGTTACTTTAATCTTCAAAAAAGGGGCTAAAAAGAAAAAATTATTAAATGTTGATTGTAAAATATTTTCTAAAATTTTAGCAAATAGATTAAAACAGGTTATAACAAAGGTTATTAATCCTGGGCAAGTCTGTGGGATACCAAAAAGGTGTATTACTGAAAATTTGGGTTAGGGTTATAATTCAAGATGTTTCAGATAGAAAACAATTTTTGGCTTTGATGTCAGTCGACTTTGAAAAAGCTTTTGACAGAGTTTCGCATATTTTTTTATTTAAGGTTTTAGAAAAATTAAAAGTACCAGAGGTTTTTAAAAAACAGGTAAAAGTATTGTATGATAATTTTAAAGTTGAGGTGTCTATTAATAATTTTATGACTAAGCATATTAATATTTTGTCAGGTGTAAAAAAAGGTTGCCCTTTGTCACCAATTTTATTTATATGCGTGGTGGAACCCTTACTTTTAGAAATAATAAATGACAAGGTGGTAAAAGGGTTTCTAGTTCCAGGAATGGAGGGAACTCAGGTTAAAACTTTAGCTTATATGGATGACATTACTATTGATCCTGTGTCACTTAAAAGAGCTATTAGAATTATAAAATGGTTTTCAAGTGCAAGTGGTCTAAAATTAAATTTAGATAAAACAGCATTTGTTTCTTGGACAATAGAAAATTCTGTTAGGTATTGATATTAACATAAAAAATGATGGTTTTAAGATATTAGGAACATATTTTCAAAAGGATTTAAAAAATGATTTCATATGGCAATCAACTTTGGAAAGAGTTTAAAAAAAAAAATATTTATTTTTGGTCCTTAAGATCTTTGACTTTAGAAAGCAAAATTTTTATCATAAAACAGGTAATTTTGATTATAATTTAATATGTTTCTATGGTTAATAACCCTAACCCTAACCCTACTAAAATATGGATAAATAGAATTATTAGAGAATGTTTTGTTTTTTTATGGCACTCAATGATGGAGAGAGTCAGAAGAGAAGAAATGATTAAGTCAAAGAAAAATGGTGGAATGAATTTTCCAAATATTAAGATGTTTTTAAGTCTAAAGTTGTTTGCATTTTATTTTAAGTTGACTAATATAACTATAGACCACACTAATTTTTTAAATTCTTACCTTAGATATGCAACAGGCTATTTCTTTAAAAAATATAAGTGGGCAGGATTATCATTAAATAAACCTTATGCCTTTATGACTCCAAAGCAGTACCTGATCTTAATTGAAATAATCAGAAGTTATAAATTGGAAAATTTTAGTTTTGAGATTTTAATGGATCATAGAAAAATGATGAATCAAATAAAAAAAGATGAGACCATATCAAATGTTTAAAAATTTTTAACAGTTTCAGATCCAGTGAAGTTTGGGAAAGAGTTTCGCTTCGCCTCTTGTCATATAAACAAAAAGATTGGTGCATAATAAAGGATTGTTTGGCAACTAGAGACTTTCAGCATGGGCGAGGTCTAGCTTCCAGTGCAAAATGTGTAAGAGAATTGTGTGCATGTGATGAATTGGTTTTGCATGTTTTTTGGAACAGTCCCTTTGCAAGGAATGTATGGAAAGAAGTGGGGCCCACATTAAAGAGTGTGGGGGATATTGATTTTTTGAACCATGAAGTGGTATTATATGGTTTTTTCAAATGTAAGGAAAAAGACAAATTCAATCATGCGTGGCTTATTATTAGTTGCATCAAAGAATCAATTTGGGAAATGAGAAATATTTTGTTATTTAAAAAGGAGAGTTTATCCCCAAATCAGTGTGTTAAATATGCTTTTAGTTTAATGTATACTTATTTCCTTTGTGATGTTAATTATTTGAATTTTGAAAAAGCAAAAATTCTTTGGAAAATTGATTTATGGAATAAATAAATATATTTCATTAATAAAAAAAATCTCTTAAAACAATTATGATGGATTTTTTAACACTCCTGTTTGAAATGATGATTTTGAGCAAAAATTAATGAGTTTCTGATCTCTGAGTGGTTAAAAAAAATATATGCAAAATAACTGACCAATGAGAGCAAAGTTCAATCTTTGTGACTCAAACTAACTCTCCCCGGGTTTACCATCCCTTAATATCCCCCGGTGTCTCCAAATGATTTTTACCACATGGTGTCTAACCTTAAGACTAATACATGGGCTTTTATAATTTATGCAGGATAATAGACCAATGGGAGCACAGCTCAATCTTTGTGACTCAAACTAAATCTCCCTGGGTTTACCATCCCTTAATATCCCCCTGTGTCTCCAAATGATATTTACCATGTGGAGTTTAATACTAATACATGGATTTTTATAATTTATGTAAACTAATTGACCAATGAGAGCACAGCTCAATCTGTGTGACTCAAATTAACTTACCCCGGGTTTACCATCCTTTTACATCTCCCTGTGTCTCCAAACGATATTTACCACATGGTGTTTAATCCTAACCCTAATACATGGGTTTCTAACTCTAATCCTAATACACGGGTTTCTCGATCTTGGTGTAGATTTTAGGATTTTCGTCAGAGGTGGACGGAAGGCTCAATTTTTTGCCTTTAGGCATCGCTCCTATAGTAAGAAGTCTTAAGCCTGATGCTGCCATAAGGAGGAGACCGTTTTGGTGCCTATTGAGGAGGGATCAAAAGAAAACCTTGAAGTACCCAGAAACCACCTTGGAGGTGAAGGGTAGCTTCTTTCAAATGGATGGATATTTTGGAACACCTTCAGATGCTCAGACAAGATACAAAAATGCAGCTGTTGTTGAAGTGCCTGAGAAACATTGTGGAGAAAATGGATTACATTACATCATGGAAACCTTGATGAAAGTCTGTGGAATTGAACCAAAGGATTTATTTTGCTTACCAGAATTTTACAACAGAGGTATCTATGAACTTGTTTTTATGGACACCAATAGATACCATGACTTCAGGAGGAATTTTCAGGAAAACCAAGAAGATCCAAGGCTTTCCAACTGCAAGGTAAGCTTTAAACACCAAGACAATATAAGAATGGTGATTGTTTCAATGTACAATAGATATGTGACCACTGCAGACATTCTTGACTCTTTAAGAATTGATTTTGATGAGGTGAATTTCATTAAAGATGTTCCGAATGACTATAAGATTTGGTCTGGGAAAAAACTGTTCAGAGCCAAACTAAGATATCCTGAGTTATTGAATGATGGTTTATTTCACCCATGCCAGACCTTTAGTAGAAGAGGAAACAGAGGATATCAGAAATACTCTGGAATGCCCACCTATTGTTGGAATTGCAGTGAATTTGGTCACTTTTCTAATAAGTGCACAGTTGGACTGGTCTGTCGTGTCTGTGATGGGATTGGTAATGATGACCCAGACTGTAAAATTGTGCCCAAATATTGCGTGTTTAGAACCGAAGGGCATAAGGTAATGGAGTGTACACAGTCTTCCAACGCAAGTAAAGTGAAGAAGGTAGCACCCATGGTGTCCAATGAGGCTGAGAGGGTGGCGGAAGGGAGAAATAAAGTGGAAGTGGAAAAAAGACAGCTGAGAAAAGACAGACAGTAATAAGCTCAAACTTAAAGTGGACCTGTCACCCAGACACAAAAATCTGTATAATAAAAGTCCTTTTCAAATTAAACATGAATTCCAATTTCAATTTTTTATTAAAGCATTCATAGCTGTTTTAAGCTCATTTAAAAATCGCAGCTGTCAATCAAATAGTGTCTGCCACTCCGCGGGGTAGATAATTACTTTCACTTTCCATTCAGCACTTCCTAGATGCCACTGCTCCCCACACATTCCCCCAGTTCTCTTAACCATTTAATTGTGTAGCCAGGACATGGGGATAGACATCGGGTCCCCCATTCTGGTGCACAAACAAGATTCTGAAATGATACAAGGCTTGTCTTAATAACAGTGTCCACAAAATGGCTTCTGCCTGCTTGTTCTAATTATGAATTCCCAGACTGAAGAAAACAAAATTAAAATAATTTACATAGTGTAATTAATGTTCCTTTTGCTTGACTAAAGTGATAAAATATGATTTGGAATATTTTTTTGGGGTGACGGGTCCACTTTAACTGTGCTGAAAGGAAATAAGAGGTGAGAGGAGGAAGAAGGAATTAAGTGCTTTTTCAAAAAAGGTGAGGAAGTAAGTGAAGACGAGATGGAGGAAATTTAGAAGGATGGAGAAAGTGAAGAGAAAAAGAAAGAAGAAAAAATAGGACAAGAAAAGAAGAGGGAGCAGGAGGAGAAGAAAAACTGGACTGTTGATTGTTCGGACAATAACCCTTTTTCTCCCATTAGTGAGAGTGAGTTTTTGGTGAAAGGGAATAGAGGTGGTAGCCGCCTCAGTGCAACACGTGTTATGATGATAGAAGAAAGCAAAGATGATCCTGGGTGATTTCTTTCTTCTATTTCTTTATTATTTTTTTCTCTCTTTTTTTTCTAGTTTTGTAGAAGAAATTTTCAACTGTTTTTTTTTTTCTTAGAATTTTTGACTTTTTGGGAAGGAAAAAAAACATTTTTGTTTGTTATTTTTTTTAGGCTTATTTAAATATGCTAATAAATTGTATTTCCCTAAATGTAAGAAGCATTAAAAATACAGGGAGAAGAAATTGGATTTTTGCATTTTTAGCTATTTTAAAAGCTGAAATTATTTGCATTCAAGAATGCTGGATTGAATTTTGTAAAAATTATGAAAAGTTGGTAAATTCTTGGAAATGGGGTCCAGCCTTTTTTTCTGGGGAAAATTTGTATAAAAATTCAGGGGTTGGGTTATTAATTAAAGGGTTTGATTTTGTTTGTAAAACATTTATAAAAATAGAACCAGGAATAGCAATTTGTGTTAATGGGTTGTTTAAAAGAATGAAAATAAGAATAATATGTGTATAAGGAAACACTGTAAAATTTATAGGATTCAGTTATTTGAAAGAATATTGTACTTTCTTACAGGAGTAGATCCAATAATTATGTTAGGGGGTTTTAATTGTATTATTGTTGTACAAGATAGGAAAGGGTGTGATAAATTAGATAGATCTTCTATTATTTTGAGAAATATGTTAAAAGATTTTGATTTGGTAGATGCGTGGAAAGTAAAGCATGAAAATAAAGAAGTGGTTTCTTGGGCATATAAGAATAGTCAGTCTAGAATCGACTTTTGTTTTTGCACAAAAAAATTTAAAGTCTGTGAAGTAGAATTAATGTCAAATGGCTTTTCGGATCATAAAACATTATTTGCATCGTCATCTGATAATATACATAGTATGGCAAAAAGACCATGGAAACTAAACTGTTTGTTGTTGGAAGATGAAAACATATGTGAAAAGATTGAAAGTATCTTTTAAGTATATAAGAGGTTGGTGGGATTGGATGAAAGCTGAATGTAAATTGTTTTTCATAAGAATTGCTGTAAGAAAGAAAAAAGAAGAATGGAGTAAATGTAAGTTTTTAAACGATAAATTGCAAGGAATGGTGGCTTTTAGAGATTTAGGTTATGAAGTGGAGGAAGAAATTAGAGATGTACGGAAAGAAATAAAAAAAAATGGATAGAACATAGAGGTGGAGAATTTGTGTTTAATTCTAGAATCAGGGATTTTGAAGAAAATAAAAAATGTTCAAGCTTTTTCTTAAGATGTGCTAAGAAGGGTAATCATATTGATAAAATAAATGGAAATTATATGAATTATATCATATATGTGGTTTTTAAATTTTATAATGATTTATTTGGAAAAATGGAAAAGATTGATGAAAGTTTTTTAGAAATGTTTTTAAATAATTTAAATAGAATTTTAAATATGAAAGAACAAAACGCATTAAGTGGTGAGATAACATTGATTGAATTAGAAGAAGCAGTTAAAAGTTTTGCAAAAAACAAGGCACCAGGTTTGGATGGGTTAGTTATAGAATTTTATATTCAATTTTGGGAGCAAATAAAATTGGATTTTTATGAGGTGGTTAAGGAATGTTTTAGTGAAGGAATCTTATCTGAATCACAAAGAAAAGGTCTGGTGACTCTAATTTATAAAAAAGGGAGAAGACATAACAAATTATAGACCAATTACACTTTTAAACGTAGACTATAAGATTTTTGCCAAAGTTTTAGCAAATAGATTTAGGAAAGTAATTAGTATTTTAATTGAGGAAGGACAAGGTTGTTGTGTACCTAGTAGAGTAATATGGGAAAATCTTATTTTAATCAGGGATATGTTGTATGATGTTATAGACAGAGATCAAGGGGTTAGTCTTTTTTCATTAGACTTTGAAAAAGCTTTCGACAGTATCTGACATGTATTAATTTTCTTCGTTTTAGAAAAGATTAATTTAGGTGCGGATTTTATAAATAAGATTAAAGTTTTATATAATAATGTAGAGAGTCAAGTTTTAGCCAATGGGTTTTAACAAATAAAATAAGTATAAATTCGGGAGTACGACAAGGATGTCCGCTGTCCTCAATCTTATTTATTTGTGTAATGGAACTATTGTTACAGAGCATTCAAAAAGATAAGTTAATAAGAGGAGTAAAAATACCAGGGAGTAGAGTGAAAGAAGTAAAATGTTTAGCTTATATGGATGACGTGGTTGTTGTGTGTACAGATTCCGTTTCCATAAATAGGGTGGGTTTAATTGCTAATTGTTTTAAATATATATCAGGATTGAAACTCAACATAGATAAGTCAGTATGTTGTGCATATGGGAATTGGGGATTTGACTGTTTGTGTAAGTTTCAAGTAGTAAAAGAGAAGGTTAAAATTTTGGGAATAACTTTTAATCAGATTTTGTCAGGAGAAGAAGATTGGATCTTATTAGGAAAAATAAAAAGAAGACTGGCTTTTTCGAGAATAAGGAAATTGTCTATAGATGGTTAAGTTTTAATCATTAAAGCCATATTGTTGCTTCTTTTACTGCTTTCTTTAAATGGTCTTTTTGCCATCAGATCTTTATATGAGAAAGTTTATAAAGGAAATTTTTATTTTTATATGGGGGTCTAAGATGGAAAGAATAAAAGGAGTAATTATGTATAGAGGAATTGAAAATGGAGGAAGGGATGTGCCTGATTTTTATCTTTAAAACATATTTCTTTTATATTTAAGATAATTGCTAAGGACAATATGTTAATGGATTATATAAGATATAGTGGTGGTTGGTTCTTGATAAAAAATAAATGGGAAAAAATATGTTTAAATAAACCTTATGCAATTAAGATAAATAGGTTCTATTTAAATATAGAGAAAATTGTGAGAAATTATGATCTAAGACAATATGAGGTAAGGGAGATGAACTCAAAACAAATAAGTGAATGTCTGAAAAAAGAGTAGAGTAGTTTGTAATGTTGAAACATATAATAGCAACATCTCAAAACATATATGGAACATGGTGTTAAGCAAATATCTTACAAACAGTCAAAGAGATTTAGCATGGGAAATAGTACATAACTCTTTACCAGTAAAAAATTTCCAGTACTTGAGAGGGATATCAAAAGTTGCAAAATACCCAAAACATAAATGTGGAAGAGAGGAAACAATATTGCATACTTTTTAGAATTGTAGATTTGCACAAAATGTATGGGGAAAAAATGGGGCCTTTTTAAAAATATATTACTAAATTAGCATGTTTGAGTTATGAAGTTGTTTTTTATGGGTACAAATTAAAATGTCAAAATAACAATATTATAAGAGCCTGGCAAATAATAAATGTGACAAAAGAAGCTATTTGGCAATCTAGAAACATCTTAGTTTGGAGAAAAGAAGATTTGTCTATGACTGACTGTATAAGAATTACCTTAAATAAATTGTATATTTTTTTCTGTTGGATAAAAAAAGATTATGGTGTTTCAGCTGAAAGTAATTGGAAAATAAAGGATTGGTATAAATTAAAAAAAATGTATAAACTTAAATTTTTCCTTATGATGTTTTCTATATGTTTTCTTTCCTTTTTCCAAAGAGTAAATTCAGAGATACTTTGGAAAGAAAATTTGAAGCCTGAAGGGAAAAAAAATATGCAAAATTATTGACCAATGACGAAAGAGCATTGACAATTGATGCAAGATTATTGACCAATGAGAGCACATTTTAGGCGTGGTGACTCAAACCAAGTCTCCCTGGGGTTACCATCCCTTAATATGCCCCAGTATCTCCTAATGATATTTGAAACATATTGTTTAAAATATTAAACCTGGAGAAAATGTATTCAAAAAAATTGTAAAAAGAGGGAACAGATATTATAATTTATACAAAATTATTGACCAATGAGGGAAGAGCTTCATAATTTATGCAAAATTATTGGCCAATAAGAGCACATTTTAAGTGCAGTGACTCAAACCAAGTCTCCCCGGGTTTCCATCCCTTTATATGCCTCTGTATCTCCTAATTGTATTAAATATTAAACCTGGAGAAAATGCATGCAAAAAAAATAACTAATCGCGGAAGAGCTTTCATAATTTATGAAAAATTATTGACCAATGAGGGAAGAGATTTCATAATTTATGACAAATTATTGACCAATGAGGGAAGAGCTTTCATAATTTATACAAAATTATTGGCCAATGAGATAGCCTTTATCATTTATGCAAATTAATTGACCAATGACAGCACAGCTCAATCTTTGTGACTCAAAACAAGTCTCCCCAGGGTTACCATCCCTTAATATGCCCCAGTATCTCCTAATGATATTTAAAACATGGTGTCTAAAAATATTAAACCTGGAGAAAATGTCATCTGTTGCAATTGGCTGGCAGTTCTTGTGATGGGATAGAGGACTGTCTACGCATTCAAACAAGAGGACCCTGCTCTCGGCCCTTCTGTTCTTCCTTAAATGGTTGGTGGAATGCTGCTATTGGGTACCAGGCATGCTCTTGTGGAAAGGTGATCTCCTTTATGGTTTACGGTGGCTTCTGATGTTCCCCCTGATGCACCACATACAGTTTGGCTGTTTATTCCTGATGAGAAGAGGCATTTGTGGGGTCTGATGCATGTGCAGATAAAGATTATTGAAGGAGTTCTTGGGATGGCAAGGGAATCCATCTTCTGTGTCCAAGCTTTCCCAATGCAAGGATTTTTTTATGTTTCTTTCGTTAACGAAACCCTGCTACAAACCTGCTACCAGCGATATTTGGAAAAGGAAGAGCATGAGGATTTGAATGGTATCTGGTTCTTTATAAACAAAGCAAAACAAAGAGTGCCGATCATAATTCACGTTTAATCCCTTCGTAAGAGATGAGGAAATCCGAGCCTTTTTATGGAGATTGCATCTTTGTGTCTCCAGGTGAGAAAAGAAAAATGTTTTCTGGACTTTTAATGGGCAGAGAATGTTCTGGTTAGAGCTTATTAGAAACAAAAATGGAATTGGTGGACTATGCCATCCTCCCCAGTCCTTCTCAATTGGAAGCAACACAGGGTACCTTTTTTTACCCAGGTCAGTCTCCTTTTGTAGGAATTGTTATAGTTTTGGACACACCAAAGATGAGTGTTCTACAGGGCCATGCTGTCGGAACTGTTTTAAACCTGGGCACAAAACCTCAGAGTGCCAAGTGCCGAGGAAATAAAATTTTTGTGGTTCTGACAAGCATCTTGCAAGGAATTGTACTAAAACTAAAACCTATGCAGTGTCACGGTCGGCACCCAAACCAGAACAAATGCCAAGCACCCTGGTCACGGCTCATGCTTCACCAGTAGTGTGACCGCCTTTGGCTTCGGGAGGAGCCCTCAGCTACTCAGATGCCACCTGGACTTAAACGAGAGGTACAGGGCAGGAGTTCTGGCCAGCAGTGGGGCACGACGGTATAGAAAGTCTTAAAGGCCAAAGGTCACGGTACAAAAAGGAGTAAGCAGATTCGTGGTCAGACAGGCTGGGTCGAGACAGGCAGACAGCACGGAACATCAGGCAGGCAAAGGGTCAAAACCGGGTAATCAATCAGACAAGGATGAGGCAGAATCTGTAGTCAAATACAGGCACAGGTCAGGATACAGGATTATCAGAGTAGTCAAAGTCAGGCAGGGTCAAAACAGGTATTCAGGAACAAACAGAAGCTTTACAGCACAGGTAAAAGGCACCAGGATTAAACCTATAACGGGCAGCGCATAGCAGAGCAAAAATCCCTTTAATACTTTTGACTTTGGCACCTTTAAATATATGCGGAAGTGCGCCGTGCGCGCCTAGAAGAAGCCGGCGCCGGAGGAAGAAAGATGCGGCAGGCGTCCCTGCCGTCCCCCCACTAGACCACCAGGGTAAGTTCCTTACATGCAGCTGCTGTTGTTGCTATACCTGTTCAGTCTGCTCACGATGTGGAAACTGAAATTACAGTGGAGCAACTAATACCCAGGGAACCTGTTTCACCGCTGGGTGAGGATCCAGGGGAGGCTCCAGAGAAAACACCTGACTCGTTAAGTGCTGAGGAAGTGGAAACACCTGACTCGTTAAGTGCTGAAGAAGTGGAAACACCTGATTTATTAAGAACTGAAGGGGAGGATTCCATACAGACTCTTGGAGAGAACCCTGAGATCCCTCTAGAAATTGACATTGACAAACAGTCCCTTAAATATAAAAATGAACCGGAACCAGAAACTGAACACAAAATTAAACCAGAAAGTGGTGCCTCTACTCCATGGAGTGAATGCATTTGTGATTTCTCCAGCTCAGAGGAGGTACCTGGTGGGGATACTTCAGCTGTTTTTGATCCTGACTCATCACCCCCCTCCTCCTCCTTTTTAGATAAGGAGAAAGTAGATGAATTGACCCAGACTTTAGCCTTTCCTGAGACTGAGAACTTTTCTTCTAAGTCAAAAAAGAATAAACAAGAAAAATAACTTTTTCAACAGATGAAAGGAGTTCATGCGGGTGGACTCAAAACTCCTAGTGCCATATCCAAAACTAAGGGGATGGCAAAGAAAAAAAGTAAATTTTGATGTTAGTTTTTTTCCAATTTTTATTTCCTTATGGCTCTTAAAATAGGCTCTATGAATGTTAGGAGCATCCGATCATTGCACAGAAGAACTACAATTTAAAAAAATCTGTCATATTTCAATTTTGATGTTTTGTGTTTACAAGAGTGTTTCCTGGCAGAAGAGCCAAAAATTTCCAGATGGGAATCAGAGTTATGTTTTTGGTGGAAAGAAATAAATCTTTGGTTATTTCTAAAGTTTTTCATATAGTTCAAGGGAGAGCCCTATTAATTAATTTTCATATTAATGACCAAGAATTTACCAAGAATTTAAGTTAATTAATGTGTATGACCTACAGATAAAAGGGAAATATTTCAATTGTTTGAAAAACTAAAAAATTTTCTTTGTGGTCGAATGAACTTTATACTAGTAGGCGATTTCAACTGTATAATTAATTCGGGTGATAGAGAAGGTGGGAGGGATGGAACTGGAGGCGTGGATAATTCTAGTAAAGAATTAAAACATATTATAAGTACCTTTGGTTTTTGAGACGCCTATAAGGGATATGGTGTTAATAATAAAGGGTTTACTTACTTTAGTGATAGTAGAAAGGTGTGTTCACGAATTGATTTTTGTTTTTTCAGATCAATCCAGATCCAGGACTTTTAGTTAAGAAGATTGCCTTTTTCGGATCATGCATGTTTAGAGAGTGTGCAGTAAGTATAAATGGTGAGAATGAATATGGGAAGGGTGTATGGAAGTTAAATGATATTTTTTTGGATGATGTGGCTACTAAGAATGAGTATGAATCCATTTTCAAAAAAATGGGAACAGCGGAAAATTGATTTTGAAAATATTTTAAACTGATGGGTAAAGATAGATACAAAGAGGTTTTTTTGTTAAAAAGAGGTGTGAAAAAGCAAAAAAAGAAAGGTATGAGTATGAAAGATGGCAATTAAGATTGGAATACTTGGAGGAGTTGAGATGATTGGGAGAGGAGGTAAATGAGGAAATTAAAAGAAGCTAGGACAACTGTAAGAAAACTGCTAGAGGAAAATGGGAAGAAAATTATAGCTCAGGATAAATTGACTTAAGGAGAATGATGGAAAATGTTCCAAATTTTTCTTTAAAATAGTTTTTGGGAAAAGAATGGGTATGACATTCTCAAGACTGTTTAATGTTTTTATAAAAATCTTTATTCTGAGAAAACACAAGACAAATCTCTAAAGAAATATTGCTTGGGTGAAACTGTGGAATGTTTGGAATTTTTTAGAAAAGGAGTTTCTTGATAAAGATATCTCAAAGAAAGAGTGTGTTGAATGTTTGAAGTGTATGCAAAATAGGAAAGTCCCTGGTAGAGACAGCTTACCAGTGTAAAATTATTGTGCATTCTGGCATTTGATAGGTGATAATGTGTATGAAGTATGTAAGTATGTGTTGGAAATGGGTGAATTATATGAAAGAAGGGATCTTTGCTTTGTTATATAAAAAGGTGGTAAGAAATATCTAAAGAACTTAAGGCCTATTTCATTACTAAACATAGATTATAAAATAATAGAAAAAATTATTGCAAATAGATTGAAAGGAGTGATTGAGAAAATGGTAGGTTTTGAGCAAGTGTGTGCCATGCCTGGGAGACAGATTGCTGAAAGCTTGATGTTATTAAGAGATGTGATTGGTATAGTAAAGATAGAGGGGTGCCTTTTGGTGTAGTAAAAGTGGACTTTGAGAAAGCTTTTGATAGGGTTGTGCATGGTTTTATGTTTAACGTTTTGGAGTGTATGGGAGTGCCAAATAAATTTCTTGGTTGGATTAAAAGTTTGTATAAGGATATTGTAAGTAAAATTTAAGTGAATGGATTTTTGAGTGAGGCAAGGCTGCCCACTTTTGCCTGTTTTGTTTCTTTGTCTGATTGAACCTTTGATGTGCATGTTAAGAAAAGACAAATTTGTCAGAGGAGTGGAAATACCTGGGAGTGATGGGAGAGATTTAAGTGTTATTGGCTATATGGATGATGTAACTGTGGTATGTAAATCAAAATGTGGGTTTGAGGGGAGCAAAAATGTTAATTGAATTATTTTGTATGGCAAGTGGTTTTAAGTTGAATGTAGAGAAGAGTGTGTGTAAAGTTTTTGGGTTATGGAATGAGCCGGAGATGTGTGGATGGCCTGTGGAAGAAAAAGGCATTGAAGTACTAGGTGTAATTTTTGGAGATTATATGTATGGGAAAGAAAGTTGGGAACGTGTATATGAGAGAATAAAGAGGAAAACTGATTTCTAGTCTTTGAGATCTCTAACTATAGAATGGAGGATTTTAGTTATTAAAGCTGTTTTGAGTCCAATTATACTGTACATCAGTAATGTTTTTCCAGCTCCAGACAAATGGTTAAAAAAATGTTAAGATTAATTTTTCTCTTTTTTTGGAAATCTAGGATGGAAAAGTTGAGAAGGATGAAAGTTACTAAGAGCAAGAGGAATAGTGGAAAGGGTCTGATAGATATTGAGAGATTTTTGGCAGTCAAGTATGTGAGCATATGTGTGAAGTTAGGTTTGAAAGAAGGTTTGTCAGGATGTATGGTAAGATATTCAGCTGGAAACATTTTCCGGAAATATGGTTTGTGTGAGATAAATTTTAGTAAACCTGTGTTTTAAGGTACCATGGTTTTATGTAAGAGTGGATTGTTGTATTAGGAGAAATAAATTGGAGAATGTGGTAGTGAACGATTGGTGTGACAATAAGAATGTTTTAAAGTTGGTAGAAGAGAGAGAAGAAATGGAAATGATTGATGGTCTGACAGAAAATGAAAGTAAGAAAGTATGGAATTTGATAAATGAGAAAAATTTAACAAATAGGCAGAAAGATTTGGCTTGGATGGCAGTACATGGGTGTTTACCAACACGTGAATTTAAGAAGAGGAGAAAGTTGGTTGAAAGTGAGATATGTAAGAGAGAAGTATGTGGGAAGATTGAAAATATTACACATGTGTTTTGGAACTATATGTATGCTAAAGAAGTGTGGAAGAGGATGGAAAAATTGATCAAAGGGTTAACAGGAGTACAAATCCTAACTTTTGATATGATGTTGTATGGGTTATGTAACATTGAGGGTAAACAAGCCAGAATTCTGTGGCTTTTGGTTAACTGTGTGAAAAAAGTTCTATGTGATGTGCGAAACATTCTGATTTTCAATAAAACTGTTATTGAAGTTAATGAATGTATCAGTATGATCCGTGGGATGTTGTTTTTATGTCTTATGTGATCATAAAAGATTTGGAAAGATAGATGCAGAAGGGATATGGGAATTCAAGAAATGGAAGTCCTGGATCCTGGTGTCACGGTCGGCACCCTAAACCAGAACAGATGCCAAGTTCCCTGGTCTCGGCTCGGCTTCACCAGTAGTGTGACTGCCTTTGGCTTCGGAAGGAGCCCTCAGCTACTCAGATGCCACCTGGACTTAATGAGAGGAACTAGGCGAGGAGTTCTGGCAAGCAAAGGGGCACAACTATTGTTAAAGTCAGTTAGGCCGAAGATCATGGTACAATAGGATTAGGTAGGTTCGTACTCAGGCAAGCTGGGTCGAGGCAGGCAGATATCAAGGATCGTCAGACAGGCAAGGGTCAAACCGGGTAATCAATCAGAAGGATGAGACAGAATCGGAGTCGAAGTACCAGCTGTGGTCAGGTTACGGATATCAGAATAGTCAGGAACAGGCCGGGTCAAACACAGGAATAACACTAGCAGGATACAAGGAACAAACGCACAAAGGCTCAGGAAAGCACCAGGAATCAAATCCTATCACGGACAATGAAAAAGTAAAAATATCCCTTTAAATACCTTTTAAATTTCGCGCCAGCACCTTCAAGTTTGCGGAAGTGCGAGTGCGCACTAAGAGCCGGCATTACAGAGCAGCAGCATGGTGTGGCGGGCGTCCCCGCTGATGGCGGCGCGGCAGGCGTCCCCGCTGCACCGGTAAGGTGCATTTTGTCACACCTGGATTGATTATTTCCTTCATGTAGTAATTTCTTGTGAATATGGTTTTCAAAATGTTTTATCTGTTTTGTACATGTAATGGAATATCCTGATTTATTTCTATGTTGAAATATGTATTGAAAAAGTTTTGAAATTCTTTCCAGCAATTTCAAAGAAAATGTTTATTACTTGATTAAATGTTTTTTAATTATTGCATTTTAATAAAAAATTTAAAAAAAATTGTAAAATGAGGGTGCAATAAGTGAAGAGCTTTTACAATTTATGCAAAATTATTGACCAAAAAGAGCACGTCTTAAGAGTAGTAACTCAAACCAAGTCTCCCCGGGTTTCCATTTGCTTAATATGTCTCTGTATCTCCTAATGGTATTTGAAACCTGGTGTCTAAAAATATTAAACCTGGGAGAAAATGCATGCAAAAAAATTTACTAATCCGGGAAGAGCTTTCATAATTTATGAAAAATTATTGACCAATGAGGGAAGAGCTTTCATAATTGATGACAAATTATTGACCAACGAGGGAAAAGCTTTCATAATTTATACAAAATTATTGGCCAATAACATCACAGCCTTTATAATTTATGCAAATTAATTGACCAATGAGACCACAGCTCAATATTTGTGATGCAAAACAACTCTCCCCGGGGATGCCATTCCTTAATATCCCCTTGTTTCTCCAAACGATATTTTCCACATGGTGTCTTAAAATTTTAAACCTGTAAAAAATGTATGCAAAAATATTTATCAATCCTAATTCCAACCCTAATACACAAATCATTGTTCATTGTATTTTTTGCAGAGTTTCAATAAAATCATTACATAGCCTAACCCTAATACACTAACCCTAGCCCTAATACCCTAACCTTAATACACTAACCCCCTAAACCTAATACACAAGCTTTGATAATTTATGACCAATGAAGGAAGAGCTTTGATAATTTATGACGAATTATTGACCAATGAGGAAAGAGCTTTCATAATTTGACCAATGAGGGAAGAGATTTCATAATTTATGCAAAATTATTAGCCAATGAGATCAAAGCTTTCATAATGTATGTAAAAATATCGACCAATGAGAGCACAGCTTTTATAATTTATGCAAAATAATTGGCAAATGAGAGTAATGCTTTTATAATTTATGCAAAATTATTGACCAATGAGGGAAGAGCTTTCATAATTTATGCAAAACTATTGACCAATGAGATCACAGCCTTTATAATGTATGCAAAATTGTTGAACAATGAACACAGCTTTTATAATTTATGCAAAATGATTGACCAATGAGAGCACATCTTTTATAATTTATGTGAAATAATTAACCAATTAGATCAAAGCTTTTAGAAGATATGCAAAAATATTGACCGATGAGAGCACAGCTCAAACTTTGTGACTCAAACCAACTCTCCCTGGAGATACCATCCCTTAATATCCCCCTGTGTCTCCAAACGATATTTGCCTCATGGTGTCTCAAAATTTTAAACCTGTAGAAAATTTATCCAAAAAAAAGTATCAAGAAATATCATAAATCATGCAAAATTATTAGCCAATGAGGCATGAGTTTTCATAATGTATGCAAAATTATTGATTAATGAGAGCATATTTTAATCGTGGTGACTCAAACAAAATCTCCCTGGGGATACCATCCGTTAATATGCCCCTGTATCTCCTAAAGATTTTTTAAACATGTTGTTTATAAATATTAAACCTGGAGGAAATGTGTGCAAAAAAAATTGACCAAAAGAGGGAAGGGATATCATAATTTCTGCAAAATTATTGACCAATGAGGAAAGAGCATTGACAATTGATGCAAGATTATTTACCAATGAGAGCACATCTTAGGGGACATGATTACACTTTACAAATATATTAGAGGATATTATAGACAAATATCAGGGGATATTTTTACCCATAGAGGATCACCGCACCAGAGGCCACCCCTTCAGACTAGAAGAAAAGGACTTTCATTTTAAGCAGCGTAGGTGGTTCTTCACAGTGAAGTTGTGTAATGCACTGCCGGGTGATGTTGTCATGCTGATTCTGTTAATGACTATAAGAGGGGCTTGGATGATTTTTTGGACAGGCATAATATCAAAGGCTATTTTGATACTAAACTCTACATTTAGTATAGCTATGGGCATATGGTTTATGTGAAAGAGTGTGTGTGAGTGTGTGAGTGTGTGTGTGTGTGTGTATATATATATATATATATACTGGGTTGTAATTTGGAGGGGTTGAACTTGATGGACTTTTTATTTAAGTATTGGCCAATAACATCACAGCCTTTATAATTTATGCAAATTAATTGACCAATAAGAGCATAGCTCAGTATTTGTGATGGAAACCAACTCTCCAAATGATATATTCCACATGGTGTCTTAAAATTTTTAGACCTGTAGAAAATTTATGCAAAAAATTTATCAACCCAAATTTTAATACACAAATCCATGTTCATTGTATTTTTTGTAGTTTCAATAAAATCTTTATTAACCCTTACCCTAATACACTAACCCTAACTCTAATACACAAGCTTTCATTATTTATGAAAAATTATTGATCAATGTGGGTAGAGCTTTGATAATTTATGACAAATTATTGACCAATGAGGGAAGAGCTTTCATAATTTATACACAATTATTGACCAGTAAGGGAAGAGCTTTCATAATTTATGCAAAATTATTAGCCAATGAGATCACATCTTTTATAATTTATGCAAAAATATTAATCAATGAGATCACAGCCTTTATAGTTTATGCAAATGAATTGACAGTTTAATCTTTGTGACTCAAACAAACTCTCCCCGGGCATACCATCCCTTGCCACATGGTGTCTCAAAATTTTAAACCTGTCGAAAATTTATGCAAAAAAATTTATCAAGAAATATCATAATTCATGCAAAATTATTAGCCAATGAGGCATGAGTTTTCATAATTTATGCAAAAATATTGTTTAATGAGAGCATGTTTTAATCGTGGTGACTCAAACAAAATCTCCCCGGGGATACCATCCCTTACACCTATACATATTGGGCGTCAAACTGTTCATAGGACCCTATCCTTTCATATTTGGGGTGATTTATCTTGATACCTAAAAGTATGTGTGGAAATACGATGCAGCAGGGTGGGAATTTTTAGGTGATTTTTGGAAATTTAGGAAAGGTTTGTGGCTTGGTACTTTTGAGTAGAAAGACATGCATAACCATTTTGAATTCAGGGGAATGTGTACTTTCCTAAAATGTATGGTTTTTGGGGGTGAACTTACTTTTTTTTAACTTTACCTTCCTAAAAATTATGAAAATGTGTTGTTTTTGCAGTATCTGGAAATACATAACTGATAGCTCACATGGGGTGTCTACATTTTGGGGCCTCTATATGCCACATGCTTAGGTACACCAATACATATGGAGCATCAAAATGTTCAGTTGACTCCTGCCAATCATATTTAGGGTGTTTTACATTGGTACCTAATGATGTGTGAGAGATACGATGCTGTAGATTGGAAGCTCTGAGGTAATTGTTCCAAAAATTCACAAATTTCTAAAAAAATATATATAACTTTAGGATAGAATTGCAACTTGTTAGTGTGGTGTACAGAGATATATTTACTCCAGGATCTGTTCTTTCTAATAATGAGTAGTTTTCTAGGGTAAACCTACTGTTCATGGAATGTTTGACCATGAAATCAGAAGTATGCCGTTTTGTGGAGCGATGCTTTGGAAATTTGGTAGTATACTGCTTAGAGATTTTGAAATATATAAGTGAGAAATCTCAATAAAACAATATATATTTGGTATTGGCGTGTTCGGGACATATTGAACTTTCTAAATCTGCTGTGTTCACATTCATAAAAGAAATTATGTTTCCGATAGATGCGTTTGTATCATGCCAAACTGTTTTTTTTGTTTGTATTTTATACGCTTAGAACCCCATATCTTTTTACAGGAGTGGAATTACTCCAAAGATCTAGCATATTTTGAGAGCTCAGGTGGTCCCGAAAAATACGATATATTGTTTTTCTGGGTAAACTAAAAGACCCCCCCAGGAAAGGCCCTTAAAGAGAAAGAGTACAAAATGTCTAAAAACTGCTTGGCAGTAGATATTCGCATTTGGGACAAAATGGCTGGCAGCGAAAGGGTTAAGTGATGGTGTCCCGGGGAGAGTTAGTTTGAGTCACAAAGATTGAGCTGTGCTCTCAATGGTCAATATTTTTGCATAAATTATAAAAGCTTTGATCTGTTAATAATTTTACATAAATTATAAAAACTTTGATCTGATTGGTTAATAAATTCACATAAATTAAAAAAGCTGCGCTCTCATTTGTCAATATTTTTGCATAAATTATAAAGGCTGTGATCTCATTGGTCAATTTTGCATAAATTATGAAAGCTCTTCCCTCATTGGCCAATAATTTTGTATAAATTATGAAAGCTCTTTCCTCATTGGTCAATAATTTTATATAAATTATGAAAGCTCTTCCCTCATTGGTCAATAATTTTTCATAAATTATAAAAGCTCTTGCGTCATTGGTCAATTATTTTGCATTCATTTTCTGCAGGTTTAATATTTTTAGACACCAGTTTTCAAATACCATTAGGAGATACAGAGGCATATTAAGGGATGGAAACCTGGGGAAATTTGGTTTGAGTCACTACGCTTAAGACTTGATCTTTTTGGTCAATAATGCATAAATTATAAAAACTCTTCCCTTATTGGTCAATAATTTTATATAAATTATAATATCTGCTTCCTCTTTTTACAATTTTTTTGAATACATTTTCTCCAGGTTTAATATTTTTAGACACCATGTTTCAAGTATAATTAGGAGATACTGGGGCATATTAAGGGATGGTATCCCCCAGGAGACTTGGGTTTGAGTCACCACACCTAAGATGTGCTCTCATTGCTGAATAATCTTGCATCAATTGTCAATGCTCTTTCCTCATTGGTCAATAATTTTGCATAAATTATTATATCCCTTCTCTCTTTTGGTCAATTTATTTTTGCACACATTTCCTCCAGGTTTAATATTTATAAACAACATGTTTAAAATTTAATTAGAAGATGCAGGGGTATATTAAGGGATGGTATCCCCGGGGAGATTTTGTTTGAGCCGCCACAATTAAAGCATGCTCTTATTAATCAATAATTTTGCATAGAATATGAAAACTCATGCCTCATTGGCTAATAATTTTGCATGAATTATGATATTTCTTGATAATTTTTTTTTGCATACATTTTCCACAGGTTTAAAATTTTGAGACACCATGTGGCAAATATCGTTTGGAGACACAGGGGGATATTAAGGGATGGTATCCCCGGAGAGAGTTGGTTTGAGTCACAAAGATTGAGCTGTGCTCTCATTCATCAATATTTTTGCATAATTTATAAAAGCTTTGATCTGATTGGTTAATCATTTTACATAAATTATAAAAGTAGTGGTGTTATTCGTCAATTATTTTGCATAAATTATAAAAGCTGTGCTCTCATTGGTCAATTATTTTGCATAAATTATAACGGCTGTGATCTCATTGGTCAATAATTTTGCTTAAATTATGAAAGCTCTTCCCTCATTGGTTAATAATGTTGCATAAATTATAAAAGCAGTGCTCTCATTGGTTAATTATTTTGCATAAATCATAAAAGCTGTGCTCTCATTGATCAATATTTTTGCATAAATTATAAAAGGTTTGCTCTCATTGGTCAATATGTCTGCATAAAAGCTTTGATCTTATTGGCTAATAATTTTGCATAAATTATAAAAGCAGTGCTCTTATTGGTCAAAATTTCTGCATAAATTATAAAAGCTTTGATCTCATTGGCTAATAATTTTGCATAAATTATAAAAGGAGTGCTCTCATTGGTCGATTAATTTGCATAAATTATAAAGGCTGTGATCTTGTTGGTCAATAATTTTATATAAATTATGAAAGCTCTTCCCTAATTGGTCAATAAAGAATGGTATCGCGGGGAGAGTATGTTTGAGTCACAAAGATTGAGCTGTGTTCTCATTGGTCAATTATTTTGCATAAAGTATAAAGGCTGTGATCTCATTGGCCAATAGTTTTGTATAAATTATGAAAGTGCTTCCTTCATTGGTCAATGATTTTGCATAAATTATGAAAACTCGTCCCTCATTGGTCAATTAGTTTGCATGAATTATAAAAGCTGTGCTCTCATTGGACAATTATTTTGCCTAAATTATGAAAGCTATTCCCTCATTGGTCAATTATTTTGCATGAATTATAAAAGATGTGCTCTCATTGGTCAATATATGTGCATAAATTATAATATCTTGGATCTCATTGGCTAATGATTTTGCATAAATTATAAAAGCTGTGCTCTTATTGGTCAATATGTTTGCATCATTTATAAAAGCTGTGCTCTCATTGATCAACATTTTTGTATAAATTATGAAGACTGTGATCTCATTGGTCAATAATTTAGCATAAATTATGAAAGCTCTTCCCTCATTGGTCAATAATTTTGCATACATTACACTTTTTTAATTTAAATTAGTTATTTACTATAGTTCATGTTACAAAGTAATAAACTTGAATATAGCTGTAAGGTCTATGCTAAAAGTGCCTCAATAACAACCACATATAAAATATGTATATTTGATCCTCAGAACTGATCAGGTGTCCCTAGTGTATGCTGACTAATTAGGCACTATTTCCTTCATCCAGGGAGATATTCTCTATGCACATTTAATATTGAATTATCTATCATATGAATATCTAAATTTTGATGTTTTGATGTACACTCTAAAGGGGCAGATTTATCATTTCAAATTTAAAAAATTAGAAATTCGACCATGTGATTAAAAGGGAAGCAAAATTTTACCGCAATACGAAATTCAATCGATTGAATAAAACATTTTTTTGATCAAAACGAATGATTCCCAATTTGGTAGCTTGGTTCTGGCTTAGTAGGTGGTCGAATAAAAATGAAAGGGGAAGTTATTCGACCATCGAATAGTCGAATATTCGAATACAATTTTATTCGAATATTTCAATTATTCGAATTCGAATATTCAATGTTAGAATTTGCCTAATTTGCATATTCGAAGATTAAAAATTATTTTAAATTCGATCGAACTTCGAATTATGCGTGAATTTTGTAAATCTGTCCCTAAGTGATACATTTAACATGACTTGGAGTCCTACCCTACACCAACAGTGACTTTGTGATATTTTAGTTTTTTATATTTTTTATTAATTTTTTATCTTTTATTTTTTTCTGAGTTTTTTGGTATTCTCTATACACATTTAATATTGGATTGTCTAACATATGAATATCTTAATTTTGATGTATTGATTTATATATACACTCTCTAAATCTTCTTAGGTTGTTCACATATTGTTCTAAACACCTTGGAGTATGAGTTGGTTGTCACACACAGGGTTAACACTTTGACCACAAGTGGTCATACTATTATTATTTAGTCACATTACAGATACACATTATGTACACATTCTGTGTAGTGGTTTAGGACTCTAAAAGTGTTAGATTTTGACCTACAGGTTAATAACAATAGTTAAAAGACATTCCCTGGTTAAGGGAGATAGTGCCTAATTAGTCAGCTTTGGATGGGAGCTAGGTATTTGGATACTATATGATTACATAGAAGGGTTGGTGTATCATTTTCTTTGAATTGATAATTAGTCAGCATACACTAGGGATACCTGATCAGTTCTGAGGATCACATATACTATATTTTATTATAACACAGTTTTATATGTAGTTGTTGTTATTGAGGGACTTTTAGCATAGACCTTACAGCTATACTCAAGTTTATTACTTTGTAACATACTGTATGAACTATAGTCAATAACTACTCTATGCAAAATAGACAGTGGCTAATACGATAAGTAACTGTTACTTAGTATGTTTTTATTACCTTATTTAGTTTTACTGAGGTGTTGCATATAAATTTAACTACTTTTAGTGGTAACTAAGGGGCAGATTTACAAAATTCACATGAAGAATTCAAAGTCTGATTGAATTTCAAAAATATTCAAATTAGAATCTTCTAATATGCAAATATTTGAATCTGAATAATTTGAATATTTGATTTTAAATTGTATTCGAATATTCGACGGTCGAAGTACTTCCCCTTTAAATTTTTATTCGACCACCTAGTTCGCCAGATCAAAGCTACCGAACTGGGTATCATTATTTTTGATTGAATAAAAAAAATTCGATCGATCGAAAAAATTGTTTGAATTGATTGATTTATCTTGAAAAATGCCAAGGGAGGGGGGGGGTGAATACTTTTGAAAGGCACTGTATAACTAGAGGAGCTAATAAAAAAGTTGTCTATGCTTACCAGCAAGTTGCATAAACCAAAGTACAATAGGAAATGCTTGATCAAATTGGACTGCATTTCCGAACATGCTCTGCTATTCAATGGATTGTAGTACTAGTACACGTTCGGCTATAGCTGGTAGAAAATGGAAAGTGATAGTTACATAGTTAAATTGTGTTGAAAAAAGACAAAGTCCATCAAGTTCAACCCCTCCAAATGAAAACCCAGCATCCAACCCCCTCCATACCTTCACATAAATTATATATGGCCATATACTAACTGTAGAGTTTAGTAAAACAATAGCCTTTGATATTATATCTGTCCAAGAAATCATCCAAGCCCATCTTAAATGGTGCTACAGACTGGGCTATATGTGACTGGGAAGTAGCTGCACTTGCACAGAAGTAGAAGAATACACACAGGCAGCAAGAAAACAAGAGACAGGCTGCCAAAGTTTAAGAACCAGTAAGATTAAAAAAAATAAGAATTTGCTTGTAGAGCACACAAAAAAACACAAAGACATACTAAATCATAAAAACGTAATATTTAATAAGAAAGGACTTACCAAAACTCCACTTGCGCTCCTCTTCAGAAAAGGCAATTGGGTGATCAATTGTGAATTGCTTGATTTCTCCTGATAAATAATTTGCTGTGGGGCCCAGTAAGATCTAGTTATGAAACTGGCCAGAGTGGAGAAATGGAGTGTCGCATTATGGATTGCTGAGTGCAAGTGGATGCACAGAATATAATTGTTTTGACCGCACCTCCTAACACATCATTTATAACGAATTAATTACCTTAA
>JAMBMQ010000210.1:0-12863 GCA_024363595.1 Xenopus borealis | reverse complement strand
TGAAAAGGACTTTTATTATACAGATTTTTGTGTCTGGGTGACAGGTCCACTTTAATTAATGCCATCCCCTTCTCCAAGACCTCGTTTGGATAACTCCTTTCTTTAAAGAGGTTTTTCATTTCTTCCTTCCTTTCCTCATATTTATTTACATTAGATACAATTCTTTTGACCCGTGAAAATTGTGTGTATGGTAGGGAATCTTTAAGTGATTGTGGATGAAAACTCTCAAAGTGTAAAAGACTATTTTTGTCTGTTGTTTTCCTAAATAAATCCGTTTCCAACTGTGGCCCGTTTCTAGTGATACTCACATCCAGGAAACTAATATGTTTTGTATCATATACAGTTGTAAATTTGATTGAATCCTCCAAGTTGTTAAGAAAATCAATGAAAGCAAGTAATGTATCAGAGGATCCGTCCCATATCATGAGCAAATCATCTATATAGCGGAGATATAGGCGGCAATGGGTTTTGTACAACGAATGAGCATAAATTTTATGTGATTCCAGATGCGCCATAAAAAGATTGGCATAGCTGGGTGCCACATTACTACCCATTGCTGTGCCTTGTTGTTGAATGTAATATGTGTCCCCAAAAAGGAAATGATTTTGATGTAAAATGATTTCTAATAGATCAATAATAAAGTCCTTTTGTGTTGGGGTATAGTCAGTATTATCCAAAAAATACTTCACGGCAGTTACGCCTGAACTGTGTTTAATTGAAGTGTAGAGACTGGAAACATCTAAGCTGACCAGATAAACTTCATGGTCTGGTAACCGTAGGGTTTCTAGAATTTTGAGTAGGCGATTAGTGTCTTTTACATATGAGCTGGTATTGTGTACCAAGGGTTGCAGGATTTTGTCCACATAGATAGCTAATGGACTAAGTACAGAGTCTGTACCTGCAACAATGGGACGACCTGGAGGTTTGGTCAAATTTTTGTGGATTTTTGGGAGGGTGTAAAACACCGGAGTAATGGGGTTAGATTTGATAAGAAATTCTTTTAATTGATTGTCAATAATCCCCATGTCTGCTGCCTCATATACCTTATCCATTATGCACTGTTGTATGGAACTCAGTGGATTAACTGGAATTTTTTTTTTATATATCACTGTCTGCTAATTGAGTGGAAATCTCAGTTAAATTTAAATCTCAGTATTCCCTGTCCATAACAACCAGTGCACCTCCTTTGTCCGCAGGTTTAAATATTAATTCTTTATTATCCATTAGCATATTAAGACACCTCCTTTCTTTCCATGTCATATTGGGCTTATGGCCCATATTGGGATTGTGTAATAGTTTCCCTTTAAGTTTAGATATATCCTTTTGTACTAGTTTTACATATGCTTCAACAACATTATCATTAGTAGGGGGCATAAAGGAACTTTTATTCCTCAAGTCTACTTTTTTAAGGGACAATTGCGAATGGCCCATACCTGCATTAGTATAGGTTAACCCCTGTGTGTCTGGTACCTTGGAAAAATGGCATTTAAGACGAATATTACGATAGAATCTCTGTAAATCCACATCAAGAGAAAAGGTATCACAAATGTTTGTTGGGCAATAGGATAAACCCTTTTGTAAAACAGTCAATTGTTCAGTAGATAAAGCAACATTTGAGATATTGTATACTAACATTTCTTTTGCGTCTTCCGTGCCATTCTGTAGGGCTGTGACCTCTTCTCTATCGGTTCTGCATATTGTTGGTGCTGATAATGCTGTGTCCTGTATGCGCTTCTGTGTGTGCCGTCGTTTGCCCCCTCTCCGTGTCCTACGTTGTGTTCCTGTGGGCCGCATCCTAAAAAAGGAACCAAGGTGGAGGAGTCTTCCGAAATGCTTTCGCTTGAGGATCTCGGAGCACGTTCCCATCTGAGCTGTTTCCTCGGGTAGCTGTAATGGACGCCCCGTGTGTTTCTTGCGCGTTGCTGGCCTCGCTGTGGTTCCCACTGTGCACCTCGCGGGTCTCGCGAGATGTCCCGTGGTGTTCGCGAGATCTCACGCTGCGTCATCTCGGTTCCTGCGTTCCACCTGTATACAGCTCCCGATCGGTAGTCCTCAGCATCTCGTAGGAACTTTGTACGTTTTCTCTCCTCTATGGATCTGCGATGTCTGGAAACCGCCTCCTCTGTGCGACTAAGTAAGATCTCCAATTCTTCTCTGCTGCTGGAGTCACGGAGTTTCTGTTCAAGTGTGGCAATATTTTCTTGTATCTGTGGAATGGTTTGTTGTAAATATTCAATATTCAGTAGTAAGATATCAAATGAACATTTGTTGATTATTTGCTCATATCGTGCTGGTTTATCTGTGACTCTGATTCCTGTTGTGACCCCTGCCTGATTCTGACTACTCCTGACTTCTGTATTCTGACCCTGCCTGTTATCCGACTCTGATTCTGACTGATCCCTCTGCTTGACTACCTGGTTTGATCTTGGCCTTCCTGACTATTCTGCACTCCGTACTCTGGTTTTGACCTTTGCCTGCCTGACTCTGCTTGAATCCTGCCTGTCCCGACCCGGCCTGTCTGACAATGGTATCTGCCTCCATCCTGTCGAGTGACCTTCTGCCCAAAGACTTTGCCTTACAGTCATGCCCCTTGCTAACCAGAGCTTTTCGCATTGCACCTCTCGTTAAGTCCAGGTGGCATCTGAGTAGCTGAGGGCTCCTCCCAAAGCCAAAGGCGGTCATACTACTGGTGAAGCACGAGCCAAGACCAGGGTGCTTGGCATCTGTTCTGGTTTGGGTGCCGACGTGACAATAGCATAGCTAAACAAAAATTAGACAAACCTGCTTTTGAGTACATTTTTTAATAAGCATCATATACTGTATGCCTCCTCAGTTATTGCAGGCTTTATTTGCATAGAAACAGCCAAATATAAATCAGTTACATATTGAATTAAGATTTCCATCCATCCTTGAGCATCAGGGATCCACCCCATTTCAGAGCTGCTGTCCCCATTACAAATTCTTCCCATTAGCCATCCCCATGTGGCAAAATGGCCTGGATTGCAGAGTATTCAGGCTGCCAGCACAGCTGATCCTTTGCACAGAAGACTTCACTAAGCAAATTGGCCAATCAGAGAGCCAAAAAAAGCACCACATTCAATTTGCTCAAAAACCTGAAGTGCCTCCCTCATTGGCCAATTTTGTGACACAATTTTTCCACTACACTTTCCAGTGTGTCTCCTGTATTCTGATCCCCTCTACCCACCCCCTCCTGCTGCACAGAACTGTTTTCGGGTACCTAAGGAGGAAAGGAATGTGGCAAGACAGCAGCAATGCTCACCAAGCTCCCATGATAGAATTCCATGAAGTGTTATAGGGATCAAAGTGAAAGCCAGGTTAGGCTCTGCTCTAGAACGAAGTACACATCTATAGTGAATATTTTACTTATTGTCACCTCTGCTCCCAATCTGCTATTTCTCCAAGTGTCTACCATTATACATTAAATTGCCACTGTGTCATCCTGCCATGAGTTCTGGGGGCATTATACATGAAATTAGCACTGTGCCATCCTGCTATTAGTGTTAGGTGTATTTATACATGTGTCATCCTGTTGTGAGTTCTAGTGTTAATATACACAGAATTGTCTTTGATATTTTTTGTATGTGTGCCTATTTTGTCCAAATGCATTAAAGTCAATGGACATCTAAATAATTTTGCAGCGTTACAATTTTTATGCGAGTGACTATACTGATGCCTGCCTAAGTTTTTCTGGTGCATCAAATTTGTCACGCAGTTTCACAAATGTATTCTCCGGTGGTGAAACATGGGAATTTGCCCCTACTCAATGTATTCACCCAACCTCTGCCTGTTCCTTACTGACCACTTCCTTGATTTCTTGATCACTGCCTGGACTGTATGAATTAGGCCACACTTCTGTGAGGTCCTACAATTCCACCACTGAGCCCAGACCTGTTCTCAGTCTCAGGTTTTGGTTAATTTGTGGGAGAGGTTTATATAATCTCCCATGACTCACTGACCAGTTTTGTGACTTGTTACAACTAAAATCAGGCCCATACTCCCTGAAGCATTATCCAAGATTATCCATTTTGGCTGTCAGGGATTTGAAGCTTGGCTTGCTTCATAGTCAGGCTGTGTGCTTTCCTTCTGAGCCGCTGGGGGCTTTTAGAGTTAGGACTGGTTGGTACAACTATGTCTCTTTGAATATATGCCTCTGCCTACCTTGTTCACATCATGTGCTGTGATTAAACAATGTACAACCTTTATAAGCTGGCTAATTGCAGCTTATGGTGCTTGCCCATGCACCTAGTTTGATATAGCCCTTGATTCATGGTTCCTCTGTTTCCTGCCATCATTCCTGTGATCCCTCTCCTGGTTTGACCTTAGGCATGTTACTCGACCTTGCATGACTGCTGCCTGCCACTGACCTTGGCCTGCCTTTTGGACTTTTCTAGTCTTCCGCCAGCCCTGACCTTTTCAGCCTGTTACTGGACTATGCTCGGTCTATTGTCTCAAGTCAGGCCTGTATCTGGTTTTTAGTTTTGCACTTCTGTTCTTTTGTTTGCTTAAAATATGATCATTAACTCTCCCTTCCCTTTATCATCGCTTCTGCTGTTAACCCTGTAGTTCAGTGATCCCCAACCAGTAGCTCGTTAGCAACATGTTGCTCCCCAACCCCTTGGATGTTGCTCCCAGTGGCCTCAAAGCAGCTGCTTATTTTTGAATTCCAGGCTTGGAGGAAAGTTTTGGTTGCATAAAAACCAGGTGTAATGCCGAACAGAGTCTCCTGTAGGCTGCCAGCCCACATAAAGGCTACCAATAGTCAATCACAAATAGTGAAAATTCGCTGGTGTGGGGAAAAAAACATGACGCGCGCCGAAAATGATGCAAAATCACCAATTTGCAAATTTCCTTGGAAATTCGCAGATTTTTAAGCTAAGAGAAAGGGGATAGATTCGCCCATCACTAATCACAATCCTTAATTGGAACCACCCAGGAACATTTTTCATGCTTGTGTTTCTCCCCAACTCTTTTTACATCTGAATGTTGCTTATGGGTGAAAAAGGTTGGGGGGCCCCTGCTGTAGTTAATGGATGTTGTCTGCGGAACCCAGCATATAGGCTTCTACCAGTTGGACATTCACCAGCTTTCAGACATAACACTGACACACAATCAAAGCAGCACTTTCTGGTAAACCCACTAGGGATCACTTTTCTTTCCCTCACTTATCTACAAACATTATGTATTTTACAAATGAAATAATCTAACAGCTGTTGCGACCCCCAAACTTCCTTAAAAATGCAAAATTTTACAGTTTATCCAAATTCCTTCAAAATCTGATCGTTTCGTTTGTCCAAATTGTTTCCCAAAAATAGTTTTCAGCTTCACTTTCATTATATTGTAGAATTGCTGAAACTGTGACAGAAATTCAAAGGGACTCATTGCTTAAATTCTCCAACCATGTAGCAAACTGACCCCTTCCTTTCTGAGTTATAACAGTCTAGTGATCATTCACAGAAGAATAATTAACACTAGTGATGGGCGAATAAATTCGCCCTAGGCAAATTCGTGGCGAATTTCCGACATTCACCGATGGCGAAAGTTTTGGCGAAACGCTCCTGAAAATTCGCTGCGTGTTTTGTTTTGCCACGCGTCTCGTTTCGTTGCGCGCCGAGTTCATCGCACGCCGAGTTCGTCGCTTCACTACAAAACAGCACAATCTGTGCAGTGAAAAACATTTTTAAAAATAAATAAATATATATTAAAATATGCCTTTTTAATGTTTCACTATTTTAAATAATAATCACAGATGTTTTTAAGAAGCTGCCAAAACGGGAGGCCTTTTTTTCTTTTGAAAAGATGAGTCCAGTAACAATGCAGAGCATGTGTGTAACTAAGTGACACACGAGTGTAAATTGCTCTTCTCATTGACTCCAATGCTATTCAGCACATTCACACACAAAGCAAAAGATGCCATTTTTTACAATTTTTTTTCACATTTCCATACCTCCCAACATTTTGGAAGTAAAAAGAGGGACAGAATTTTTTTTTCCATAAATAGCGCTGCAACATTTTGACCACACCCATTTTTGTGGCCACACCCACTAATTAACATGTTTTACCAAATTTGGCAGGTTATGAAAGTTTGAAAATATTTCTCCTAAACTGTTACAAATACAATCAATTACTTATTTTATTATATCAAAATTGTTAAAAAGCATCTTTTTTGCACCTGTTAGCTGTTCTTCTAGGGCAGGCTCTCTGCCAAAAGCCAATTAAGTTAGAAACTTATTTCTTTTTCTGGCTATTCCGTGCAGAGAAAAGAGGGACTTTCCAATACAAATGAAATGAGGGACTGCAGGTTGCGCTGTCAAAAGAGGGACCGTAGGGGGTATGCATTTCACCTGCCAGTTTTATTACATTGCACTGTGCGTCAAAGCTATTCTGATGCGTGTCAAAATAAGCGTGCGTCAACTTGGGCGTGCGTCAACTTGGGCGCACAACAAAACATCAGCGTGACTCGCTTCACGATTTTTTTCGCCGTTTCGCGAATTTCAATGAAAATTCGCAAATTTTTCGGTGAAGCGAAACGCCACAGATTCGCCCATCACTAATTAACACTGTTAAAATAACAATGCTGATCATAATGGCTCGCAGTTTTCATCTATTTTGAATTAAATCAGAATCCCAGACATGCTTACTAGTTGTTTTAGGGTCTTCATGAGACATTTCTAGCAATAATATACAAATCCATTTCCTGGATATTTGCCATTGCAATAGAGAACTGCAAGTACCAAACTAATAAATAAAACATTTCTCTTTAACAGCTATATGTGATTACCCTATTATTGGGATTTATTTGTATGTATATTTCATTTTTTTTTTTCTTTTCTTCTAATCTAGCTCATAGACTCAGGCTTCTGTACATATGCTGTATGACAATAAGTCTGCAACATATTATACTCAGTGAAAATAGTAATATCCTTAATAATGCTTGAAATATCTCTCGTCTGATATTACAAGCTTGAATTAAGTTAGCATGATGTATTGATAGAATATATCTTGAATTTCATTGCCTGATGATGCCTTCATTGTGTCTTTCACAAAAGCTGGATGAAATAATGTAATATGTTGTTAGTTACTTGATCTTACTCATTAAAACATCCTATAGTTCAGATGAGATGGCACACACTGCAAAACAAACACATTCAACCTTCACTGATAAAAAACAAACCAACTGCATAGATAGTTTCACTCCACTTGTTGCTGTTGACTTAATGCCTTTGTACATCTTTAAAACGCATATACAGTATATGCATGAATATGTGCACTGGGGTTCTTTTGAAGGGGTTGCACTTGATGGACTTTGGTCTTTTTTAAACCCAACTTAACTTTGTAACATTCACCAACCAAACTGCACTCAGTCTGTAATTTTTAAGCTTTTAAACCACATGCAGCACAGAGTATTTAGGTCAACAACAACAGGACGACTCAAACTATATATGAAGTAGGTGCTGTGCAGTTTACTATCTTTGATAAATCTAAGTATTTAATGCATTTGTTTGGTGGTGTATATTTATATATATATTGTATCACAATAAACTTGGAAATTATGCTTGTCCAAGAAATCATCCAAACCCCTTGTAAAGGCATTAACAGAATCAGCCATCATAACCTCATCCAACAGACATTCCACAACCTCAATGCCCTCATCACAAAGAACCATATGCAGTATGTTGCTTCAATGAAAGTTCGGTTCCTTTATTCTAAAGTAGTGGCCTCTGGTGCAGTGATCATTTTAATGGGGTAAAAAGAACCACGGCTATTTGTCTATAATGTCTTCTAATTTACTTGTAAAGAATAATCATGTCCATTTGCAAGCATCTTTTCAAGAGAAATCAACCACAACCATAATGGTCTACTCACATAGTTTAAATCCTTTCACAAGCAAATACATGGAAAGTGAAGCCTTTTGAAATCAGAAGGTATTTACTTGTATCATGCCATAAACACAGCACTGCCTTTATACCAACATGAGAGTTTTAATCCTCCCATAAGGCTGTCTGCAAGTTTGGATATATGGCTCTGAACTATTAGGATGTATCTGTGCAATAAACCAGCAATTCTGGATGCATAGTTGGCCAAAGGGACATAAAGGAGTAATTTGCATGTCTCCGTCCATAATGCCTTATGGGAGAATTAAAACTCTCATTTTGGTATCTAGTCAGCTGTGTGTATGGCATGAAGCAAGTTCTGAATTCAGAAGGCTTCACATTGCAGTTTAAATCCTCTATTCCTTTAGCAATATAAGTTGCATGCCTCTGCACTCTCTAGATCAGGAGTACTTTACAAATGCGAGGTCTACTATTAGTGATGTTGTCCCATTATGATGTACAACCATAAAGATATTTGATTAGATAAATATTACTCACATATTAAAAAAAATATATTGCAATATTTAACAAACAATTATTTCTTCTGTAACCTTAGTGCTGAATATCTGAATGAAAAGCATGAAACAGGAGGGTGTTTTATGCAAGCTGTTTGCTGACAGTATCTTGAGATCTACCGCTCACAAGCTAAAGATCTATTGGTAGATCCCGATCTACATTTTTGATGCCCCTGATTTAGATGATCCCCAACCTGTGACTTGCAAGCAATGTGTTGATCACCAAGTCCTTTGAATTTATTCCCAGTAGCCTCAAAGCAGGTTCTCATTTTTGGATTTCCGACTTGAAGACTACTAAACATACACACCTGTAGTCTGCCAGGCCACATGGGGCTACCAAATGACCAATTACAGCCCTTAATGGGCATCCCTAGGAACTTTCTTTATGTGAGTTGTTCTCCAACTATTTTTATATTCAAAATATTTTAAAACATTATTAAAATTTTAAACTATTTAAAATATATAAATGAAGAACTCTTTAAAAAGATTTCTGCTCTAGATATTTAACAAGTTGGTGAATTAATTGATTCTTTAGCACTCTCTGAAATTTTGCATAACATTCTGTGACCAACAGAATTGTGGGGCTGGTATCGGGTATCTCAAGGAACTTTGTTTGGGATGCCCATGAACTGAATCTTAATGTAACTGACTTGCTGGCATTTTAAATCTACTATTTTATATCTACTATTACTGCTATTTCAAATCTCTGCAAAAATGTAAGAATTAACTAAATAGACAAGAAATGTTTGTTCACATGTCGAAAATATCACATTCATTCCCAGAAGGCTGTATTGAAAGAATATACCTATAACATTCCAACTCTTTTGCTCATAAACTGGAGATATTTGTTAGCGGATAGAGCAGAAGTGGCATTAGATCTGTTGGTAGCAGTTGCAGTGTCAAATTTATGTCAAAAAATGATGTTCACTCCTACAGAAAACTCTATCAATTTACAAGGTTTTAGATTGAGGAGCTGACTTTCACCCCCAATTAATGTATCTAGAAAGACTGTTAATACTTTTTAAGAGCGAGTTCTTAAGTGCATGAAAAATGAAAAACGTCAGCTTCAAAGTCGACCTCACAATGCTAAAGTTCAGCGATCAGAATCAAATCCTGTTGTATGGTAATGCTTTGCAGGCACCATTAAGCCAATTTCCGTAGCCTCATTTTGGACAGACAGCCAATGTACCATAAGATGCATTTAGATTTACCTTTACTTTTGCAGTTTCAGAGTGTGTGTTCAATTATTGTAGTGGCTTTTTCTGACCATACAAGAAAACTGTTGTGTGATGCATGCAAACTCTTTTCTAGAGGTTACGGTTAACAGAAATACAGATGCTGAATATATTTTTCAAGGCTCCTTTCTCTTTTTGAACAATTGTTTAGCCCTTTTGAGTTAAGCATCTAAAAGAGAACAAAGTCACCCTCATTTAATGCAGTTTTTGTGAGCTAATTTGAAACTCACATTGTTCCCATACTTCCAGACTTGGGCACACTGGTTAACTTAAAGGAGACCTAAAGCTTAAAGTTTTACACTAGAAATGCTGCACATTATATTTTGGAATTCGGTACCAGCCGAAGGCAACCACAACCACCTGAGCCGAGGGACCAATTCAAAATACAAAAAAATATATAGAATAAAAAATTCACAAAATGGGTTGAATAGTAATTAATTTAGATTCTTGGTACATAGCAGGCCAGAAACCAATGGAATTTGCATCAGAATGTAATAACCAGCCCTGTACCATCAGCTCTTAATAAAGGAAAACCTAATTTTCTGATTGATAATTTGTGACTGCCCCAAAATTAGCTACTCATAGGGGCAGATTTACTAAATTTGTGTGAAGGATTTGAAATTCGATCAAATTTTCAAAAAGTTTCTAATAACTTTTTTTGGGGTATTTCAACCATTGAATTTAAAGAATTCTATTTATTCGAATGATTCAAATCATTCAAATAAAAATCTATTCAATCATTCGAACATTCGATGGTCAAAGTACTTTTCCTTTAAAAGAAATTTGATTGCCTAGTTCGCCAGATTAAACCTACCGAATTGCTGTTAAACCCTATAGTAAGGTCCCATAGGGTTTTGTCTAAGTTTTTTAGATCAAATAAAAAAATTTCAATCAAATGGTTAAAATCGTTCGAATAGTTTTTTCTATTCGATCATTCGATTAGTCGAATTGCGCAAAAATCCTAAAATTTCAATTCGAACAAAATTCGATAGTTGAATTCGAGTGTTTTTTAACCCTCGAATTCGACCCTTGATAAATCTGCCCCATAGTGAATGACACCCATTGATACCAATGGGTGAAAAAATTGTTGCTCATCAAAAATTGTTGCCCATAGACAAAGCATTTTGTGAATATTTTGTCATTTAGTGAATTTTTGGTGAAACAAGTCAGTTTTACCCATCACTAGCTACTCAACAGGTGCCAAGAACAGACTAAGCATATGCAGTGTGATAGACACTCCAAAGATGCCCTAACAAAGTCCAAAATAGCAAGCTCCTAGTTTGGATCATTAGTCTTATAGCGAGGCACTTTTCTGAAATCTGAAATATTTTCTGAATATTTTTAGATATGGTTGTTAATGATGGGCGAATCTACCCAGTTTCGCTTCGCCAAACAATTCGCAAATTTCCAGCGAAATTCGTGAATTGGCGCGTCACATCGTTTTCGTCGCGTCAACTCTTTTTTTTGGTGAATTTTCGCCAGGCAAATTTTTGCTGGTGTTTCGCAAATTTATTCTCCAGCGGTGAATCACAGGAATTTGCAGCGAATTCGCCCCTGGCGAATAAATTCGCCCATCACTAATGGTTGTGCTATTTGGTTCTGTGATTACTACTTGCAAGGATACCTGTGTCGAGTGCACATTTTCTTCATAGGCCTTATATGTCAGTGCATGGAGTCAAACCCAAATTTAGTTTTTTCTTCTGTAAAAAAATTTGATTCACGAATAAAGAATATTCCAAAGAATCTCTAAGGTATCACAGAAGTTCATCCTAAGAGATGAAACTATGAAAAACTTGAAGTAGCTAGGGTGGGAACAATACCTGCCACCAACAACATTAAACTTACTTTTTTTCTCCTTTTAGCTTTCATGATATTAGCAGTTTTAGATTAATGATATCCTGAATTTATAACAGGAGCTCCCCCCTTCTCTCTGGTTTGTTGGACAGCTTGACACAGCAGCTCAAGTTAGTAATGCAGGAGGCATCTTCTTATGCATCTCTGTAGAAGTATATTGCTCCTGAGCAGAACATCATAAGACAACTCCAGCATCAAACTTCTCATATTATGTACAGCTAGCCGACCAATGAGACAGAACAGAATAGGTTGTTTCCAATAGCAAGTTACACCTCTCATCCCTATATTAAAAAGTATATTGCTTTGGATCCAGTTGTGATAGTATGTTATATGGCAAGTACTAATCCCTGTTTGTAATGAAGGAGTCAGTGGAAGTCTTCATTAATTATGCAGCAGATCCAGAAATGGTGACATCTCTTAAATATCCAGGTTTCTTATTGGGACTCCAATATCCCAAAAAAGGAGTTTCTATACACCTGTCTCCAGCAGATACATTCTCCAGCTCTGAATACACTCTAAGAGCTGCTCATGGGATTAGGAACTCACCTAGGGGCCCATTTGTTAATACCAACGTTTAATTTAGAGAATTACAATATATGTACATATACTGTTTGTATTAGTGATGAACAAGTGATGTGTATTATGAAGCTAGTTTTGCTGTTAGCTACTGGGCTACTTTATATAATGCTGGCTTGGGTAATGTGGTCATTATAAATACATCTGTCTCAGTGCACTCTGGGCTTTTGTGCATTTATCAGCTACATTGCCACAGTGTAAGATAAATGTATTGCTTTGCTAACAAGAAAGTTACTGCGTTTCTGCTTTTTTTTCTTTTCCTTTTCCAGAAAAGAAAGTTGTACTACTTCAGGTTCATAAACTCAAGACTATCCCACTGAGTTAATCAACTTTGGTTGGTATAATAAAGCACTTTAATAGGATAGCTAAATTAAAGACAGTGACTTATTGTTATAGTGTTCTTTGGCAAGATATTTTATGATACAGTATTGTAAGACAGACCAAAATTGCATTTCTAACTACAAGGAATCCATGCATGCAACTGACTTACAAATTGGGAGGTAGAAAAACATAAACAACTTTAAAGACACAAATATCCACTTTTACAGTCAATCTCTGTTAATATATTCATCAAAACGAAAGGTGTAGATATCGCATTTGCATGAGGCTCTTCATTAAACAATGCCTTCAGAAATGTGTATCTATCAAACAATGGATGTATTACCTTTCCTTGACAACTTGCTGCAAGTTCTGTTCAAAGTTGAATTGGGAGAGACATGGGGATCCATTTTCTCCTTATATGACTGTAAAGCCAGCCTTTGTACTGGGTGTTCCATGGCTAATGAATCCAG
>JAMBMQ010000209.1:46607-57079 GCA_024363595.1 Xenopus borealis | reverse complement strand
ATATATATATATATATATATATATACTTGTATCACTTAATTGCCTATTATTATTACCGGTATATTGTTATTGTTCTCTTTTCAATGGGCCTAGGGTGGAAAACCACATAATCCCCAGTGTTAGCTGCCCAAGGCACTGGTTTCATATCTATTGTGTCTTCTCTTTTTTCTTTTAAAGCATTTCATTCTCAGGATGTGAGGTGTTCCAAATCATCCAATACCAGATCCCTTAAAGTTTTAATGGTATGGCTATTCACATATGATAGGGTTAAAAGTTCACTTAGGTTTCAGGTCAGTGTGTTTAAATTCATCACTTTCCTGTGCAGACCCCCATTAATTTAGTGAAGAAATATTTTTGAGTCAAATTTTATGTATATGTATGTAAGCTTAATTTACTGGTTTTATTCAAAACCCATATATCTTATGGTTTTAAGGGTCCATGGAAAATGTCCATGGGATCAACATTTTTCTTTAACTCCATCTCTAAATCTATGTCTTCCTCAAAATCCTTCATTTTTGTTTAACTTACCAACTATTCCAACACTCTGTTTTTGAAAATCCCCCGCAGAAGTGGTTTGTTGTACTAATTCAAATTTTTTTTTCTGAAGAGACATTACATTTCCCAAGTCTATTGCTCTTTTAGGCGCTAATTTTATTAGTCATATTGGTTCTCACACTATGGGGAACAGTTTTATCATCATATTTATTCCTTGCTCATTACTTCTATATGTAAAAGGTTGTAGTCGTTTGATAGCATGATGATCTGTTTTTTTATTTTTATCCCTCCAAAACTAAGCCTTTATATATTTTAATTTTTAAAAAAAATGAATCTCCTTTTTCATGCCGCATTACCACAGAACATGGAAGCCACATAGATATGGAAAGGGCTGAGGAGGCAGAAGAGCTTGGAGGCCAGAGGATATTTTGATTATTAATTGATAAATAGAATTATAACCACGTGAACCTGAACCAAACATTACTGTACTACGAGCTCCTTTGTATATTGTACTTCAATACCATGGGATTCTACAGCATTTTCTGTCATCTGCAATATAACCTGTGCCTTTTCTCCTTTTCCAGACTGAATAGCTACCCCCATAGCTATTAATGTTTCTGAAGCAAACCAGTACAGGACAACAGTAAATTATATTTGAATTAATTTAAAACACTATATATTTTTTGGTTTTACTGGTCCTTTAAACCTCTAAGAGAACCACAACACTATATTCAGCAGCACACATGAGCGGTATAGTAAAATTTTGAATTTTTTTTACAATATTGCGCATTCATGTGATTCCAGGCAGCTATACTGCACATCAACTGCTGATATTCAAATTCCTTGTTCTTTAAATAGATGATGATGGGTTGTACTGTATTTTCCCTCTTTCTGTTTCTGAATTGTTCTAACTACTTTAAAATTTTGACTGATTATACTTAGTCACCTGCCTTGACCTTGTGCCCAAAAAAATCATGGAAGATTTAGAAAACATAGTACTGGGCTCTGCCTTGGGGCCCCCTGCTGCGTGTGTGCACATGTGCGTAAGTGCGCGCACTGTTTATGCTGACCAGCAGAGAGGAAGAGGTGTGTGCACATGGGCGAAAGCACACACAGGCACATTGGTTTTCCGTGTCGGGCAAACAAGACGTGCAGGAAAGAGGCACAGGGTGTATATCTGGGTCGGTGGGCCCACAAGAACCGCGGGCCTACAAGGTTTTTTCCCGGTGTCTCGCCAGCCCGGTCTGACCCTGCAAGTGCTCCCCATAGAGAGGCTGGGTGGCATGCTGCCCCTTATAATTTGCCACGCTTGGTCCAGCCTGGCTGGGTTGGGCCTGGCTCCTTGGTACCACAAGGGTGCTGACCCCAATAAATCTGGTGGAGCGTATTGCTGCTATGTAAATGAACTGCCATTAAATTTCTTTTCTAGAGCAACTATAACGTGAACTTCTAGCAGTAAAAAAACTACAAACTGTCCCTAACTGTGTCTAACACCTGCTCAGACTCAATTATGTACCCACCTCAAGGAAGAAGAGCCCTGAGAATATGTCAAAACTAAACTAAGGGTACCCACTGGAAATGCTTCTAAATGCTAAAGAACTGACATTGGATACCAGTTAAAATACTGTTCATATAAGAGTAAATTCTACTTGAAGTAAAAGAGTCAGTGTGTTGTACTAATGTGTTTTAATAATGAGATTGTGTATTTTGCAATAGCAACTTATTAATTAAAATACAGTGCATGAAAGAAGCTTGGCTCTCTGACTGTAAAGCTCAGTCTCCTCTGACTGTGGAGCTGGCCCCACCTATGTGCTTCTTTTTCTATGATAAATTTTATTAACATCAACAATTATCAACACATCTTTCCTTTTTAACATCAATGGTTCTAATAATAACAAACCATTAATAGTTGTAAATTAGTACAGGTGATTTTCTATAATTATATTACTGTTAACAACTGACTATGCCACTTTGACACTGTTCAACTAGTATTGATGGTTTTTTGATAATATGGTTATGATGTGTTTGCACACAATGTCTAAGTGTTTGCGCTTGATTATTGTCAGTTGTATTCTTTGTATTAACGGTGACATGATCTGAGTTTCTTGTTCCTTGGATGGGTGCAGTATCTCTCAGAAAACATTCTGAACAGTGTTGGGCGAATCTATGGCATTCTGCCACATAATTTGCGAATTTCCCACAAAATTAGCGAAACAAGACGGGCCGCGAATTAATCACCCGTCAAAATAATGTTGCTTTATTGTTGCGCATCAAAATAATTTGTCGCAAATGCATCTGTGTTTTGACGTGCAATGTTATTTTTTTGACGCCCAATGCAACCCATCTTCTATGGGTGTTTTGTTTGTCACCTTTTTTCAGCTTTTGGGCTACCAATAAAACATTTTCCCTTACTTTCAAGCTTTGTAGACTGATGATAAATGAATATGGCATCTTTTGCTTTGTGTCTGAATGTGCTGAATTGCGTTGGCGTCAATGAGAAGACCAATTCACACTTGTGTTTCACTCAATATACATGCCTTGCATTGTTAGAGGACTCATCTTTTCAAATGAAAAAATGGCTCCCATTTTGCCAGATTCTTAAAAACATCTGTTATTTTACATTACCTTTGGTCGACTGGTAATGGTATCTACAACTACTCTATATTGATGTTTAACCAAAAAGTACCAGCTATAGTTTATATATTACTAATAGTTTACTAACACAGACACAATTAAAAATAAATCTGAACTGATCATATGTGGGTGCTTTGTAGCCCACATTAAAATGAATAAACCATATATGTATGTGTAAATGGAGTGCATGGCATGACTGAGATTGAGAATAGTTGTGCCATATTTTCCAAACAACTCCTGTATTATTGGGTTATTAGTTAAATGAAAAATAAACTCCAAATATACAGGTTTGAACAGATTTTTTTTTTATAAAACTGAAGGCACACAGTGTACAACTAGAAGTCTGCTGGTAGAGGAGGAGGAGGGTTATCCCTGAAGGAGTTAATAAAGTCCAGGGCTTCCTGGAGTTCCCTCCTCATCTTCCCAACCTGCTCAGCCAGAGCAGATACAATGATAAAGAGGAGGTGTTACATTTGTGCGTCGGTGTTGCAGCATCAACTAGTTGAAATGCTGCCATACCTGCCTCTTCTGGTGATGCAGGAGGTGCAGCAGGTTGAGCCTCCTCTTCTGCAGCGAGATCATCCGCTAACCATTCAGCTGCCAATTAACCCTTTCGCTGCCAGCCATTTTGTCCTAAATGCGAACATCTACTGCCAAGCAGTTTTTAGACATTTGTACTCTTTCGCTTTAAGGGCCTTTCCTGGGGGGGTCTTTTAGTTTACCCAAGAAAACAATTTATTTATTTTTTTCGGGACAACCTGAGCTTTCAAAATATACAAACATTTTGGGGTAATTCCACTCCTGTAAAAAGATATGGACTTCTAAGTGTATAAAAAAAACAAAAAAAAGGTTTTGCATGATTAAAATGCATCTATCAGAAACATACTATATTTTATGAACGAGAACACAGCAGATTTAGAAAGTTCAGTGTGTCCTGAACATGCCAATACCAAATATATATCGTTTTAAGGAGATTTCTCACTTTTATATTTCAAAATCTCTAAGCAATACACTACCAAATTTCCAAAGCACCACTCCACAAAACGGCATACTTCTGATTTCAAGCTGAAACATTCCACAAACAGTAGGTTTACCCTAGAAAACTACCCATTATTAGAAAGAACACATCCTGGAGAATCAAAAATGGGTAAATATATCTCTGTACCCCAAACTACCAAGTTGCAATTCTATCCTAAAGTTATTATTTTTTATAGAAATTGGTGAATTTTTTAAAAAATTACCTCAGAGCTTCCAATCTACAGCATCATAGTTACATAGTTAAATTGGGTTGAAAAAAGACCGATTCCATCAAGTTCAACCCCTCCAAATTAAAAACTCAGCATACATACACACACACACAGACATCTCCACTCTTTCAAACACAAACCATATCTCTCACACATCATTAGATACCAATGTATAACACCCTAAATATGATTGCCAGGAGTCCACTGAACATTTTGAGGCTCAATATGTATTGGTGTACCTAAGTATGTGGCATATAGAGGCCCCAAAATGTAGACACCCCATGTGAGCTATCAGTTATGTATTTCCAGATACTGCAAAATCAACACATTTTTCTCATTTTGAGGGGCGCAAAGTTAGAAAAAAGTATGTTCACCCCCATAAATCATACATTTTAGAAAGTACACATTCCCCCGAATTCAAAATGGGTATGCATGTCTTTCTTCTCACAAACCTTTCCTAAATTTGGCAATTTGGTGACATTTCCAAAAATCACCTCAAAATTTCCACCCTGCGCCATCATATTTCCGCACATACTTTTAGGTATCAAGATAAATCACCCCAAATATGAAAGCCTAGGGTCCTCTGAACAGTTTGATGCCCAATATGTATAGGTGTACCCAAGCACGTGGCATATAGAAGCCCCAAAACAAAGAACCCCATATGGTCTGTCGTTTCAGGTACTGCAAAATCAACAGATTTACATCATTTTGAGGGGGCAAAGCTAGAAAAGAGTAAGTTCACCCAAAAAACCATACATTTGCGGAAAGTACACATTCCCCCAAATTCAAAATGGGTATGCATGTCTTTCTACTCAAAAGCACCAAACCGCAAACCTTTCCTAAATTTGGCAAGTTGGTGGCATTTCCAAAATCACCTAAAAATTTCCACCCTGCAGCATTGTATTTCCACACATACTTTTAGGTATCAAGATAAATCACCCCAAATTTGAAAGCCTGGGGTCCTCTGAACAATTTTATACCTAATATGTATAGGTGTACCCAAGCACGTGTCATATAGAACTCCAAACTACACTACACTACACTAAAAGCTGTGGTTTTTATGACATTTCTGAAGATCGCCTAAAAACATTGAAATTGGTCACACGTATCTTAACCAATTTCTTACATACAATTGTAAAACATCCTAAATTTATGCCAAGGGTCTACAGAACAGTTTGATGCCCAATATGCATAGATATACCAAAGTATTTGGCATGTGCGGACCCCAAATAAAAGTATTGCATTTGAATTTTCTCCGCTGCCGTTTCGCCTTCTGTGAGAAAAGACCCCTACAGTGAATTATTTGCCACAAGACCCTCCTAACAGCACAAAGACCCCCACAAAACCATATATCTTTGGAAAGTACACATTCTGACGAATCAAAAACATGTAATTATGTGTTTGTACTTCAAACTGCCATACTGCAACACTACACTAAAAGCTGACGTTTTTAAGACATTTCTGAAAATCGTCTAAAAACATTGCAATTGGTCACATTTATCTCAACCATACATTACATAAAATTGTAAAACATCCTAAATATTGATGCCAAGGGTCTACTGAACAGTTTGATGCCCAATATGCATAGATATACCAAAGCAGCTGGTATGTGTGGACCCCCCCAAAGTTAAAAAAAACTATAAGTGTGTGCTTATGTATACATGTGTGTACAACACTAAAAAGTGTACAAATGTGTATATCTGTGTATTTGATGCATGATTTGATGCATGCATGTATGTATGTGTATCTACATGTATGTGTGTGTGTAACTGGGTAAATAGAAGGGCACTTACCGTTTTTTGGAGAAGAAGGGGTCACAATCAGATCTGCAGACTCCAGCATGGCAAACAGCAGCAGCAGCAGCAGGAAGTGCGTGGGTGGAGCTTAACACCAGATCAGGTCCAGCAAGAAACAGCACAGGGGAGCAGCAGAGAACACGCTGGATCAGGTAAGAATTCGGGTCCTGCGACAATCGCATCGCAGGACCAACTTGGCAGCCCCCTAGACTCCTTGGCATGGGGGTTTAGCAGCCAGGAGAGCCTCTCTGCACTTTGATTTTTGCAGAAGTGCAGAGAGGCAGCTCTTTAAAGGAATTGTTCAGTATAAAAATAAAAACTGGGTAAATAGATAGGCAGTACAAAATAAAAAATGTTTTTAATATAGTTAGTTAGCCAAAAATGTAATGTATTAAGGCTGGAGGTGCTGGATGTCTAATATCATAGCCAGAATCCAACTTCCTACTTTTTCAGCTCTCTTGGACTGGTTACCCTGGTGTAGGGTTACCACCTTTTCCTATGGCTGAATCTGGACAGGGGGTGGGCCCATGACATCGGTGGCGTGCCCGTGACATTGGCGGGCGGGTCTGTGATGTAATGGGGCGGAGCTATGATGTCATGGGGCGGAGCTATGATGACGCGATCACCAATTGGTAGATCGCTGTGTCAATCAAGCTAATCCCGCCCAGTTTTCCTTATTTGGAAAACCGGGCAGGAAGTATTGACCTGGGCAGCCCTTCAAAATACCGGGCTGTCCGGGTCAAAACCGGACAGGTAGCAACCCTACCCTGGTGACAGGCAGTAACCAATCAGTGACTTGAGGGAGGGCCACATGGGCCATAACTGTTGCTTTTGAATCTTAGCTGAATGCTGAGGATCAATTGTAAACTCACTGAACAGTTATGTCCCATGTGGCCCCCCTTCAAGTCACTGACTAACTCAAAGTTAAAGAGCTGTAAAGCAGAAAGTTGGATTCTGGCTATTATATCCAGTCACTCCAGCCTATATTGGAAACATTTTTTATTTTGCACAGCCCATCTATTTATCAAGTTTTCATTTTTACACTGAACTATTCCTTTAAACAAAGAACGTAGCTCCTACGTTCTTGGCACTTACAGCCTTTTTTTTCAAAGAACGTAGGAGCTACGTGCTTGGCAGGGAAAGGGTTAAAGAATTTCAGTTTGAGTAATACTGCAATTGCATTTGTACAGTGTGAATTATACAGGATCAGGTGTGTCATGTAACCATGAAAATTAAGCATCCATAAGGATGGCATTGGCAGGTATGGGGCAGGCAACACCATTAAGATTTTTTTTGCATCAGATAATCTCTATTTGATTTACTTGTTCTCTGCAGTTATATGACAGTTAACTATTACTAATGTTACACTATTCACCTAAACACACTTAAAAAAAGCAAAATAAATAGGATGCAAAGTGGATTTATTGTAGTAAGAAGGCAGATCTATGCTCTGTTTACATAAATCTTCCTTTATTATTAGTCTTGCTACAGGCCTAAACAAACTCACATTTGCTCCAAAATAACCAAATAAATAGGAATCAATTGTATTTATTTTGATTAAGAGAAATCTATTTATTTTGTTTAAGGCTCAGGCCAGACGGGAAGATTTGGGGAGATTTGTCGCCTGGCAACTAATCACCTCTTCTTTGGGGTGACAAATTTCCCCAGATGGATTCCCCCTGCCTTCCAGCGGCTTTAAAGGAACAGTTCAGGGTAAAATTAAAAACTGGTTAAATAGAAAGGCTGTGCAAAATAAAAAATATTTCTAATATAGTTAGTCAGGGAAAAATGCAAACTATAAAAGTTGGAGTGACTGAATGTCTAATATAATAGCCAGTTTCCAATTTCCTGCTTTTCAGCTCCCTAAATCTGAGTAAGTCAGCGACTTGAAGGGGGGCCACATGGGACATAACTGTTCAGTGAGTTTGCAATTGATCCTCAGCATTCAGCTCAGATTCAAAAGCAACAGTTATGACCTGTGTGGCCCTCCCTCAAGTCACTGATTGGTTACTGCCTGGTCACCAGGGTAACCAGTCCATGTAAACAAAAGAGAGCTGAAAAGCAAGTAGTAGTGTCCTGTTCTTTTAGGTTAGACTTACAGTGACTCCAGCCTTTATACATCACATTTTTGGCTAACTAACTATATTGAAAACATTTTTTATTTTGCACAGCTTATCTATTTACCCAGTTTTTATTTTTATACTGAACAATTCCTTTAATGAATAATTGCCTACGCCTATTCACACGCGGCGTCGCCAGGTGATTAATCTCACCAAATCTTCATGTCTCACCTGAGCCTTAGTAAATCGACTTCACATCTCAGCAGATCAATGAGGTCTGCATGCCGCCGCTTCAGAACGCTCAAGATCGTTTGTACAGCACGCAGCCTCAGACAGATATCAAACCGCCTGCGCCTTAGAAACATCATTATGTCCCATCTTAGGGACTGGATCCCAGGGGTCCCAAAGGGGATATTGTCATATCCCTCCCTGTGCAGGAATCTGATGAAGTACTCCATCTGCTCATCATTCATCAGGCCTAGACTTGCCATCTCTCTAGAGAAAAGGTTTTCCACTCCTACAAAAGGGCAGGGCATTGGTTATACCGTTGATGCCCATTGCTGATGCCCATTTTTGACTCTTGTACGATGCATGCTTCACGTGATGCACGCACACGCATGAGTGTGTCAAGTTTGGAGTGCAACAATGAATTCTGTTGGAGCAGCACTATTAACTGATGTGTTTTGAAAAAAACACGTTTCCTATGACAGTATCCCTTCTGTGAATTTTGTTGGAGCAGCACTATTAACTGATATGTTTTAAAAAAAAAACACATTTCCCATGACAGTATCCCTTTAAGTATAATGGTTTAAAAATTAAATACCATTTCTGAAATTATCAAGCTACTATTCACTATCCCCATCTTTCAGAAATATTGTTCTCCTTGCAGTATCCCTTCTGTGAATTCTGTTGGAGCAGCACTATTAACTGATATGTTTTGAAAAAAACACATTTCCCATGACAGTATCCCTTTAAGTATAATGGTTTAAAAATTAAATACCATTTCTGAAATTATCAAGTTACTCTTCACAACATTGCAGTATCTTGTAGCAGCTAGGTACCCTGGAAAGCCCTGGAGCATTGTGCAGCATTGTGTTCGAGTTGTAAAAAAAGCTCTGACAAAGGGAGCACATACCAATATATTTTACCTGTCAATCAAAATCTGACTCTGGCTCCTGCATGAAGAGAAACAGACTGGTACAACAGCTTAATCTTCCCTGCTGTTATTCTGGCACTGGCTGGCCAATAGCATCTTGAAAAGCTCTAATAAGCTTAAATGAATACTGTCATGGGAAAAAATTGGGTTTTTTTTCAAAATGCATCATTTAATAGTGCTGCTCCAGCAGAATTCTGCATTGAAATCCATTTCTCAATCCATTTTGAATTTGAGGCAAAGGCACCAAAATGAATGAATTCACTACTGTAACACTCAAATACATTGTTTTTTTAAAATAAATTTTAATTTCAATGTCACTATATTTGCTAATCATACAGTACTATTAGAAGTAGCATTATTAGAATTGAAATTATAATTAGAAAAAGAGGTAGGTCTGAAGCATAACAAATTACCCAGCCACATAATTTTTTGGAGCCAAAGCAGACCCCAACCAGAGGAAATTGGACAACCTTATGGCAGTAGTGGCATTAACGTAGAATTAAAATTACACTTAGAAGAGGTAGGCCTGAAGCATAACAAATTATCCAGAAAATGCAGCATTATTGGAAGCCATATAATTTTTAGGAGCCTTGCCAGACCCCAACCAGAGGAAATTGGACAACCTTATGGCAGTAGTAGCATTAATGTAGAATTAAAATTACAATTACAAGAGGTAGACCACAACCATAAAAAATTATCCAGGAAATGCAGAATTTTTGGAAGCCATATAATTTTTAGGAGCCTTGGCAGACCCCATACAGAAGTAATTGGACAACCTTATGGCAATAGTAGCAACAGCAGTAGTTTTTGAATCAACTATATTAGAACAGAAGAATGAAATAAAGCACTCTCAAACAAAAGACATTTACCAAATAATGAGGTATTAGTAGCAACAGCAGCAGCAGTAGTATTGTAAGCAACTATATTAGGACCAGAAGAATTAAATGAGGCAGGCCTCAAACAGAACACATTTGCCAAATGATGAGGCAGTAGTAGCAACAGCAGCAGCAGCAGTAGTATTGGAAGCAACTACAGTGGTGTGAAAAACTATTTGCCCCCTTCCTGATTTCTTATTCTTTTGCAT
>JAMBMQ010000209.1:26853-43654 GCA_024363595.1 Xenopus borealis | reverse complement strand
GCAAAAGAATAAGAAATCAGGAAGGGGGCAAATAGTTTTTCACACCACTGTATATTAGAACCAGAAGAATTAAATGAAGCAGGCCTCAACCATAAGAAATTAGCCAAATAATCTGCAATATTAGAAGCAACATTTTTAGAAGCCATTTTAGGCCTCAACCAGAAAAAATAAGCGAAATAATCGGCAATATTAGAAGCAACATTTTTGGAAGCCGAGTTTGACTTCAACTACAAAAACAAAATAGCTGACAAAGCAGCAGTAGTATCTACAATAGCAGCAGGAGCTTTCATAGGCCCTAGGGTTGCCATCTAGCTGGTATTTTACCGGCCTGGATGGTATTTTTGTTGGTTGATCCCAATGTTATTAATAGGAAAAAAAGATTAATATATAGAAAGGCCGGTATTTTTTTCAAGAAAAGGTGGCAACCCTAATAGGCCTCCACCAGAAACAAAATTGCTGACAATGCAGCAGTAGTATCTGCGATAGCAGTAGGAGCCTTGATAGGCCCCAACCAGAAAAAAAAATTGCAGACAATGCAGCACAGCAGCAGTGCTACTAGGACTAAAGGCTGCAGGTGCAGACAGATGAGGAATAAGCAACACAACTGAGGAGGAGAGTATGGGCAGCAATGGAGAGAGGAGGCTAGCTGTGAAGAGGAGAGGAGGTTAGTGTCTGCTGTCTGCAATGGTCACTTGGATATCCCCGCTTATCTAGGCGTCATTAATTTTTATGAATGCCAGCATATCCATGCTACCAGTGGATATCCATGTCTGCTTCTCAATGACCACCCCACCTGTGGCACTGAAGACACACTCTGACAGGACACTGGCAGGGGGGCAAGCCAACACATCTAGAGCGTACTGTGCCAGTTCTGGCCACTGGTCGAGCTTCAATACCCAAAACTGCATGGGGTCATCATCAGGGTGAATGGCATCCTGCACACTGACTGACCACATTTAGTCAGCCACCATATGCTCCACCCACTGCCGGTGGTGGCTTTGGGTACTGACTGGGCCTGCTCCTGCATCCTCCTCAGTGGGCACCATCTCCTTCTCATCCTGCCTTCCAGCCCCTTCTACCTGCCTATGGGGCCTACTCTCCTCCTCAGGCATGTCACCCTCCTCTAGCAGGCTACCCGACAAGTGCTTGAGGAGGAACACCAGGGGTATCAAATCAATAACACATGCATTGTCCTGCTAACAAAGCATGCAGCCTGCTCAAATATGGCCGCATACTCTACGTACCTTCTCCAGAATGTCACCCAACCCTTGGTAGCTCTTGAAGAAGCACTGAACCACAAGATTGAGGACATGTGCAAAGCAAGGCACGTGGGTCAGGTGGCTCAGGCCGATGGCAGCCAGCGGGTTGCGACGGTTGTTGCAAACAATTTAACCCACTTGGAGCTGGTGGGGAGTGAACCACCTCTGCACCTGAGTCTGGCAGCCATGAGCTCAGGTGCATTATGACTCCTCTCACCCAGGGAGAGGAGTTGCAGCACAGCCTGAGTTATGCTGTGCTGTGATTGGCCAGCACCACTGCCTCTTTCTCTCTCACCCCTCCCTATCCCACCCTTCTACCCACCACCCTTCTACCCACCACCCAGACCCCTTCCCCCTCTCCCACAGCCATCATATTGGGCACAACTAAACAAAAAAAAATAGGGGGGGTTTGGATATTTGGGGGAATGAATGAAGGAAAGGAGAAAAAAATTAAAACCCTCAACTAAATCCCCTCAGCACCCACAAGGAATACACACATAAGCACAAACAAAGACAGGTAGTCCTAACAAGGGCTATTGGGGGGTGAGCAGGCAAGTAGAACAGGGAAAACGGTAAAGTGAAATATGCAACCTCCACTTGCACGGACTGAAAAAAAAGCTCACTAAACAAACTCCACTAGCTGAATAAAACACAAATCTCTAAGTTGCAGGTAAAACTTAGTCCCTTTGTAAAATGTATAATGAAGCAATAGAATTATTAATGAATCAAGTGTGGTGAGCACAACTTTCCCTCGTTTGTTAGGGTACAGGGAAAGGTTTGGAAAGATCAAGGTTTAAACCAGGATCAGAGCAAAACTGGAAGGGGAAGGTAAGCAGAACAAGACAGGACAAGGTTCAGAGCCAGGCAGGACAAGGAAGAGTTCAGACAAAACTAGGCAAGAAAAGGAGGCTAGAACAGGAACCCATAGCTAGTGACAATGCCACACTGCTATGATGGGAACCAATGTTCAGGCAAGTGTTTGGAGGGCTGGTCTTATAATGTGCAGAGTCAGCCCTGATTGGTTGATTACAATCAATCAGGCTGCTGCTGGATTGAGGCTGCTGAGGCCAGGTAACATATAGTGAGCTATCCAACAGACTGCTCACCTGGCCCAATGCAAGCATCGAAACAAAAACCTATAGGTCCCTGGCTCGAATCACAGCAGAGCCTGACAGTATCCCTCTCCTCACAAGGTGACTTCCAGGTGCCACAGAGACCAATATTTTAATATGCCTGGGGCAATGGTATGGGCAGAACCACCTTTGTGGGTGACCAGGGTTCTGGCTGTGATACAGGCAACAACCTCCTCATGGGTGCATGGGGTATTGGCAGTGGTACAGGAAAAACCACCCTTCCGGGTACCCAACTATGAGGAGATGCTATGGTCAAAGCCACCCTGGGGTTCAGCAAAGCCACCCTGGCGGGTGACCTGGGGTTCAGCAGAGTCGCCCTGGTGGGTGCCCTGGGATTTGGCAGTGCCACCCTGGTGGGTGCTCTGGGTTTCAGCAGAGCCACCCTGGAGCATGCCCTTGGCTTTGATAGAGCCACCCTGGCGGGTGCCCTGGGGTTTGGCAGAGCCACCCTGGTGGGTGCCCTGGTTCTCAACAGTGATAGAGGCAACTACACCTTTGCAAGTGCCCTCCACGTGAGTGTCTGAATTATTGGTAGCTGTACAGGCAACTCCCCTCTCACGGGAGCCCTCCACATGGGTGCCTTGTGTATTGGTAGCTGTACAGGCAACTCCACCCTCGCAGGTGCCCCCCACATGGATGCCTGGGTTTCGGAGTTAATTTTTATAATCACTGTGTTAACACATGACAGAAGTCCTATAAACCTGGGGCACAGGACATGGCAGAAGCCCCACTCCTTGGGGCACAGGACATGGCAGAAGCCCTACTCCTGGGGCACAGGACAGGGGCAGAAGCCCCACACCTGGGGGCATAGGACATGGCAGAAGCCCCACTCCTTGGGGCATGGTTACTGGAGGCAGCTGCTGGGGAGCTGACACAGATACTGGAGGCAGCTGCTGGGAAGCCTCCTCTGGAGCTGAGGGTGGTGGAGGCTGCTGGGGAGGCCCCACTGGAGCTGTAGGCAGTGGAGGCTGATGGAGAGGCCCCACTGGAGCTGTAAGCAGCTGAGGCTGCTAGGGAGGTCCCACTTGAGTGGTAGGCACTGGAGGCTGCTGGGAAGGCCCCTCTGGAGCTGTAGGCAGCAAATGCTGCAGGAAAGGCCCCTCTAGAGCTGTAGGCAGCGGCTGCTGCTGAGGAGCCAGTTGCTGAGGGATAGGAGGCCTGGGAACAGAGGTAGATCGCTGAGGGGTAGCAGGCCCAGGAACTGAGGCAGACAGTGGAGGGGTAGCAGGCCTGGGAACTAAGGCAGACAGCGGAGTGGCAGCAGGCCCGGGAACTGAGGCAGACAGCTGAGGGATAGCAGGCCCGGGAACTGAGGCAGACAGCAGAGGGGTAGCAGGCCTGGGAACTGAAGCAGACTGCTGGTGAATAGCCAGCCCTGGAACTGAAGCAGACTGCTGAGTGGTAACCAGCCCAGTAACTGGGGCAAATTTATCTAGGAATGCCAACAAAACTGAGCAGTATTGTAGACTAAAGGGAATCTACTGCACAGTACGTTATCTTCCCAGAAATGAGCTTTACCTTCTAGCAGGAAGAAAATGATCTCTGAAACCTGCTCGACTGGAGGGACACTCTTAAAGTTCTCAGAAAGGAGCAGAACTTCCTCTAGGAAGATTGGAATTTTACTTGGGGAACCATCACAGTATCTGCAGGTCAAAATAGAGTAATTAATCTTTTTGGGAATCGGGTCAGAAGGCACAGGAACAGCCCTAGCAGGCTCTTGTGGCCTGAGCATTCTGTCAGGAATAATATAGGGGGCACTGTTGAGGCAGTAGAAAGAAAGCAAGTCTTTCAGGCAAGGGCTGGCTGAACCCACGGGACACAGACAGACAAAGAGCGATGAATCAAACTGGAACAGGTGCAGAATGGAATAGGATGGAGAGGGCGAACATCTGACTGGACAGGAAGAAGAGGGTGAAGGTCAGGACAGGAACTTTCATTAGAAACTCATATGACAGGGCAAGGTGATTAAATATATACACAACAGGCACAGGAGTAAAATCTAAGAGATCACCCGTGAGACAAGTTAATGATAAGGAGAAAATCTTCTTTGTGACAAGTATACTGTAGTGAGGAATTCACTGCAGTCTGTAAAGTAATTAAAAAATACCTTCCTATATTATATAGTCAACTTAAGAACATATTTTCCCCTAATGGTATTAAATTTGTATCAATAAAAGCTCCCACTTTGGGTAGGATTTTGGCACCAAGTGTGGTTTCCTCCTCTACATAAGTGTCTGGAGAGTGTTTGCTTTCCACAAAGGGGACGTACAAATGTGGAGCAACCACGTGCAAAACTTGCAAAGTGATAACAGTAAGCCAGGGCTTTAAGTCCAATATAACTGGCCATGAATACCAGAACAAAGGGTTTTTCAAACGCAATTCTAAAAATATAGTTTACTTGTTAGAATGTAAAAACTGTACTAAACATTACGTGTGACGATCGACATGTACTTTGAAAGAGAGAATACGGAAACACTTAAAGGAAAACTATACCCCCTGAACAATGTAGGTCTCTATAAACAGATATTACATCAAACAACTCATGTGTAAAACCCTGCTTCATGTAAATAAACCATTTTCATAATAATACACTTTTTAGTAGCATGTGCCATTGGGTAATCATAAATAGAAAATAGCCATTTTAAAAAATAAGGACGGCCTCCTGGGATCCTAGGATCCAACGGTGCACACAAACATACCAAACAAACTATAAAGTTAGGTCACACGAGCCAATTAACAGACAGAGTTCTGTCTTTTGCTTCAACACTTCTTCCCTTTACAGTTAGAGTTGAAATATTTCTGGTCAGGTGATCTCTGAGGCAGCACACAGACCATCATGAAATGGTGGTTCAAGGCAAGAGATGTAAAAGGGCAATATTTAGTTAAATATATATTCCAGGTAGGTAAGATTCTTTAAAATGTCACTCAATTTGATATAAACTATCTGTTGCTCAAAAATTCATTTTCGGGGTATAGTTGTCCTTTAAGGGCCATGAAAAGAAGGAGGAGAAATCCCCCATTGGAAAACACTTTGCAGCTTGCTCCAGTAGGGGCCTACATGATTTGGGGGTAAAACTGATTGAACAGGTCAGGATTCCCCCCAGGGGTGGGGACACCCTATACCCTCTGAATTTGAGAGAAGCTTTTTGGATCTTCAACTTAGATACTAGTGTCCCTAAAGGCCTTAATACCAGGCATGACCTTACATATTTATATTGACCTGTCTTTGGACCATATTCTGGCATATACCTCTTTCTTCCCTTTTTTGGTGAAATACAGAAGAAAAATGGCACTAAAGGAAATAATTTTACCCACTATTTGTAAACTGATATAATGGACTAATTTTGAGTTTCTAAAATTATGGTTTAATAATGATGACATCAGACAAGTCACTTTGTATAAATACAAATTTTCACTGTATTTCCTAAGTACCATACATATTTGTATTCCCTTGGCAGTCATGCATTTTGATTTTTTGGATATATTAACAATCCATTACTTCTAAAGTTCTTTACTTCTAAACCTCCAGGTTAACCAAAAGCACAGATAATGTCCTAAGGACATAAGGACAAGGTGGGGAAAGGTTTGGAAAGATCAAGATTTAAATCAGGACATAGAAGAACTAGAAGGGGAAGGTAAGTAGAACAAGACAGGACAAATAAGAGTTCAGACAAAACTAGTCAAGGACAATGTCACACTGTTATGATGTGAACTGTACTGAGGAACCGGAGACTGGACCTGCGGAAACAGGAACCGGAGACTGGCCTGCGGATACAGGAACCGGAGACTGGACTGCGGAGCCAGGAACCGGACACTGGTTTTTAAAAAACAGACTCACAAATTGGGGTTTCAGGTCTGAAGGACAATGAACCAGGAACAGACTCTGTATTAGACTTTGTAATAGCCAACAGCTGAAAAACGGACAGAGGATCTGGTACAGAATGAACTGGAGGCAAATTAACAGATATGGGTTTTATAGCAGTTTGAATTTCATCCACATCAGAGTCTAGATCTTCCCAGTCCTCGTCATTTCAGGATAATCATAAATAAATAGTAATAAAGGCTGATGAGTCTTAATTATTTTAAGTATGACAAGCTGTGAATACCTTGGGACTGGAGGGGTTAGATGGAAGGGCTTTATGGAACTAGAAGCCACAATAGTACTTGAAGAAAACAAATCATAAGAAAATGGGAAAAATGCACAATTCTGCCCAGACATGATAATCTCCCTCTAGGAGATATTGACAAATGAGTCTACTTTTAAAAGAATCAGGGGCTTGTAACCAAAGTTTTTGCATTATAGCAGAAAATCAGAAAAGGAATCTTCTTCAACTTGAATTCCAAGATACCCTTCATGTATTATGGTAAGCATGTCCTTTTGCAGAGATAAAGGGACAACAATTTGAGATCCTTTCCATCCCATGTAAAAATTTCATCACAATATTGATGATATTTATATGATTTTGGAAGATATTTTTTGGGATTGTTTGAATATAATTCAGTTACCACTTGTTGTAGATGATCATCAGAGGCAGTGTGTCACATCTTCCCTGGGGAGACATTGTGGAGTACCAGGAAGTTGGGTGGTCTACTAGAACAGGCAAGACTGCTGGCACTGAAGCTGGAACAGGCAAGACTGCTGTCATGGAGGCTGGAACTGGCTGGGTTGCTGGCACGCCAGCTGGAACCAGCTGGACTGCAAACATGGAGTCTGAAACCAGATGGGCTGCTGGCACAGTGGTTGAAATTGGCTGGGCTGCTGGCACAGTACTTGAAGAAAACAAATCATAAGAAAATTGGAAAAAATCTCCAGTGAAGGTCACTTTCAGATAGGATAGAAAAACACATGGATCCTCCAAAAAGTGGGCCTTTTCTGCAATGCACCATTCTGCCCAGACATGATCATCTCCCTCTAGGAGATATTGGCAAATGAGTCTACTTTTAAAAGAATCAGAGGCTTATTGAAAAAATGGGCCAGAACCAAAGTCTTTACATGATAGATGAAAATCAGAAAATGAAGCCACTGAGCATAAGAGAGTTGTAGTTCAACATAACAAGATATGGAGGAATTTTGAGCAGGATCCTTTTTATACGGCTTTGTCATTTTGTCACGTCTTCCCTGGGGAGATGTCGTGGAGTACTAGGAACTTGGGAGCCTGAAGACTGGGTATCCCAGGGTATAACCATACACAGCATTACAGAGATCAAAGTCCATGAGAACAGTGAAATAATATTTACAACTCACGGTGCTCACAAGGTATATACAAACTTGTAGTTGAAATCAGCAGGCATGTACACAGTCCAGAAACAGGCAAAAGAGTAGAGGCAGGTGGCAGACAAACAATCAAGGGACAGGCCAGGAATCAGAACCAGGGAATCCAAAAGCAGAGGCGAAACAGGATACAAGAGCAAGGCAGGAACTTGGAACAGAGCGGGTCACAAGAACTAGGAACAGAACAGGATCAGATGAATACAGGAACAGCAAGGTCACAGGAACAGCTTAATGACCAAGCACCGGACAGAGGTCAAGGGCAGGTTTATAAAAGGTCAGGATTAGATCATGAGAAACAGATGGGAATAATGAGATGGGCAGAGAGGTAAAGTAGAAGATTGGAGTATATCAGGAACACAAATAAAGAACAAAACAAGACTAAGGACCTCTAGTAGCATGACCAGTAAGTGCACAGGTAACTAAGCAGTCTGGAGTTTGAAACCCAGCAAGTCCAAACACAGTACTTGCTTTAAATTTCTTCTGATACTGCCTTCCTAGCCATTTCTGGGGCTGCCGCCTGATGCAACAGCCCCGATGCCGCCCCCCCGTCCCGCTCCACACTTAAAAATCAGAGTGGGTCAAAAGGGGAGTGCATCCCTAGTGCAGAGAGCGCAATTGCGCTCTCTGCACTAGCAGAGCCAAATTTCTGGGTTAAAACCCAGAAATTTAGCTCTTAAAGTTACAAGAGGTGGCTTTTTGCCGCCCCTTGTAACCGGCCGCTCCGTGCCACCTGAGGCAAGGTTGTCACCTTGCCTCATGGCCGGAGCGGCCCTGATAACACTATTAATATATATTTCTAATGCATCTGCAACTAGAAGAAAACTGCCTGGTTTATATTATACTTTGTAGTCATATTTATGTTCAATAACAAACACTGAATGCATGGATGAGCTTTCCATAGTTTTTTCTGTGTGATAGTAAGTAGTGTTTTGTGATCTGTTTCAACTATAAATTTTGTACAATACACTAAGCTGTGGAACGCTTCACATACAGAAGCAATACCGTTGAGTCTCTTTGTCTATTTGTGCATATTTGAGCTCTGCGTGTGTGAATGGGCGTGATGAATATGCAACTAGCTTCCATTCCTTACCACATTGTTGTAGTACAACTGCAAATATTCCATCTTTTTATGCATCTGGTGATATTTTTAAGGCCCATGTATGTCAAAATATTGTAGAGTCTGTGCACAACAAAGAATGTCTTGATTTGAGCTTATTTTCCTGCTTTTCTGCATACCCATGAATATATGCAGTTTTTTTTATTACTGTGTCTGGCCATTCTTTTAATTGTTAGTATGTTTGCAGGATCTGGTTTCACTCCACTGTGGGAAATTATTTCACCAAGATACAAAATTTCTGGTTTCTTAAACTGACGTTTAGCATGATTTAGTTTGTCTATTTTCTGTTGCTATCTGTAAGACTTGCTTTGATATTTGTCATGCTCTGCATCTGTGGTGCCCCAAATTATAACATCATCTATGTTGACTTTAATACCTTTAACCCCTTCCAAGAGTTTCTGCATTGTTCTGGGAAAAACCTCTGGTTCTGAACTTAATCCAAAAGGCATACACTTTTTCCTTCTTAGTGAGAGGAATCTGCCAAACCCCATTTGAGGCATCTAGGATTGTAAATAATTTGGCATTTGCCATTTTCATCGAGGATTTCATTTTAAGTGTGTATATGAAATTGTTCTCTACCTATGTTTTTATTTAACTCTTTGGGATCCAAAAATAATCTCAGGGATCTGTATTTTTTCTCTACAATGGCTAAGGAATGTACCCAAACTGAAGGTTCATTGATAGGCTCAGTTAAATCTAACTCTGTCAAGTGCTGCAATTCACAGTTAAGTCTTTCTCTCAGTGCCTTTTGGCTTGTACATCAGGTTTTGCACCAGCTTTTAATCAAATATCCTATGTAGCTTGCAGTTTTCCAAGACCTGTAAAGACATCCTTATATTCATTTAGCAGTATATCTATGTTGTTTTGTGGTGATTCTTCCACTACAAATACAGTAGAACCCCCATTTTACATCCCCTGACTTTAAGTTTTCCCTCATTTTATATTGTTGTTTTGTGGTCCCACCTATATATTATGCATAATACATTTCCCTGATTTTAAGTTTTCCCTGATTTTACACCATTTTTTTCTGGTCCCCTGAAAAACGTAAAATGGGGGTTCTACTGTAATTTGTTTACCAGTCCCAAGTTCTCACGTTTGTGCACCTAATAGGCGACAGTAATTACCAGAGACTACTGCAAATTGCTTGCTTGCCTTGCCCGTGTAAGAGTGAGTGTCATGATACAGGCCTGTAATAGCTAATAAAACAGGCCAGGGTCTAATGAAGTCTTAGCTAAATTAGACACATAGCAGGCCTCTCTTCACTAAGGTCTGGAGTTAGCCATGTGTAACAGGATCACAACCTCTTATGCCCTTCTCCAAGCCCTGGCTGATAAGGAGGGAGAACTTAAAGTTCACACAAAGGCTTCTCACAGGTGAAGGGAAGGTCACAAATAATACAACCAAAAACATATTCATCCTCACAGAACCCAGACCTGTTGTACCAGCAGTGTTAAAAATTGGTGATGGGTTCAAAGCAATATTGGCTTTCAGATGAGTCCAAACATGACTAGGTTTGGTACTCTGCTTATCAGATGTGAATATCGGGGCAGGGGCAGGTCACACAGTATTGATGTTTAGTAGTATCTATGGAATCCAGGAGAGAATTCATAACCAATGAATATAATATCATATCTCTCCTATGTTCCTATAGTGAGTTATGATCATTGTATTCTTGGTCCAGTTGCTTCTCCCAGGAGGTCATAAAAACTAAGTCCTACTAGGCCACACCCCCTTACATTCCTGAGGGAGGGGGAGTGTGCAGTTACCTGATGCCCTGAAATCACTGATAAATAGTAAGCTCTTCTGACTAAGAGGGGGATTTACGTTGGAGGACCAATTGCGATTGGAAGTTTCCCCGTTTGTTTCCCCTTGCCTCCAGGACCAGGAATTCTATATCTTGAAGCTAAGTATAGGTTTTCCATGTTTTCCCTTTTTATTTTATAACTGTTTGTATTATTGATTGTATGTCTCTTTTTGTAATATCATTTTGTTAACTGCACTGTTATACCTTTTATAATATTAAAAAACTTAATAAGTTTGTCGTTGGTGCTCTAAAAGAACCTAGCCTGAAAGAGAATAATTGTGAGCCTTAACCCTCTGCATGCTGAATGGGAATGCTAGTCTGTATGTATGCTAGTTAACCATTTGAGTGCTGGTAGGAAGTGTGTGTTTGAATTAACCCCTTCACTACTAGAATACCTGGTTTCTCTCAACACCAGTGTGAAGTTGAGAGTGGTGGCAGCAAGTTGTGTGTGTTTGTGGGTGTTGGTTGGTGTTTGGGGTGCTGTTATGCTAGTCTAACCTGTGCGCAAGGTGGGTGAGAGACTGAGTGAGTGACCCCTGACAGCCACACCTTAAAGTCACGTGCGGTTGGGAGTACCGTGTCCGTGACAGTGAGTGTGCATTTTCCTACTGATGGGATTTCAGAATCTTGTATGCCTTAAGCATTGATGTTTTACTTTTTAATTTTGCTTTCATTTGTAGTTTTCTCTGTGATCATATTTGTTTCTGCCCCTGTGTCCCCTTTATACTGAATCAGAGAACCATTTGTATGAATGACTATAGTCCATCTTTTTTCACTTCCATTCCTTTTACTGACAGCACAGATCTCCTCCTGACTCTCCTCACTGCTACTGTCCATCACTGCATTTAGTTTTTTTTTACTATAACACTTCTTGGCAAAGTGATTATATTTGCCACACACCTTGCATTCTTTACCAAAAGCTGGGCAGTTGTTAAATGAATAGATATTGCCATAATTATTACAGGCATTGTTTGTGGTAAATCTTGCATCGATTTTCACTTTGCCTTTCTTAAAATCAGATTTACTTGTGTAAGTCCTTGGTGTGACTGGACCTAGAGCAGCAGGGAGGTATAGTTAGGAGAAAATTATGGATTATAGGAAAGGATCCATATCGCCTGTGTTATAGGATTCACATCCTCATAACTTACGTATTGGTTATGAGGAGGTCACATGCTTCCTAACAATAACAAACAGGGCCAGCCTATACCCACCTGTTAGGAGGACTGGTTTGTGGGGGACTGGAAAATGGGAACCTATTTGTGTTTGGTACTGTTCTGCTTGCCCATATATGGAGCACAGCCTACCCATGTTTTTATTGTAGTATTGGGTACTGGCAAGTACCCATATTATATTAAGACATATTGCCTAAAAGTAGCAACCCCCTGCAGGGGGTCGTAAATTACATGTTCCTGGGCACTCCTACCTCATGCATAAGGTAATGAGGGGAGTGTCCCAGCATGAAATAAAAAGGTAATAGATCCAATATCACATTGTCATACAAGGAGGCTTCATTTTTCAGTGGATTTTATGTCCAGCTTTCAACTCCTGCTTCTGAGGACACAACTGAAAACTTCAAAACTTGGTAATGTAAGGGCTTTATTTGTTTTTTTTCTCCCTTTTATTTTTATTTACTGTACTTGCAATTATAGTCATCTTTGTAATATCATATTCAATACATGCACTGTTATTTTTAATATTAAATAGCATATTAATTCTCCAGGTTTGGGGGAGGATACCGGGAGGGGGGAATAGTCGGAATGTTATGTTATGCTTTCTACACCTTTTCTTTCTAATCTTTTTCTTTGAGCTGGGGGAAATAGGAATTATTAATTGGGGGGGCACCTCGGAGTCTGATGCACATACTAGGGAACCTGGTGGGCGGCAACTCCCATGTGGCCCCCAATATGGATGTCTTGTCTGCACTGCAATGTATAACACAGGTTTCACAATAGTGCCATGGAACACTAGAGGTTTGAACAACAAAATCAAAAGGTCATTAGTACTGAATACCCTCAGGAAATCTGGGGCAGATGTAATAATGCTGCAGGAAACACATTTGGTAGGACAACGAGTTAGAGCACTGAAAAGGCACTGGATATCACTAATGTACCATGCGGAATTTTCCTCATACTTAAGAGGAGTTGCAGTTCTTATACGTAGATCTCTTAACTTCTGTCTAGACCAGGTACTTACAGACCGAGGAGGTAGATACTTACTAGTAAAGGGGAAGATAGATGGGTCACCATACCTATTTGTAAATGTGTACCTACCACCCCCAGCTGATATACAACTCCTACATGAAATTACTCAGAAAGTAGCACACATCCACATCCCTACCCTTTGGGCAGGGGACTTTAATATGGTAATGGACCCACTAGTAGATCGCCTTCAGCCTTACGCTGGTGACACCACAGCACTAACCCAATGGGCCGCAGCCCTAGGCCTTACTGACTCCTGGAGATGGCTTAATCCTAGTGCCAGACAATTCTCATGCTACACTAGCGCCTCCAAAGCTCTCTCACGTATAGATCTGGCTCTAGTAACAGCAGACTTGCTACAGGGTCTAAAAGTTAGTAGGTTCCTCCCTCGGATATGCTCAGACCATGCTCCTCTTTTAACTACTCTTGTCGGGGATAAAAATACCCAAATTCCAAGATGGAGACTGTCCCCCAAGTGGGTACAACATAAGTATGTGGCAGAACAATTCCCCCCTTTACTGTCCCAATATTGGGATATGAACACAGAATCAGCACATGCAAATGTAGTATGGGACGCAGGGAAAGCTTATACAAGGGGCATATATATATCCCTAATTAAACAATCTAGGCAGACCAATGATGAGTCCCTGGTGCGGGCACAGGATAAACTGGTGGAAGCTGAAAAGACACTAGTGGAGGAAACCAATGACACTAATGCCCTTAGGCTAAATGAATGCCAAAGAGATGTAAATTAGCTGTACACAGAAAAATATACCCAGGCCGAGTTATATAGGGCTGCTTACTGGTATGATAAAGGAGACAAAAATAGCAAACTACTCGCCATGCTGGCCAGAGGTGAAACATCCCACTGGGCTCTTAAAGAACTAAAACTAGAGGATAGATCCATGACAAATGTTAAGACAGAAATGGTCGACTGTTTTGCACGCTATTACCAATCCCTCTATGATTTTCACCTAGACCAGATACCCACATATTTGCCAGCTTTTCTTAATACAATAGATACCCCAACTTTCACTGAAACTGGGTCCATAGAACTTGATAAAGACATCTCACTAGATGAGGTGAAGGAGGCCATAAACAGTCTACCAGGAGGGAAAGCTCCTGGGCATGACGGGCTCCCGCCCGAATGGTATAAACAGTTCTCAGAACTGCTAGCTCCTAAATTGTGCTCAATTTATAACAGTGTGACATCTGACTCATACCTCCCTGAAACAGTAGATACTTGCGCTCGCACACCCTGGCCGTCCAGTAGCGTGGGCCCTGGTGCTCGGAGAACAGAGGCGAAGGCACCCTCCAAAACAATAGGGGAAGAAAGGATTCACCGGCACAACAGGTTCTTTCGAGTAGGGAAGACCCCTTACTCGTTTATTTGCGGATGCAACGTTTCGGGGCGTGACCCCTTTATCATGCATACCGAATAACAGTGAACATAGTATTAAATAGTGCAACCCATTAATTAGGGTAATTAGTGCAATAAATTAAGTGAAGGCTAATATAACAGGTCATAAAGTTAGAGCAAATTCAATAGTGAAAATTCACATAAAATCACATCATAGTTCTTAACAGCTTGCAAAAAAAGTTTAGTTATGCAAAAGGTTAAGAAAGTTGCCAATTATTCAAGCAGGAAAACATTAATACAAAGTATCAGATAGTTCCTTAAAAGCTTAGTGGTGAGTATCAAAAAGATAGAAATCGATTGGATATAAGTTAATTATGCTGTATTCTTTACACTGGACACTTTTTTTGTGTACTTTTAATTTTATTTTTTCGGGACTCTGTGACCATTGACATTTTAGTACACTCTGCACAGGTTTTCAGCAGTTAACACAATTATCTGCTAAGTATGTATTTTGATACATTTTTGATACTCACCACTAAGCTTTTAAGGAACTATCTGATAGTTTGTATTAATGTTTTCCTGCCTGAATCGTGGTCAGACAGGCCGGGTCGAGGCGGGCGGAAGGGTCAAAGGGTCAAACCAGGATCAAGCAGAAAAGGATGAGACAGGAAGCGGAGGACGTCCCCGCTGAGGGGGCGGCAGGTGTCCCTGCCGTACCCCCCACTAGACCACCAGGGTAAGTTCCTTACAAAGCCTTTGATAATGTTTACTGGCCATACCTGTGGGAAGTCTTAGCATGATTTGGCTTTGGACCCAGATATATAGATTGGGTTAAAGCACTCTATGCACAGCCCCAAGCAAGAATCCTAGTGGCTGGTACGCTCTCACCAATCATGAGAGATTGGGGGACTAGGCAGGGCTGTCCACTCTCCCCGTTGCTTTTTGCACTTGTCATCGAACCATTAGCAATTAAGATACGGGAAGATACAGAGATTGTGGGACTCCAATTAGGAGACCTGGTAGAGAAAGGATCATTATATGCAGATGATATGCTACTATATCTGGCTGACTCTAAAAACTCCCTCCAAGCCTTGATACGATTATTAACAACTTTTGGAAAGTACTCGGGACTAAGAGTCAACTATGACAAATCCCTCATCTTCCATATAGATGACCCCCCACCAGAATGCCCATGCACTATTGAGCAGTTAAATGTTGTATCCGAATTCAAATACTTAGGGATACAAATCCAAAAAAACCTGGACATGTATGAGAAACTGAACATTTCCCCAATACTTACCAAATTAAGAGAAAGATTGGTGGTCTGGTGTAATCTCCCCCTATTGTTCCCTGGGAAAATTAACCTACTAAAGATGGTTTTTCTACCCAAATTTTTATATGTGTTCCATAATGCACCCAAAACACTTCCCCGCTCCCGGTTTAAGTTGCTTGACTCAATTATAAGGGGTTTTATATGGTCAAGGGAACGACCCAGAATGACCCTACAGAAATTACAAGCTCCAACAACTGGAGGAGGGCTGGCCCTACCAAATTTTGAAAAATACTTGGCCAGCCAGCTAGTGTATGTACATTGGTGGCTGACCCCACAATTGGACAACCGAGCACTTATACTCGAAGTCAATATTATAGGCTCATTAGAGGCCCTGGCTAAATTACTCTACAGGGGCATCTCCTCATCATACAGAACGACACCCCCCATTAGAACGGCAGTAACAACTTTTCAGACAGCACTTAGAATCGCCCAGAATAAACCGTCAGTGTGGTCCAAATGGACCCCTCTAGGATTTTAGTAGGGTACCAGACATTGCCAGATGGGCGACGGCTGGAATAAAAACACTAGGAGATATCATAACGGATGGAGACTGCAAACAATTTAATGTACTCCAAGCCGAATTCCAACTACCAGCAAATATGCTATTTAGATACTTTCAGCTAAAACATGCCTTCCAGTCTCAGTTCCCCCTAAGACCAATAGTAGTTGCAGACACCACACTAGAAGCTTATCTCCGCCAGCCAGACTTGGCTAAAGTATTAACTTGTATGTATAATGTACTGATGCAAACAAACACATCACAAATGAGTAAAGCTAAACAGCAGTGGTGTGAAGATATCCCTGATTTGGATGATGAGATGTGGGAAGACGCACTAGCCCTAGTACCCCAGCTTACCATTTAGAGCAGGGACAGATATATACAAACCAAATTTCTTAACAGGGTATATTTCACCCCGCAAAGATTAGCTAAGATATACCCCGGAGCTTCAGATCAATGTCCCAAATGCCATAATGCAGTGGGCACTTTCTTACATGTCTTCTGGGAATGCCCAATAATCCAAGGGTTTTGGCAAGAAATCCTTATGTTTGCTGAAACCAATTTAGCTCTTCCCAATATCAGATCACCTAAACTTTGCCTTTTAGATATTACAGAAATGCTACAAATGAGACACGCAGCCAAGATATGTTATTTACAACTATTTTATTATGCAAAAAAGGCAATACTTTTACACTGGAAATCCATGGGACCGCCCTCGCTAAATTTTTGGAAAAAGCTCATCAACGACTCTTTGCCTAAGCAGAACGTGGTATACCAGATCCGAGGATGCCCAGACAAATTCGAAGCCATCTGGGGAACATGGCTT
>JAMBMQ010000209.1:13466-25302 GCA_024363595.1 Xenopus borealis | reverse complement strand
ATTTTATTATGCAAAAAAGGCAATACTTTTACACTGGAAATCCATGGGACCGCCCTTGCTAAATGTTTGGAAAAAGCTCATCAACGACTCTTTTCCTAAGCAGAAAGTGGTATACCAGATCCGAGGATGCCCAGACAAATTCGAAGCCATCTGGGGAACATGGCTTGAGACAGACAAGTAGCTTGATAAAGAGACTGTGATGAATATAACAAAGTAACTTGTGTAATATGCTCAATTAAATAACCCCCAGCTCAACCCTCTCTCTTCTTAAAATCTTTCCTCTCTATTTTTAACCAAGGGGGCTCCCCCTTGGTACTGTTGGAAAAAGTTAAAATGAAAAATAAAAACCTTTAAAAGAAAAAAAATAGCATCTTAATACAGTTTGTCCTTGTGCTCAAACAAACTCAATGCCCATATGAATGCTTGTGCCTACGTGTGTGAACTCTTCATTTGTGTGTAAAAGTTGCCTATTTGTATGTTGAATAACTAGTACGGCTAGCAGGGGAGTGTGTTTGAGTGTTAATTAACCCTTTGGCTGCTGGAGTGCTTGTTGAACTAGTAGAATCTTACCCTGACTAACTACCATAGGAGAGAGTGTTTGATGCATTGTGTAGTATGAGTTATTATCTGTTGTAGAGGGCAGGGGAATAGTCACATTAGGTTTCTATCGCCTGTTAATGATAGATGGTAGCAGCAAATGAACTTAATTTACTCAATGCACTTAAAAAATAAACACAGAGGAAAAAGAAAGAAAGCTGCACTTCATATTCTAGATGGGGCCATATCAGTGTTTTACAAAGGGGAAGAATTACCCTCTCCTCCCACAAATATTTAACCTTTTTATACCCCTTTTATACCTTGCAGCAGTTGCCATTGCTTGCTAGAGAAAAATTATAGACTTGCCTAAAGCAGTCCCATTAAAGGAGAAGAAAAGCTACAGAGGCATTTTATTGCCAATAGATTAGCTGCAATAGATCAACCTAGAATTCTAAACTTATTCTGCAGAATGTTTCACCATACCTGAGTTAAAAGCTCTAGAAGCTCTCTGTTTGTTTTGGATAGCAGCTGCAGTATTAGATTGTGTGACATCAAACTCAATTACAGCTCTGGGCTCAGATTACAGCAGAGGAGGGGGGAAGAAGAGCAAACTGAGCATGTTCACACCAAGGAGGTTTAAGCTGAAGGCAGAAAGCCTGATACAGAAGCCCATTTGTACACAATAGAAGGAAAGAAATGCAATGTTTCTTTTGACAGAGGACTCAGAGCAGCACTACATTGAGGGTTTACAGTATAGTTAGGCAGACCTTTCTGATAAGACTTACTTAGTTGTAACCTTTCCTTCTCCTTTAAGGGAGAAAATAGCTTGTATATGTTTACGTCCCAGGTGCATAACCTTACATTACATTACTGAATATCATCTGGCACTTGACAGGCAAAATTGCCAGTTTGTCAAGATCCTGCTGCAAAAGCACCACATCTGGGAAAAACTTTATTGTGCAAACTACTTGCCCAAACATTGCATGCCCGTCCCTAAGTCGTTAAAGAGCAAGTTAAATAAAAGTGCACCCAATACAGAGCCCTACTCAAAGTAGAGAATGTACCATTGACAACCGTGTACCATCCTTTACCCAGTTTCCTATCCATAATATTAGAAACAGTAACAGAGCCTAGTTTAAAAAACAGTAATTTATAGACTACTGTGTCAAAAGCTTTCGAAAAATTCAAATAGATCTCATCTACTGCAGCCCCACTGTCCAACATTTTTGTGAGAATATCTGGCTGAGGTCAATACTGGGAGATCCAAAATCAGGACTAACAGGTAGCCAATAAGAAACAAAGTTAGGGTGCCACGACACTGCCTCCTGTAGCTAAAGCAGTAGAAATAGTGCCTGGAACATGACAGGTCCCTGCTTCAAAACCAGGGAGTTCCTCAAATGTTCCTTCTGTTAACAATTGGTTCCATTGCTTGCCCAGAACTCCTTGGTCCTCTCACCTGGCAGCATCCGAGTAGCAGAGGGCTCTTCTCAAAGCTATAGGTGGAAGCATGAGCCAAGGCTAGAACCTTGGTGTTTGTTCTGGGTTTGGGTTACCTTATGTAATATTTTTACTTACCTCATCATAAAGAGCAATCAAATTTCTATAACCTTACCTACCCTACCTATGCTTTATAAAAACCATGCTGATTACTGGTCATAATGCTATTCTCCAGAACACATTCTTGAATGTGAACCCTTGACAAACTTTAAAATAACTTTTCCACCACAGATGTCAAGCTTACTGGTCTGTAATTGCCAGGCTGAGATTGTAGTCCATTTTTAAATATTGGAATTACATCAGCTTTCCTCCGATCAATAGGTGCCATACTGGACAAAAGTGAGTATGAGAAAATCTAAGCTTTCTAATATCCAAGTGTTTGGTGCCTTGTTCACTTTAATTTTGATTAAACATTTATGTACTATATCCTGCTTCTATCATTTCTGACTTGTAGCCTTCCTCTTTTTCCCATTTACTTCATTACTTTTTGCTTCTTACATTTACTTCTTAAGTGAATAAAATAAAAACAGCAATGCATTTTTAAATTACAACCACCATCCCTGTTCTGTGCTTCTAATGGTAAGCTAATACCACAATCTATGCTCCGAAGTACCAACCTAAAGAAACAATAATTTGTTTTTCTTAAATTTAGAATCTTTGTTTCCACACTGTAAATTAGTTTTTTGCAACAAACATTAAATGAGATAACAATATGATCACTATTACCCAGGAGTTATAAGCCAAGGATCCCCCTATACCCCCAGGTTATGCCTTTACCATTCAATTAAAACACAGAGACATATTATGGCAAACATCTGTGAAGGTCACAGGCTTTATTTAACAGTTTAAAAAATCAAAGTCTAGGTATACCCTGACCCCAGCTGCGGCTCTTATTCTCCAAACGTGGGCTCAATGCTCAACACATTTTCTAAACCTGAAGCAGGAGTCATGGGGCTGGGCGCACTCATTGACCACCTTTTTGCCCATCCTCCTGCTCTCTTATTGTGCATAAATGGAGCTAACCCAGTCTCTTGCATGCCTCAGATAAGACTGTGCAGTCCCAATCTGATGCACACTCGTGACTCACCAAAGGTAGGCCTGCACTGTAACCAAAAGGTACTCCTTGAGCCGCACTGACGCCAACCAATGGAAAAAAGGGGAGGGGTAACACCTATCCTTTTCCAATGGCCCAACTACCTAAATTTGGCAATTTGGTGATATTTACAAAAATCACCTCAAAATTTCCACCCTGCAGCATCGTATTTCCCCACATACTTTTAGGTATCAAGATAAATCACCCCAAATATGAAAGCCTAGGGTCCTCTGAACAGTTTGTTGCCCAATATTTATAGGTGTACACAAGCACGTGGCTTATAGAAGCCCCAAAACTAAGACCCCCATATGGTCTCTCATTTCAGGTACTGCAAAATCAACAGATTTACATCATTTTGAGGGGGGCAAAGCTAGAAAAAAGTGACGTCACCCCCAAAAACTATACATTTTCGGAAAGTACACATTCCCTCGAATTAAAAATGGGTATGCATGTTTTTCTACTCAAAAGTTCCAAGCTGCAAACCTTTCCTAAATTTGGCAATTTGGTGACATTTACAAAAATCACCTCAAAATTTCCACCCTGCAGCATCCTATTTCCACACATACTTTTAGGTATCAAGATAAATCACCTCAAATATGAATGCCTAGGGTCCTCTGAACAGTTTGATGCTCAATATGTATAGGTGTACACAAGCACGTGGCATATAGAAGCCCCAAAAAGAAGACCCCCATATGGTCTTTCTACTCAAAAGTACGAAGCCGCAAAACTTTCCTAAATTTGGCAATTTCGTGACATTTCCAAAAATCACCTAAAAATTTCCACAATGCAGCATCGTATTTCTGAACATACTTTTAGGTATCAAGATAAATCACACCAAATATGAAAGCCTAGGGTCCTCTGAACAGTTTGATGCCCAATATGTATAGGTGTACACAAGCACGTGGCATATAGAAGCCCCAAAATGAAGAACCCCATATGGTCTCTCATTGCATGTACTGTAAAATCAATAGATTTACATCATTTTGAGGGGGGCAAAGCAAGAAAAGTATGTTCACACCCAAAAACCATACATTTTCGGAAAGTACACATTCCCCAAAATTAAAAATGGGTATGCATGTTTTTCTACTCAAAAGTTCCAAGCTGCAAACCTTTCCTAAATTTGGCAATTTGGTGACATTTACAAAAATCACCTCAAAATTTCCACCCTGCAGCATCCTATTTCCACACATACTTTTAGGTATCAAGATAAATCACCTCAAATATGAAAGCCTAGGGTCCTCTGAACAGTTTGATGCCCAATATGTATAGGTGTACACAAGCACGTGGCATATAGAAGCCCCAAAAAGAAGACCCCCATATGGTCTCTCATTTCATGTACTGCAAAATCAATAGATTTACATCATTTTGAGGGGGACAAAGCTAGAAAAAAGAAACTTCAACCCCAAAAACCATACATTTTCGGAAAGTACACATTCCCCAAAATTCAAAATGGGTATGCATGTATTTCTACCCAAAAGTACTAAGCCGCAAACCTTTCCTAAATTTGGTAATATTTGCAAAAATCACCTCAAAATTTCCAAACTGCAGCATCGTATTTCTACGCATAATTTTAGGTATCAAGATAAATCACCCCAAATATAAAAGCCTAGGGTCCTCTGAACAGTTTGATGCCCAATATGTATAGGTGTACACAAGCACGTGGCATATAGAAGCCCCAAAATGAAGACCCCCATATGGTCTCTCATTTCATGTAGTGTAAAATCAATGGATTTACATCATTTTGAGGGGGGCAAAGCAAGAAAAGTATGTTCACACCCAAAAACCATACATTTTCGGAAAGTACACATTCCCCAAAATTAAAAATGGGTATGCATGTTTTTCTACTCAAAAGTTCCAAGCTGCAAACCTTTCCTAAATTTGGCAATTTGGTGACATTTACAAAAATCACCTCAAAATTTCCACCCTGCAGCATCCTATTTCCACACATACTTTTAGGTATCAAGATAAATCACCTCAAATATGAAAGCCTAGGGTCCTCTGAACAGTTTGATGCCCAATATGTATAGGTGTACACAAGCATGTGGCATATAGAAGCCCAAAACGAAGACCCCCATATGGTCTGTCATTTCAGATACTGCAAAATCAACAGATTTACATCATTTTGAGGGTGGCAAAGCTAGAAAAGAGTAAGTTCACACCCAAAAACTATACATTTTCGGAAAGTACACATTCCCCCGAATTCAAAATGGGTATGCATGTCTTTCTACTCAAAAGCACCAAGCCACAAACCCTTCCTAAATTTGGCAATTTGGTGACATTACCAAAAATCATCTCAAAATATCCACCCTGCAGCATTGTAATTCCACACATACCTTTAGGTAGCAAGATAGATCACCAAAAATATGAAAGCCTGGGGTCCTCTGAACAGTTTGATGCCAAATATGTATAGGTGGACCCAAGCAGGTGGCATGTAGAAGCCCCAAAACGAAGACCCCCCCCATATGGTCTGTCATTTCAGGTACTGCAAAATCAACAGATTTACCATATATATATAACCATATATCTTTGGAAAATACACATTCTGACGAATCAAAAACAGGTAATTATGTCTTTGTACTCCAAACTACCATACTGCAACACTATGCTAAAATCTGCGGTTTTTATAACATTTCTGAAAATTGCCTAAAAATATTGCGATTGGTCACATTTTTCTCACCCATTTTCTTACATACAATTGTAAACCATCCTAAATATTGATGAAAAGTGTCTACTGAACAGTTTGATGCCCAATATGCATAGATAAACTAAAGTAGCTAGCATGTGCGGACCACAAATAAAAATAATGCATATGAATTTTCTCCGCTGTCGTTTCGCTTTCTGTGAGAAAAGACCCCTACAGTGAATTATTTGCCACAAGACCCTCCTAACAGCACAAAGACCCCCCAAAACCATATATCTTTGGAAAGTACACATTCTGACAAATCAAAAACAGGTAATTATCTCTTTGTAATCCAAACTACCACACTGCAACACTACGCTAAAAGCTGCGGTTTTTATGACATTTCTGAAAACCGCCTAAAAACATTGCAATTGGTCACATTTATCTCAACCAATTTCTTACATACAATTGTAAACCATCCTAAATATTGACGAAAAAGGGTCTACTGAACAGTTTGATGTCCAATATGCATAGATATATCAAAGTACCTGGCATGTGCGGACCCCAAATAAAAATAGTGCATATGAATTTTCTCCGCTGCTGTTTCACCTTCTGTGAGAAAAGACCCCTACAGTGAATTATTTGCCACAAGACCCTCCTAACAGCACAAAGACCCCCCAAAACCATATATCTTTGGAAAGTACACATTCTGACGAATCAAAAACAGGTAATTATGTCTTTGTACTCCAAACTACCATACTGCAACACTACGCTAAAAGCTGCGGTTTTTATGACATTTCTGAAAATCGCCTAAAAACATTGCTATTGGTCACATTTATCTCAACCAATTTCTTATATATAATTGTAAAACATCCTAAATATTGATGCCAAGGGTCTACTGAACAGTTTGATGCACAATATGCATAGATATACCAAAGTAGCTGGCATGTGCGGACCCCAAATTAAAATAGTGCATATGAATTTTCTCTGCTGCAGTTTCGCCTTCTGTGAGAAAAAACCCCTACAGTGAATTATTTGCCACAAGACCCTCCTAACAGCACAAAGACCCCCCCCAAAACCATATATCTTTGGAAAGTACACATTCTGATGAATCAAAAACAGGTAATTATGTCTTTGTACTCCAAACTACCACACTGCAACACTACGCTAAATTCTGCGGTTTTTATGATATTTCTGAAAATCGCCTAAAAACATTGCAATTGGTCACATTTATCTCAACCAATTTCTTACATACAATTGTAAACCATCCTAAATATTGACGAAAAGGGTCTATTGCACAGTTTGATGTCCAATATGCATAGATATATCAAAATACCTGGCATGTGGGGACCCCAAATAAAAATAGTGCATATGAATTTTCTCCGCTGCCGTTTCACCTTCTGTGAGAAAAGACCCCTACAGTGAATTATTTGCCACAAGACCCTCCTACCTGCACAAAGACCCACCCAAACCATATATCTTTGGAAAGTACACATTCTGACGAATCAAAAACAGGTAATTATGTCTTTGTACTCCAAACTACCATACTGCAACACTACGCTAAAAGCTGCGGTTTTTATGACATTTCTGAAAATCGCCTAAAAACATTGCTATTGGTCACATTTATCTCAACCAATTTCTTATATATAATTGTAAAACATCCTAAATATTGATGCCAAGGGTCTACTGAACAGTTTGATGCACAATATGCATAGATATACCAAAGTAGCTGGCATGTGCGGACCCCAGATAAAAATAATGCATATGAATTTTCCATATCTCTCATATATCAGCTCATTACAAGGTTATACAAGTAAAATATATTATAAATACCAGTGTTATGGATATTTAAAACACAAATGGATTAGAAATGCTTGAGTTACAAAGATAAAAAGCATTCAAAAAGAATCTGGAGTCACACACATTGGAATAATATAACTATCACTTCTATGCAATCACTCCCTCTGATATCTAATATAGCTTACATACAATTTTTATTGATGTGTGGCCATGGAGCATCCATGTGCCTAGGATATACTACATCCAGTAAAACTACTTCATCTCTATGTGAGTTACTACCAGGTGTCTCAATCTGTTGTTGCTATGGATGGTAAAGACCTGTCAACTGCCATTGCCATGTGCTTAAACACCTGCTACTTATTTGAATCTCTATATGAGTTACTATCAGGTTACATAGTTACATAGTTACATAGTTAAATTGGGTTGAAAAAAGACCGAGTCCATCAAGTTCAACCCCTCCAAATTAAAAACCCAGCAAACATACACACACACATCACACAAACCATATATGCCCATAGCTATACTAACTGTAGAGTTTAGTATCAAAATAGCCTTTGATATTATGTCTGTCCAAAAAATCATCCAAACCCCTCTTAAAAGCATCAACAGAATAAGCCATCACAAAATCACTCGGCAGTGCATTCCACAACCTCACCGTCCTGACTGTGAAGAACCACCTACGCTGCTTCAAATGAAAGTCCTTTTCTTCTAGTCTGAAGGGGTGGCCTCTGGTGCAGTGATCCTCTTTATGTATGTAGTCTATACAGCTTGTAGGGCCAGTTTGTGTATACACCACAAGGGAAATCCACCTGTTGAGTTTTTATGCACTCTATTGTTGCTGACATGCAACTATTCGAGCAGACATATTTTTTGCAGAAAACGGGTACGTTGATGGGCTCCAACGTGGCCCCCTCATATGCCAATTTGTACATGGATCATTTTAAAAAAACTTATATTTACCCTCAATATGGGGAAAAACTTATACTATACTGTAGATACATCGATGATATTTTCATGATATGGCGAGGGGACCCAGTTGGTGTACAGACATTCACAGCTGAGTTGAATGCATTGCCTACCCCAGTGAAATTTACATTGACCTATGATACTGATAAGGTTGATTTTTTGGATGTCAGGATTTTCTGCACTGAGCAGGGAGTTAGCACCACACTTTATCGAAAGAGTACTGATTGTAACACAACCTTACATGCTCATAGTTACCATCCACCCTCTATTTTGAACCTTATACACAATTTTTGAGAGTGTTCAGGATTAATTCTAATTTGGCCACAGCAACACAGCAGGCATATGAAATGCATGATCGTTTTCTGGAGAGGGGCTATAAATTGGCATTTCTCAATACTGAGCTTAATCGGGCACAAAAGGTGGCAGGTGTTAGTGGACAAGTTGGTAGTAAAAAACCTTTAGAAAAGGAGAAAATTATCTTTGTCTCTGACTATACACCAGCAAGCCAAAAGATTAATTCAGCGGTCAAGAAACATTGGCCGATACATCAAATGTATACTAATCTGCCTTTTTCAGATATGGAACCCCCAATTTGTGCACACCGTAGGGGTCGATCACTTAGGGATCTCCTAGTGAGAACTGATGTAAGGGATGTTAATATGGGCACATGGTTAAGGACCAACAAGAATGGATGCTATCGATGTACAGGATGTAAAACCTGTGGTTGCATGTTGACAGGCGAGACCTTTTCACATCCACGTAGTGGTAAACGTTATTACATCCATCATAGATTAACTAGTACTTCTGAATTTGTTTTCTATTGTATAGTATGCCCTTGTGGCTTATACTATGTTGGAAAATGTGTCACATCATTTCGAATGTGAATGAATAACCATCGTTCTGTGATACAAGCTGCTCTGGCCACTGGAAAAGCGGACACCCCTTTAGCCAGACATTTTCTGGGATACAAACATCTGCTACCTACCCTACGGGCAATTTTAATAGACCATGTCCCTCAATTGTTGAATCGTCGATTTAAGTTGTGTGGGATATTTGTATATAGACTGGAGATGTCCATAGTAACTAATAAAATCTGTGTCTGTGCCTGTGCATCTACTTGTTCATTTTACGTTTTTTAAGAAAATCAAAGGAATCCTTAACAACAGAGGGTATTTCTGTAACATGAATCTGTAAAAAAGAGTCAGCAAAATGGGCAAGTGCAGGGCTGTACTGGGGGTAAAAAGCAGCCCGGGCAAAAAAATCAAAGCAGCCCACATATAAATGCGCAATGGTTTTGTTCACATTCACTCATATATAGGGGTAAAACTGCTAAATACTATGTGCATAAAGCACTGCCTTTCTCACTTAAGTATAATTCATGTAAAATATGTTACATATTCTGCAGCCTTGTGCCTTTATATGGTCACAGGACCCCTCAGTGACTTCTAATATCCTTATCATTTACAATAGGGGGGTACATTATTCCTTATAATAAATGAGTGATACTCAGAGTTCACCAGTAGCGCTGACAGACATATCCACGGGAGACAGCTGCATTAGTAGCAAATCCGGCTTTATTCCAACATACACAGTGGTTAACAGCGGTGAGTGCGCAGTAAATAACTAACCTGTTTCGTGACCCTACAACCGGGCTCTTCCTCAGAGTTCAGTATCAGTGACATGCAAATCTATTTAAATAGGTGATTTTAAGTGTTGCCTCAATTATTTAAAGGTGAAGTGCATAAAAAGACATAGTTAAAAGTGCAATACAAATCATCTCAATGTTAATTATTATTAAAACACTCCAACTGTGAGATGCAAGTCATGGTATCACATTTAGGCACATTTAGGCAGCAAAAGCATAAGGAAAGAAACCTAATTCTGCAATAGAACTTTGTAGCAAACAGGAAAGGATATAAAGCATCTGTAAAAGTCTTGCAATCTGCAAGCCTACTTGTGCATATTTCTCTACATGGCTGATATACGGCACATTTACGGGAAAATTTCTTAAATATGCATACCAGCCAAGGAAGATATGGCAGAGGCAGCAACAGCAGCAACGTGAGAACAAAGAGGAGTGGTGGGGAGGCCACAGCGAAGATAGGGTGGAGGAGTGGTCCTAGAGCCCACTGGATCAATCAGGAATAGAGCAGCCCACTTATACAAGAGTGGCCCCAGGGGCAATTGCCCGAATAGATATATGGTCAGTCTGGGCCTGGGCAAGTGGTTGGCACACAGAGCCTGAGGCTGATATGATAGGTCTCCCTGGAGGTTTAATCAATGACTTATGTACCATGGGAAGCAAGTAAAGACAAGGTCAACGAGGATTCTGGATTGAATATAGGATTTTAATTAAGTTTTCAACAAAATTTGAATAATTTAATCTCAAAATTAAAATAGCTGAAATTAATGGTGGGGACAAAGCTTAAACTCCTACATAAGACCAAGCCTGTATATCTGTCAGAGGTGTAGAGGACAGATGGAATATTAGATTAGGAGAAAAAAGGAAAATAAATGACCTATTGATTTGCACCTTCCCACCTACCTAATCCAAACCCACTTGAAATGTATATCCACAAGGTAAATTAAAACATAAATCTGTATAAATAAAATAAATAGTGTTAAACCATTAAAAGAAAGTCAGGTACAGGGAAATGGATTGTCAGGGGGTACTGAATTGGTTCCGACCACAAAAAAGTTTGGAAATATGTGGGAGCATCTTACATATGTGTAATACTAAAACAACCAGGAGAGGTTCATCTGAAGTGGTGCAGTACTGCATCTTTATATCTTGTAAATGAATATGGAGTGATATATCTGACAGGCTGCTATATCGTAACCCGCCCCACTAGCCCATCCTCATTTCCTGTCACGTGAGCTCAGCCCAAGACCAGCAGGATCTCTGGCCTCTACCTGCTGAAGCTCCAGGACCGGGTATATTTACCTATGTGAGTTCTGTGAGGGTCCAATTGGACCATGGCCATCCGTTGTCAGGCATCGCAGTCAGCCGCAAAACCTTTAGGCAAATGTGCAATAAGACTATGTTCTCCTCCATGCGGTAAAATAACGCAATATGTATGAGGGCTCTCCTCACTGTGCACTCTGCATCGTAGCACTCCGTGTAGAATCTTGACCCACTCACACACAGAAGGTTTTGGTTGTACACTTTATTCAAATAGCTTGTAGAACTGCCTTGCTGGCTCCACATGGGAAACTGCCCTGGCCATAGAAACCTAGGATACGCTCTGGACCCATGTAGAGGGTGCCCTCTAGCGTCAGCAGTGCTGCATAGCAATAAACACAAACAATACATTTAAACAGAT
>JAMBMQ010000209.1:0-13366 GCA_024363595.1 Xenopus borealis | reverse complement strand
TTTTCGATAGTGAATTGTCATCTACTATGGTTAGTAAGTTGGTGATTTCCCTGCAGATGGGATTTTTGCTAGTGAAAGCTACTTTAGCCTTTATTAAATCTACCCCACAATATTGTATATATAGGGAGCCATTCTGATTTTCAATATTAGCTATTTTTATTTATATACTAATTTTTATATAGTGCAGACACATTTCCAGAGCACTTTACAGAGAGTATACATCATTCATATCAGTCCATATCAGGCATACATACCTGGCCTGGCAGATAGCACCCAAGCTAGAATCGAACTCAGGATCCCAGCGCTGCAAGGCAGAACTTCTACCCAAGGAGCCGATTACAATAATACCATAGTTCAACTGCCCAAAATTCTCTCTCAGAAACTTAACATGTGGCATAGTGGTCTTACTAGTGCTTCCTACCGTAACAGTTACATACCTCTACAGTAGTTAAACATGCACACAAAATCATCCCACATTATTAAACCAGGCAGAATCTGATTCATTTCATCTAACAAGTGTTGTCGGTTTATTCATGCCCACAATTTCCTCTGCAGTCTGCTTTTCAAATGAAAGCGGATGCTGTATGTGTCAGAACGTTAATACCTTTCATGTAAACCTTTAAAATTAAATGTACATTACACGCAAAAAATTTTTGTTTGATACAAGCACATTGAGCTTTTATTTTCAGTTGCTAGATTTAAAGGGAAACTGTCACGATTTTTCTGATGACATTTTTTTATTTCTAAATTACACTGCAAATAATTCACTCCACCATATACAATTTAATTCCTAACCCAACAAGCGTATTTTTCTTTAGTTGTAATACTGGTGTGTAGGCAGAAATTTCCGGTCATTTTGCCTGGTCATGTGCTTTCAAAAAGAGCCAGCACTTTAGGATGAACTGCTTTCTGGCAGGCTGTTGTTTCTCCTACTCAGTGTAACTGAATGTGTTTCAGTGGGCCCTGGATTTTACTATTGAGGGCTGTTCTTCTACCAGGCAGCTGTTATTTTGTGTTAGGGAGCTGCTATCAGGTTGTTCTGTTGTTTGGATGCTGGGGTGGGGGGGAGGGAAGAGGACTCCAACTTGCAGTACAGCAGTAAAGAGTGACTGAAATGTATCAGAGCAAAAGTCACATGACTGAGGCAGCTAGGAACTAGACAATGTCTAGCCCCATGTCAGATTTCACAACTGAATAAAAAAAATCTGTTTGCTCTTTTGAGAGAAGGATTTCAGTGCAGAATTCTGCTTGAGCAGCACTATTTACTGATGCGCTTTGCCTTGGTGCAGATTCAAGCATCGGACTTCGCAGGCGCCATCTTCAGCCACTTCATTAATCTTCATGAGACTGGTGTGGTGGCGAATGTGCAGTTGGAGCAATTTTCTATTTCATGACAACTGGGCATGCTCTGAAACTCACGAAAATTGCAGTACTGCCTGTCTCATTCAGGAAATTACTGAAGCTGTTGAAAATGACGCACGTGAAGTCCGGTTGCCTGAATCTACACTGAGGGGTAAGTAAAATGTGGCATTTGCCTGAGGTAACCCGTAGGCTGGGGGGAGGAGGGAGGGGTATTTTAAATTTAGGGTTGAATTCTTCTTTAAGTTTGGCAACATTTAGGGGCAGATTTACTAAATTCACATGAAGGATTCGAAGTTCGATCGAATTTTTCAACAAGATTTGAATTTTCGAATGTTTTAGAAGACCTCTTCGACAAGTGAATTTTGAAAATTCAATCGAATCAAAAGATTAGAATGATTCGAATAAAAATCTATTCAAATATTCAACTGTTGAAGTACTTCCCCTTTAAATTTTTATTCACCTGCCTAGTTTGCCAGATCAAAGCTACCGAATTGGGTTTCGTTATTTTTGATCGAATGGTTAAAATCTTTTTTACCATTCGATCGTTCGACCAATTGAATTGCGGTAAAATCCTTTGAATTCGATACTCGAATTTAAACCCACAGTATTCCCAGTTATTCACCTGGTCCAATTAGAGGGTTTTTTAAACTTCAAATTTGACCCTTAGTAAATCTGCCCCTTAAACACTTTTTTTGGATTCACCTGTCAATGGCACATGTACACATCTGTTAAAGAACCATAAACAGCAAAAGGCCCTTCCATTTCTAAACACGATTTTTATTTTAAAAAATTTTTTTTTTAAATAAATAGATGGTTTTCATAAAGTATGGTTTATATTTACTTAAAGAATTAGTAAACATTTCGACAAAAATTTTCTTGGAAAAAAAAAACACACAAAAAATACTTGTGCATATTATTTATCCTTTCACACAATATATTACTTACGTTAAAGATTTCTCAACTACTTTTGTGCGAAAAATTTCTTCTTGGTCCAGATTCACAGTGCAATAGCAATATTTCATTTTATTTGGGCCTGAATATGGTAGTTATTGCTTTGCATCACCTAAAAATGAAGAGATGACAGCAACAGATTTATCATGGAGGGAAAAAACAACTACATGCAAATACTACTAAAATAAAAAATATACAACTGAAATGCGCAAAGATCTGTTCACCCTTTGGGTTTTAAAATATACATGGGACATTTTTTTCTTACCCTGAATGCATTTAATATATGTAAAACCCTGGCCATGGCACATACAAACACTATTTGAAATCTGTACTGTACTGCAATAAAAAGGTGGAGAAATGACCCAGGGTGAAAGGTTAATGCTGACATTTTTGATTCTACTTGTTCTCTAAAATGGGACACAATATCTTCATGAAATGAAGTCTTCTTGTAGATCAGTGGTTCTCAACCTGGGGGTGGAACGACCATTTCCCGGGGGTCGCCTAAGCAGGCAGAAATTCAGGCATGCCGACCCAGCAGCATTCATTTAGTTGCATATGCGCATATTCAAGACGCAGGCACAACCGGACAGTCAGGACAGGGCGACTTCTCATGTCGGCATCCGCTATTGCAACAAGTTTCTTTGTGGAAAATTGTTTGACAATGTTCAGTGTATTGGGTATTCAGATAATCCATTGGTCAGAGCGGAAATCTTGTCCATCTAGTAAATATTGTCTTATGCAGGGAAATACAGAGATGGCAGAAACCCCATTATCTACAGCTGCTTGGCTTATCTGTCCTTGCAGTCCACAATAGAATGTGTTGTAGTGTGGCCTATATTAGAGTAATTGTGTAATCCATGTATTGAGTAGGACAAACCAGCCAAAACTACCCTTAAAATTCAACCCTTATTAAAATTGCTGCATTTTCATATATGGTGTGAGATAGCATTAAACACTCTCTAATTTCCACAGATAAGGATCCAGTATATACTATTCCAATTAAAAATATCCTGGCTGTTGAGAAACTGGCTGAAAGTGCCTTCAATAAGAACAATGTAGGTAACTGTTCCATGCAAAATCAGCAGGGCAGCCTCTGCGCACCTAATATTTAATCTAGTTACATTTTTTTTTGTTTTTTTTAATGACATGGTTTAGAACGTCTTATTGCTTTTCTTTTCCCAGTTGATCTTCTAACTGACTTCTCTCACAGATGTTTCAGGTGATTCATAATGAGAAGCCTCTCTATATCCAGGCCAATAACTGCATAGAAACAAATGAGTGGATTGAAATATTAAGCAGACGGAACCAGAAGAGATTAAGCAAATACCACCCCTCTGTATTCCTGGGTGCCCTCTGTATTCCTGGGTGGGGGTTGGCTCTGCTGTAAAGCAACCAGCGACCGTTCAGAAGGATGCTGTGCCTGCACTGTGTATGTATAGACTGCAAATGTATCCTGGAACTGAGAAAGGATGTATTTTTTTCATGTAGTCCTATTTCCTGAACCAGCAAGTGTATTTTATTTAGTTGTAATATTGGTGTGTAGGTGCATCTCGGGTCATTTTGCCTGGTCATGTGCTTTCAGAAAGAGCCAGCACTTTAAGATGGAACTGCTTTCTGGCAGGCTGTTGTTTCTCTTACTCAATGTAACTGAATGTGTCTCAGTGGGACTTTGATTTTACTTAGTTCTACCAGGCAGCTGTTATCTTGTGTTAGGGAGCTGCTATCTGGTTAACTTTCCCATTGTTTTGTTGTTAGGCTGCTAGGCGGGGGGGAGGGATGGGGGTATCACTCCAACTTGCAGTGCTGCAGTATAGAGTATGTAATGTTAACGAAGACACGGTTATGGCAGAGCTCACCCCAGCACACAGCGTTCCCTTACCAGGCGGCAGCTATCGCGGGACTTCGGGTTCTCCTTCCGTAGACTCCAAACTGTCAGCACAGTAATACTCGCTTGTAGCGATGGCTCCAAAGAACGAACTCTGGTTCTAATATGAATTTGGCTTGATTATTTCACACAGTGCAGAATCATATTCACAATGGGTGTGTTAAACCTACGCGTTTCTTGCCTACATCATCAGCATTTCCTCAGGTTGGCACACCCACTGTGAATATGATTCCGCACTGTGTGAAATAATAAAGCCGAATTGATATAAGAACCAGCATTTATTCTTTTGCACCAGCACTACAAGCAAGTATTACTGTGCTGACAGTCTGCAGTAAAGAGTGACTGAAGTTTATCAGAGCACAAGTCACATGACTGGGGGCCCCGTTACACAGCCGATAAAAGCTGTCGAGAGACCAAGTCAGCAGCTTATAGGCCTGTGTGTGTTGCCCTCCAACGGGCTTCCCCGATCAACGTCTAGCCAAAAAACAGCCTAGGGCACAGCCTATCATCCACCTCAATGTGGGCAGAGCGGGGAGAGATCCGCTCGTTTCGCAACATCGCCAAACAAGCGGATCTCCCTGTGTACGGCCAGCTTTAGGCTGAGTGGATCTCCCTGTGTACGGCCAGCTTTAGGCTGAGCGGATCTCCCTGTGTATGGCCAGCTTTAGGCTATGGACACCAGTTTTTGACTCCAGCATATTTTTTGCAGGCTGAGAGAAACGGGTCTGCTCAGTACCCTGCTCCATTGATTTGAATCCGATCAGCTTGTGTGTGATCACACACTGACCTCAGCTTTAGCTCTGCTACGTGTGACCACACACAGGCTAATCTGGTTCAAATCAGTGGAACAGGGGCACAGATCCGATTCTCTCAGCCTGCAAAAATACACAGGTGAGGTTTATTTGTAGGTTCTTTTATGGTGGAATGCAGGAAATAGCACTAAAAGTTATGCGTTTACAGTCCTACTTACCCACTGATGTTTTTAATCTATTCATACCACTGCTCAATGCAAGAGGTCTGCTTTGTTTAAAAGTTATTCTTTTGCTCTGAAAATCCTGACCATTACCTAAAACTAGCAGAAAGAAGCACCACATTATTAAACCTGTTTCAGTGCTGATTGCTTGTCCTGCCTGCTGGGAGAATGGAGTATTGGAAGAGTTGATCCTAAGTTACTAGTTATACTGATCTGTGATTCCCCAGTCTTTTTTTCTGTATTGTTGCCACTCGCTCGGCAACTGTTAGTTATCACTTATTCTCAATAGACCTGCTTTCTATCTGACCTTTAATAGTTTGGTTCCTTTTTGGTCCAGGCTTCTAATTAACATTGTGTGAAATTCTGCCGATTCCATTCCAGAACGTTCTGTCCTGCAACTCGATTATATCTTCTCAAAGTCAGTTTCTTGATTTCATTTGTTAGAGATGTTCCAGCTGATGTGGCATTGGATATTGATGGAGATCGCGAATGTGAAAGAATCCATCGTCTTTTCAGCATGAATTTGCAAAAACTACTGAAAATGGAAGGTTAGTTTCCTACCCACTGTGTGTGACAGTATTGTGCCATTTATTCCTGTTGACATGAAACCAAACTACTTCAATCTGTTTATAAAAAGAACATAATTAAAGGAAGATCTCTTTTACTTTATAACCCCAGACCTTTTGTACTAGTGTGTTCAGACTGCCCTCTTTATACCCTGAAGCTTATGATGTGCCCATAACTTTCTTGTTTGGGTTTTGGGCAGTGTCAAATACCAAAAGACTAACATAATCATGGAAACATTTAGCACATAGGAGTCTCCCACCATCAGACAGCCTAGCATGAAAACCATACAGTGTCTTTTCCTAGGACTAGTGGGAAGGCCAGAGTTCATTTCTACTATATATAGACAATCCCCTGTAATGCGGCACATTAGCCTATAATATATGCAAATACGTCTCAGTAAGACTGCAGACATATATGATGTTAATCCCCAATAATTCTACAGCCATATTTGCAAATAATCCCCCAATAATCCTGCAAATACCCTGATAAATAGACAGCACTAACTGCTGGGTAATATTTCCCTGTTATGCTGCAGGTTTATTGGCACATGATCCTTTGTAATTCTATATAAACATAAGAACATAATCTCCTGCAGTGATGCAGATAATTCCCAGTAAATGCATTTGCACTAGCTTTGTATGCACATTGGCACATAATCCTGTTAGGCATATAGTGAATAGAGTACCCCCTATTGTAAAATAGGGAGAAGTTCCATGACTTTATAAAAGCACAAGGCCGAAGGTCATGGAACTCTTGAGTTTAATTCTAATATCCTCATATTTTCCAACAAGGGGGCACTTTATAATTATACAGAAGTTTTAGTGTGTCTTGTGACAAAAATGACATCACTAAGAGATGATTATATAGTGAATAAAGTACCCCCTCTTGTAAAATATAAGATTATTATAAATTACCGAGGAGTTTCATGACCATATAAAAACAGGTCATGGAACTCCGAGGTAACTTCTAATATCCTCATATTTTGCAACTGGGGTACTTTATTTATTATAATACACAAGTTTCAGGGAGTCATGTGACCGAAATGACATCAGAACTCACCGTTTATAAGGATATAATTTACAAGATATTTACGGCTTTTGTGTATTATAAGGATATAATTTACAGAATATTCATGGCTATTGTGTATTATTTGCATATAATCCCATTATTGGTATGGATGCGTGCAATTTCCCAGTAATCCTGCAGATGCATGTGTGTCAGTGTAGATCCCATATTACCCCTTCATTATTCATCTTGCACTCCCCTATTTGCATCTGTATACAAATTAGTTATTTAGTTAGTTAAATTAGTTATACTAAACTATAAACACATGCATTTAAATAGTAACAGAAACACATGTGAGTTTACACCCTGAATGCAGGCAGAAGGAGTTAATATAGCAGTGATATTTTTAAGGAACTGATTTTGGATAGGATGAGGGTGGCTGATTTCCAGGGACCCAAGGTACTGTCACATCAAGTTACTTGTACAATGGGATTAGACCAAATCCCAACAGACATGCACACTCGCTCTTTTTTTTTTCTTGCAGTGAATCCTGGGGTGTAAAATTCTGGTAGATTTCAGAATTCACATTCATAGCATGGGTCTCCTTATTTAAACTTCATGCCCCACTACCTATTAAGTTCCTGTGCCTCCAACCACTCTTAGCCTACAGGTATTCACTGAAATGGAGATATTTGTCGATGCCTTACATCCAGTATCTCTGCTTTTCAGCTTATGCTAAAAATAATGTTGCCTATTGTTGTAATTAAGAAATGTTTAGAGAGTTAATGGTTTGTTTTGGGTTTTTTGTTTGTTTAAACAAAAAAAACACTGTTCTTTTAGTATCACTTCCTGGGTCTATGGAGTCTCTGATCTGGAGTAGGCAGTTAAACAAAGTCCACAGATGCTCCTTATTGCAAAGCCTAGTATATACTGCAGAGTTGAATTATCTCCACTTAAAAGAATAAGCGGTATATACAACAACACATGTTGTTTATGTTGAACATCGCAGTATAAAGATGTATGCTGCCTTTTTAATATCCTGTTGAATGAAGGAGTAATGATATGAAAATATCATTTACATTTTCAGAGGCCTGTGGAACAATAGCAGCAGCAGAAGGAGCATAGTGACTACAACTTTACCATTGAGGATTCTGTGGCCACATTTAAAGTACTCCAGCAGCCATAATAGCCATCACGGAGAACCTCAAGGAACTACGTGATAAACATAAAAAGGGCTCGACAAGTGCAAAATATAGCAGCCAGTGAGTACTGATCTGAGTAGAGCAAAATCACTCTGTGACACATTTACAGACAAGCAAATCAATAAAAAAAAAAACTAGCACAAGGCTTAATGCTGTTTCAGAAATCCACCGTGTTTGCAGCCTATAAGAACTGACAAAAAATGTTGTCCACGCTGCTAGCCAAAAAAGCTCAAAAATACTTGTGCAGAACACGCTAACATATCGTAAGATATGGGCATTCCCTTATAGTTATTCTAAATGCAGATGGTTTTGACGATTTGGAAATGGTACATGTGAGCATTAGCATGCTGCATCTTGTATCTGATCTGTAGTACAGGTATAGGACCTGTTATCCAGAAAGCTTCATTCCAGATAACTTCCATAATTTGGATCTTCATACTTTGCCTACTAGAAAATAAGTAAATATTAAATAAACCCAATAGGCGGCTTTTGCTACCAATAAGGATTAATTATATCTTAGTTGGGATCAAGTACAAGCTACTGTTTTATTATTACCGAGAAAAAGTAAATCGTTTTTAAAAATGTGGGGTAAAATGGAGTCTATGGGAAACGGCCATCTTGTAATTTGGAGTTTTCTGGCTAATGGATTTCTGGATAACGGATCCCATACCTGTAGTGGTTACATTCAGTATATTTATAATAATTGGTGCTAGTGCTTTATTATGATATTTTAAGGCACACATTTTTTTCATAGGTTTTTGAGCCTTGCTTTGCCGTTGCAAATAGAAAATAAGATCTTTTATGTGTGAATTTCTTCTGATCTTGAAGTCTAAAGAGCATTTAGATTTCGGACACACCATTTTCCCTCAGAAGCTATGTAGAAAGCATTGGTTGATCCAAACATATTTGCCAGTTATTTCTTTAAAAAATAAATACCGGCAATATGGTACTTTTTTTTTTGTGCTCACATTTACTTATGTTCCCCTGCTACTTTTTCAAGAATAACCTAATTCAAAGTGTGATTGCAAACATCATGCGGCCAGAGAGAGTGTGCCAGAGTGAGGAATGATGATGAATAAAGGCTAACGTACCTGAATAGTTTTGTATAGCTATATGCAGTTAAGGGAGAAGGAAAGGCTTGCAGCACTTGTGCCCAATTTTAGGCACCCCAAGTGATTGTATTGACTTACCTGAAACCCCGTGTTGGTGCTCCTATCAGCAGAAAACTGCACTGGCCTGGTGTTATACCAGTGAGCACCACGGAACAATCCAATTCCATCTTCCTCCTTCTTCCCTCTATTTTACATGTCCAGTAGAGCAAAAAGCTGAACTTTAACTTAAAAGTCTATTTTGTTTCACTGCGCATACGATTTCCCTGGGAAATTCAAAGAAAGAAGTGGATCGCTCTGTGGTGCTCACTGGTATAACCCCGGGCCAGTGCAGTTTTCTGCTGATAGGAGCACCAGCCCGGGGTTTCAGGTAAGTCAATACAATCACTTGGGGGTGCCTAACATTTGGCACCCCCAAGTGCTGCAATCCTTTCCTTCTAAATGGTAAAATGTTCTATAATGACTATCTGGTACTTAGGTATTTGTTATATTGCTTCAGGGCACTCTCTTTATACATTGTTACATGCATAGTTAAAATATTTACTGTTACCATCACTGGATCTAAATTTTGTTGTTTCTACCCATGATACACTGTGGAGAAAGAAATCTCAAGAATCTTACCCGTATATATTTAAAGGGGAACTATCATGATATTGAATTGAGAAACTTTCTAAATACAATCAATTAAATATTCAGCATTGTTTCTGAAATAATCAAGTTTATCTTCATTATTCCTCCCTCAGCATTTGTTTCTCTTCATTCTGTTTTCATTCAGCAGTTGGGTGTCTAATATTCATTGACAGTTAGATCCAATATATTTTATGGGGGGGCTTCCTTTCCTAGCAGATGTATTAGAGCTCACTCAAATAACTGATTCCAGGACAAACAAAATCTAACAAAATGACTGCATTTTGCAAAAATCCTGCATATAGAGAGACATGATGTCTGGTGATTTTGATAGAGTGAGCTCTAATACATCTTATAGGTAAAAGGAGCCCCCCTATAAGATATATTGGATCTAACTGTCAATGAATATGTGACACCCAACTGCTGCATGAAGACAGAATAAAGAGAAACAGATGCTGTGAAGAAAGGTGAAGGTAAACTTGATTATTTCAGAAACGTTACAGAATATTTAATTGATTATATTTAGAAAACCTCCTATTTCATTGTGGTGGAGCTTATATTAAATTTCCATTTCCACGATCGTTCCCCTTGAAAACATAGGCAAGCAAATGTTATAATTTCTGCTGAGCTTTAACATCTGTTTAAGCTTGTGAAAAAGATTTTGTAGACTCCGGCACTAACTGTTATCCAATGCATTACTTTTCAGGGAAAATCCCATTGTGGGAAAAGAATCTTAGCAGCTGCAACATTTTGTTGTCTTGGAACTGGAAAAGCTTAATGTCTGCAGCAGGCAGAGAATTCCTCAGCTGGTGTCTAACAGAGAGTTGGAAACTACTACATTGTGTAACCACTTGGAAGGAAACTCTTAAGCTGGAGCACTTAAACCTTCCCGGCATTAACAGTGCACAGAACTCACTGCACAACTGGAAAACATCGGGAAATCGGTCCCTGTATCTTATAGGAGATCCCTGTATCTCATAGGAGATCCCTGTATCTCATAGGAGATCCCTGTATCTCATAGGAGATCCCTGTATCTCATAGGAGATCCCTGTATCTCATAGGAGATCCCTGTATCTCATAGGAGATCCCTGTATCTCATAGGAGATCCCTGTATCTCATAGGAGATCCCTGTATCTCATAGGAGATCCCTGTATCTTATAGGAGATCCCTGTATCTCATAGGAGATCCCTGTATCTTATAGGAGATCCAGCATGATGAGATTTGCACTGCTGGCAGTGCCATGCTGCAACATGTTATGACATAGTGTGGCAGCATCTGTTGATTCCTCTATTAATTACAGGGTATGATTCTTGGGTCTGGTAAGGAGTATATTCTGCATTGCAGAACAGTGTGTCTTAGCAGTGGTGAACCTACTGAAGAAATCCACAGTCTCAAAACCCTTCATTGCTTTATGGATCGCATTGTGCGCTTTATATCAGAGGAGTGAATTTTTGAGCAGCCCTGGCAGAACCTGCACTTGGTTTTTCCAACCACAGAAACACTTGGACAAATCAGAAAGTTGAAACGGTACACACAGCACTCTTTTTTATTTATTCTCCCCTTGTTAATTCATGTGGATTCTTTGTAGTCTGGATGAGTCGAATACAAACAGCACACGTGCTTCGAAAGAATATTCAAGGGGCACAGTGAGTTCCCTTTTATATAGATAGCACTGTGCTGATGTGTGTGTCTACACAACATGCGACCTTTAAGATTTCACAAGACCAGGTACCCAAAAATTCCTTTTTAATTATTGTTTTAAAGAATGGCGATACTGCCCACTAAACCCTATAGAAGTGTCTGTCTGCTATATGCTTGGGTTTTCACTTTAACGACCGTAATGATTGTAGAAATACATCTACCATTTATTTTTATATTCCGTGTAATGAATAATTGCTTTGTCTGCAGAGGGACCAACCCTACAAAGGAGCACTAAAGTTGTTTAGTGGTATGGCGATAAGCCGTTTTTTGCTTTTATTATAAAGTTCAGTTGCCCTTCGTCCAGGTTGATTGCTTTGGCATTGTAGGTATCTTATTATACCTTCATTTTATGAAGGCTTTGAGGCCCATGAGCTTCATGTGGCTTACAGTTTATTTTAATCGTCCTGTACCCTGGCTAAGGGCTTTGTAGAGTTTTGTGTATGATATCATGAATTCAGGGGCCATATTTTATGAACATAACATGCAATTTAGTCTAATACTTTATACAGCCTGAGGTGGTGGCAAACATGGCCCTGGGGCCTTCCTCTTGGTTTTATTATAGGGATACTGTCATGGGGAAAAAAACATTTCAAAACACATCAGTTAATAGTGCTGCTCCAGGTGAATTCTGCACTGAAATCCTTTTCTCAAACAGATTTTTTTTTATATATATATTTTTAATTTTGAAATCTGACCTGGGGCTTGACATATTGTCCGTTTCCCAGCTGCCCCAATTCATGTGACTTGTGCTCTGATAAACTTCAATAACTCTTTACTGCTGTACTGCAAGTTGGAGTGATATCCCACCCCCCTCAGTCTAACAACAGAACAATGAGAAGGTAACCAGATAACAGTTCTCCCTAACACAAGATAACAGCTGCCTGGTAGATCCAAGAACAGCACTCAGTAGTAAAGTCCCACTGAGACATATTCAGTTACATTGAGTAGGAGAAACAGCCTGCCAGAAAGCAGTTCCCTCCTAAAGTGCTGGCTCTTTCTGAAAGCACATGACCTGAGATGCACCTACACACCATTATTACAACTAAAAAATACACTTGCTGGGTCAGGTATTAAATTTTATATTGTAAAATGAATTATTTGCTGTGTAATTTAGAAATAAAAACTACATAATAAAAATCATGACAGAATCCCTTTAATATCTCACCTGAGCACTTTAGTAATCTGGTTGCTCTGGGTTATATAACCCTTTCCTTTTGCTCTTTTTAATAAAGATACATGATGTATCTGGTTTCTTTTTTTTCTTTTAAGATCAGTTCCATGATCAATGCTGTTTGCTGTAGTTCTACAGAGAGAAGAAAATGGTTAAAAGGCTTAAAAGTTGTTTGGAGACCAAATATTTTTTCTACATTTCTGTCTGTATTTTTTTTTTTTTTTTAAATCTTGCTTTGCTTTGTCAGTATTAATATGCTGGTACTGCTTTCCCTGCATTATCCCAGTAAAGGCAGCTTGCCCTTGCCACAAAAATAACATTCACTATTCCCAAGCTTTTTAATGCATTGCTGGTTCTTCCATTAATGCTGGCCTGTATTAACATGGAACATAGACATCTGGGGTGTACCCTATGTGTAGGGATGTGGTTTCATATAGTGGTACAGATATTGGATCCCTTATCTAGAAACCTGTTATCCAGAAAGCTCCGAATTACGAAATGGTCTCCCATAGCCTCCATTATAATGAAATAATCTAAATTTTTAAAAATGATTTCCTTTTTCTCTGTAATAATAAAACAGTAGCTTGTACTTGATCCTAACTAAAATATAATTAATCCTCACTGGAAGCAAAATCAGCCTATTGGGTTTATTTAAGGTTTACATGATTTTCTATTAGACTTAAGGTATGAAGATCCAAATTACGGAAAAATTCGTTATCCAGTAAACCCCAGGATAATAGGTCCCATACCTGTATAAACAATTGAAACCTCCTGCCTGCCACATAAAGCATTGGTGATCTTTTTGCACCATTA
>JAMBMQ010000208.1:27908-38393 GCA_024363595.1 Xenopus borealis | reverse complement strand
ACCTGCCCCCACAGAAACCCTCCCAACTGACAAGATGCTGAGATAAACCCCCACGTTGAATACACAATACACAATACATCCTATAGAGCAGGTTTTCTCACATACAGTAAGTTGGTTTATGGTCCCACAGAAGACATAGTAGTCACAGGAGACCCTTAGTTATAATAACTGAGCTTTCATGCAAGTTCCCTGGACAGCTGCTCCCTAGTAAGTCATTTAGATGGCAATTTCTTACAAGGGCATATTTGAGATTGGGGGTGTTAGAGAGAATCTGGGGAACAGATGATAATATATAATAGTGTAAGTAACTAGTTCATGCCAAGCTAGATAAATAGGTTTGGCCACTAGGGATGGGTGAATTTTTCCCTTGTTTCACTGCAGAAATGACGCCCATAGAGTTGAATGGCATCACATGTCAAAAAAAATTCACCACACGTCAAAAAAGTTTTGACACCCATAGACTTTAATGAGCGTTGGCAAAACAGGTCAAATTCACCCATCCCTATTAGTCACAGTGTGGGAGAGATGATACACATATATTGTGTATAGTATAACGTGTAGGATTTATGAGCAGTCTCATAGTGTAGTTCAACTACTACATAATAGGTTTAGTCACAGTGTGGGAGAGATGATACACATATATTGTGTATAGTATAATGTGTAGGACTTATGAGAAGTCTCAGTGTAGTTCTACTACTACATAATAGGTTTAGTCACAGTGTGGGAGAGATGATACACATATATTGTGTATAGTATAATGTGTAGGACTTATGAGCCGCTATCAAGAACGGAGGCCAAAGGGAGAACTTAATCGAGATGATTCAAGATATAAAACTTGTGAATGACTATGCAGCAGAAGCCTCTATGGACTCAATCAAGCTATCAGGAAAAGCTATGAGCTTGTCTGTAGTGGCCAGGCGAGGACTATGGTTGAAGCACTGGAATGCAGATTCACAGTCCAAGCACAATTTGTGCTCTCTCTTCCTTTTAAAGGAAATTTTCTCTTTGGTCCTGAACTAGACCAGATAATATCTAAGGCCTCGACTGGTAAGTCGTCCTTTCTACCACAAGAAAGGAGAGAGAAGAAGAACATTCCCAGAAACCCAAGGAATTTGTTTAGAGATGCTTGAAGCTAAGCATATCCACGCTCAAAGGGCAAGTGACAGCCATCTCCTATTTCTCAGGCATATCTTGGGCCCAAAAGCCAATGATCCGGAGATTTTTTTCTGGGGTTAAAAAAGCTGTTCCCAGTAATAAGGAAGCAAGTCCCTCCTTGGGATCTTAGTCTGGTAGTGGAGGCGCTAACGGAAGAACCATCTAAACCCATATCAGAAATACCACTCAAAGTATTGAACCTGAAAATGTGCTTTCTATTGGCCATAACTTCAGTCACAAGAGTTGGCGAATTGCAAGCACTTTCCATAGCAGAAGGGAAAATCATGTTTCTGCAAGATAAAGTGATTTTGAAGACAGCCGACAAATTTACTCCAAAGGTAATGTCGGACTTTCACATGACGCAAGACATCGTGTTACCAAACTTCTTTCCAAATCCAAAGACGCATACAGAACTAAAATGGCACATGATTGATGTCGTAAGATGCTTAAATACTTACCTCAGCAGAGTCGAAGACATCAGGAAATCGGAATCTTGATAATTCCTGAGGGAAAAAAATCAGGAACTCAGCCGTCAAAATCGTCGGTGGCTTCATGGATCAGAGAATGTATAAGAACGGCCTAATTCAAAATCCAGCTCAGTACCTTCCAATATCAGAGCACACTCTACCATAGCAGCGTCTTGGGCTTTCCAATCCAAGGCATCATCAGAAGAGCAGCAGTTTGGTCATCCTTTAATACATTCATTAATCATTACAAGTTTGATGCGTTCTCCAATAAATCTGCAGCATTTGGTACAGCGGTTCTAAAATCAGATGTAGAGATTGAATAAAAGTCCCTCCCTAGCTTTCGTGTTGTGCTTTTGTACATCCCATTCATTGCCCACTGCCATGTGTAAGGAACAGGAAAAACGAAAATCAATTCATACTTACCGAGATTTTCTTTTCCTGGACTGGAACACGGCAGTGGACGTAGCTTCCCAACCTCGTTGGGGAGATTAGGAGTCAAAAGATGGCGGCCGGGGGCGGAAGCAAGTAATTTATTTCTATTTCCTGTCCCATTTGAATGGCAGGAGGGATTAACCCGTTCATTGCCCACTGCCATGTTCCAGTCCAGGAAAAGAAAATCTCGGTAAGTATGATATGATTTTCGTTTTTATCTGTTTTGTGAAACAACACTTTCATTTTGTTGAAAGAATGAATCCTGTACTATAAAATCTTGCTTTCTGTCACAAATATCTATTTTGTCATTCAACTCTAGCTTGGCATGCACTAGTTACTTACACTATTATATATTCTGTCCAGGTTTTTTTACATAATTCATTCTGTAAGTAACTTTGCATATGTGTCTCTTAAATGGAGGTTTTATATTTGTGAGACAGATTGATTGTTAAAATGTACAGAATGGAGTTTGTAACTAACCAGAAATAGAAAATAATAAGAGAAATAAGTCGTTTGTATATTTTTTATCTGTGTATATGGTCAGAAATAGTAATATACCATGAGAGACATTTGTTCTGTGTATCAGGGATAGTTTTGTATACAGAATGTATTTGGGACAAACAGCACCCCATAGAGACAATCCATGGGACTCCAGCCTGGTGAGTACTTCCCCTATATACTCCCCCACACTGGGATATTGGGGGGCCCCTCTTCTGTAAAGCTCTTCAGTGTCAGAGTGATCCCAGGAGAAAACCCAATCTCCAGCCTGTGGGAACCTGGCCATGAAACTGCCACCCAGCATGAGAATCAAACTGCCTGCCCAGAACAACCCCAGCTCCCTTGCACTGAGCCACAGGAGCTGACACTCAGAGGGGTGTCCATCTTTATTGATAGAGCTCCTCCCCCAGCAACAGGGCAGCATCTCTGGGGGGCAGAATGGATCCCCTGATATTGTCAAGTTACCCCCCAACATCTTGTCCAGGGCAGGAAATCTATCGATGCACCAGGAGGAGCCCCCAGAAATGAGCCCCTTGCAGGGGGAGCATAGTGTGGAAAAGGTGAGTCCCCAATAGTTTCTAGCAGGCACCACAATAGGAATAACACACATGGGGGTACATGGAGAGAGGAGGGTGATTTATTGGGGATAACACAGAGCAAAACTAAAAGTGGGGTAGAGGTACAATTACAGGATGCACAGGTGATATTGGGGTGCAGGTATAATTAGGGGTTCCAGCCAACCAATAACAGCTGCTGCCCCTGTTGCAGGGAGAGAAGTTGAAGGAAGGAGATGGAATGGGGGGTGATGGGAAGGGTAAGTACTACTACTGGCTGGGGCGATCCTGCCCAATCTGCTGCCCGAGGCGGCCTTAGTTCTTGCCGCCCCCGCCTCCCCATAGCACTTACCTTCACCACCAGACAGGGGTTTCCCGCCCCTGGCAACCAGGTTACCCTGACTACTGGGTATCTATATGTGGCCCAGTACCAGCTGCACTCACTAGCCCTAGAGGGGCCCTTTATATGTGGCCTGTGGGTGTGGGGGGCACAGTGTATTAGTAATATAGTCACTGTGTGTACTGAGTTTGGATCGGGGTGCTAGGGAGTAGAATGGTCCCGAGGGGTTTGGGTGCCAAGGATCAAATTGGGGTGCTAGGGTCCCAAGAGGTTTGGGTGCTAGGGATTGATTTGGGGTGCTAGGGGCTTGGGTGCTAGAGAGAAGAGGGGTAGAGAGAACTGTGTGTGTAGACCAGGTGTTAGAGTTGAACACGGGCTGTGGAGTAAAGAGACCTGTAAAAGCTGTGAGATCTACAGGAGTGAAGAAAGAGGGTTCCTGTTCCCTCCCATACTGCTGAAGCTTCAGAGGAGAAAAGTGCCACTGGTGGGAGTGATTGTGCAGCAGAGTTACTTGTGATTCCAGTGTGATCTGAGAGAAATCACTGAGCAAAGATACAGAATTGAGTCTCACAGTAAGACAGGCCTTGTGTCATTTTACCTGCTACGTGGGATGCTGCGACTTTCCAAAGGAAAATAAAGTGACACTTGACAAAGGGCACCCGCCCGAAACATGTTGTGTACCTCTGTACCCCAATAAAGCATATTGCAGACAAGACTACTGCCTATGGATGTGTTCCACAAACAAACCTTATCTTTATCGAATATTTGGGATATCAGACACAGGATAACCCGTGGAACCACGCCAACAAATAATCTGGTGAGCCACATTGAACTTTCACTATTGTTTTCCAAAGGAAAAGTTACTGTGGGGAAAGGTAGCGCTACTGGGAATAAGAGCTTTGGGAAAGGTCCAGACAAGTGGGACTGTAATATCCTAAGTGTTGGACTAACAGAACCATATATTCCACGCGTGGCTTGTGTATTAGTTATTATATTACTGTTTATATAAATGTATTAGGGTTACTGTGTTTTATTTTTCCTAGGGGATTCCTCTGAGGTAAGTTCCTCAGGGCTCCCTACGTGGAGGCACCGCGCTGTAATTCCCAGCACTTTTCATATACAAAAGGGACTCGGGGCCCCTGAATTGCAAGGAAGATTATATTTAAAGAGACAGTAGCGCTCCATGAGGGCAAACACTGTACAGCACAACTATAAATTATTAGTAACAAAGTGTCAATAATAAGTAATAATAATTAGAAATACAATTCACATAAATATAAGGAGACAAAGGATGGAGGACCCTACCCCACAGAGCTCACAATCTAAATGACTACAGAAGGAATTCCTTTTCTCTGTGTTTTAGGGCTGGTCACCAGGGGCCCCGGGGGCCACTAAGAAGCGCTTCCTTCTGGTTTGATTTCCTTAAAACAAATCTGTAACCTAAGTCTCTGTGTGTAGTGAGTGGGTACAGCCACAGTTGGTATGTGGGGCTTGGGGGCGGGGCATTCTGTGATTGGACACTAAAGTGATGCAGCATGGAGGGACTGGAGGCATTTGGCCAGGGGGAGGTGCTATTGGAGGATAGAGGGAGGAGCTTGAGGACACTGTTTCTTTGCGTAAGAGTGGGATTATGTGCAGGTGAGAGATGGGGGCAAGGGATGGGTATTGGGGGCAGAGGAACATGTTCATCTCTCTCTCCTTACCTGTCAAGGGTTTTCACATTGTCTGTGGCCTACACAACAGCTTCTCTGGAGGCGGAGCCAAACTGGCAGAACTTCTGCACAAGTTTACTGGGCGGGGCATCCTGAGCTGGGGGGACATACCCCGTGCCACCCCCAGACAGAGTCAGTATAAGGGGTGCATTTACCCTACCCTGGGGGCAGGAGGACCTGTACCAACTGCATCATGGGAATTGTCCATCGGGCCAATCACAGCTCTCTGCTGGGCCTCTGACTAGCGTTGCCACCTCATCCCTCTAAAAGCCACTTCCACGGCTAATTCTGAATGAATCTCCATGCTGCAGACTGAAGTGATTTATGTGCAGCCACACACTGTACATGTAAATGAATAGAAGGATTTTCAACTTACCGGAAAATCTTTTTCTAGATGGCCTGGACTGTCATTCCAGCAACCATGGGGTTAAGTATCCACCTCCGGAGGCAGGACAGAAGAAAAAAATTAGAATCTCAACTCCTCCCTCTTCATATAAACTCTTGCTCCTCCCAATTCCCTTCAGTTTAGTCTGTCAGCTCAGTTAGGAGAATAGAAAGGATAATCGAGAGAGCGAGAAGAGATTCATAACAACAGTGTATTTTCACTGCAATTGAATGGGTGGAGCTTATTGCACAGTCCAGGCAGCCTAGAAAAAGATTATCTGGTTGAAGATCCTCCTTTCTCTAGAATGGCCTTTAAAGTCAGTGAAGCAACCATGGCATGTCCCAAATCTGTCCCTTTTTTTTAGGGCTGGGTTGATTTAACCATTTCGTCATTGTAGCCTGAAGGACTTTTCTACCAAAGGCTGCAGGAGCTGAATGAAAAACATGTAGTTTATAACATTTCACAAATGTATTTTGACCATAGGTGACCAAGAAGGCATCTGATTTCCTATAATCTTTGGATCTGTCTAGTTAGTAACAAATCACTCTCACTATATCTAGTTTATGTAGTGCCTTTTCTTTGGTATTAGCCGGCCTAGGGCACAGGGAAGGAAGATTGACTTCCTCGTTTATGTGGAAAGCAGAAACCACCTAAGTTGGAATGATGGTATGGTCCTGAAAACTGCCCTGCCCGTCTGTAGTATAAGCCAAGGCTCCTTATGGGATAGGGCTGCCATGTCGGAAACCATTCCGAGGTAATGGTCAAAAGAAAGGTTATTTTCCAGGTAAGGAACTTAAGCACAAATGATGCTAATGGCTCAAATGGGGGACCTTGTAAAACATTGAGAACCAGTGTAAGATCCCAGGGAGATGTGGACTATTTTTTGGCCATCAACAGTATGTTGGTGGCTTCTTTTGAGAGCCCTTTGGCGCTCCGCAACAGGTTTCAACAGCCTTTGCAGGTTGTCGTGTTTGACTGGTCCCTGAGTGAGTAGATCTGGTCGAAGAGGCACCTGCCATTGTGGAGCTGCTAACATGGTGATGAGTTCGGAGTACCAGGGTCTCCGTGGCCAATCTGGGGCGATGAGGATGGTCTCGGTCTGTTCCTGACGTATCTTGCGTATTACTCTTGGAAGGAGTGCTACTGGGGGAAAAGCATAGACCATTTTGAAAGTCCATGGTATGACTTAGGCGTCCACGTAGGCTGCCCTTGGGTCCAGCGATCTAGTGCAGGAAGTAGGAACTTTGAAATTTTGTCTCATCACTAACATGTCTATGTCTGATCTTCCCCATCAGGTTACTAGCTGTGCAAAGACGTCCGGATGGAGAGACAACTCCCCCTGGTCTATCCACTGGTGGCTGAGGTAATCTGCCTCCCAATTTAGTATTCCTGGAATGAAAACTGCGGAGATAGCTGGAACATGAAGTTCTGCCCAGGTGAGTATTTGAGCTACCTCTTGCATTGCTCTGTTGCTGCAAGTACCCCCTTGTTTGTTGAGGTAGGCTACTGCTGTGGCATTGTCCGTCTGAATGCGTATTGGCAGGTTTTTTAATTCCTGAGACCAATGAATTATGGCATTTCGTATTGCTCTGATCTCCAGTACATTTATGGGTAGTTTTGACTCTGCAGTTGACCACGTCCCCTGGCACGTCTGGGGTGGCCAAGTTTTCCCCCAGCCGGTAAGACTGGCATCGGTGGTTAGCACCATCCACTGGCCCATGTCTTGCCTTGCGATAGATTGTCAACCAACTCAGAACGTTTGACTTGCATGGTAAGTGGAATTTGTTGAGATAAGTCTGAGTGGTTCTTGTTCCAAAGGTTTATAAAATAGTTTTGGAAGTGTCTCATGTAGAATCTGCTGGAATCAGTGCTTCTAACACTCTTACAATGTAAGAGGTCTGAGTGCAGACCTGCTGGGCCGTCTGTAGGATTGTCTGAATCTTCTCTGAAGGTAGAAATATAGTCTGACGGGATGAGTTGAACCACATTCCCAAGAATTGAATTTGTTACATGGGTGTGAGGTGACTCTTTCTGTAGTTTATGATCCAACCGTACTGTTTGAGTGTTGTGACGCAAATCTGGGTGTCTTTGCAACTTTGGTCGTAGGACAGAGATCTGATGAGCAGGTCATCTAGATAAGGTGTAATTGAAATTCCTAGATGCCTGAGGTGTGCAATCAGGGGGTTGAGTATCTTTGTAAAAACTCGGGGTGCCGTGGACAGGCCGAAGTGAAGCGATCTGAACTGGTAATGTTCTTCCAGAACCATGAACCGTAGATATTGCTGGGAATCCCTCTTGATGGGTACATGCAAGTATGCATCCTGAAGGTCTGTCTTGGTCATGAAGCAATGGTGGGTCTTTGACATTACCACTGACTGAATGGACTCCATGAGGAATTTCTGTCTGGACACTCTCTTGTTTAGAGATCTTAGGTTTAGTACAGGCCTGTAGGTGCCCTCCTTCTATAAGACCAATAAGAGATTTGAGTAAAAACCTCTGTAGTGTTCCTTGACAGGCACTGGTACAATTACATTTTTGTGCCTCAGCTCGTTAACAATTGTGGCTAGTGCCAGTTCTTTTTAATGGGTTTTTTGGGGTAGATGAGCGTTTGTAGGTGCGAGGAGGTAGGCTGTCGGATGGAATTCAATACCCTTCTGTTATGATTGAGAGCACCCAATTGTTCTGTATGTGGTCTTGCTATACTGGAAAGAATAGGTGAAGATGACCTCCTACCCTCGCTTCTCCTAGCCTAAAGTCAGGCTGAACTGGGTTTTGATGGAGCTGGTTTCCTGGTCTGTCTCTGTTGATTAGACAAGGATGGTCTACCCTTTCTTGTCTCGCCACCTGATAGTGAAAGGCGAAAGGTGGTATTTCGAAAAGAACAAAAGGAGCGTCCCTTGGAACTCCAAAGTCTGGTGTAAGATCAAGTAGGCTGTTCTGATCTGGGTTTCTTGCCCGAAGTTAAAAATGTGCTCTTACCCCCTGTAACCTCTGTAATGATTTGCTTGAGTTTTGGTCCGAAAAGTGTGTAAATTTGAGATTCATTCACTTGGTCTTGGAGGCTGTATCACCCGACCAATGACAGCAGCCAAAGGGCTCTTCTAGCTACTACTGTGTCAACACTGGCCTTGGCCGGCAGCCTAACTGTGCCCATTGCTGCATCTGCCAAAAAAAGCAAATGCTGAGCTAAGATGCTCCTCCTGTAATTCTTCTTTTGAAATGGGGTTCTTTAGTAGTTCCTAGCACCAGAATCTGGCCGTACGAGCTAACCCAGTCAATGCTATTGCCGATCTGAGAATGGATGTGGTATGTGTAAACCCCCTCGTTAGGGACCCCTCCATCTTTTTATCCATCGGTTCTTTGAACGCTTGGTTGGTAGTGTTTTTAGACAGGCGAGCTACCACTGAGTCTCCCTTGTCCTAAATTATTCATTGTTCCTCTGGGACAGGGTAAGTGTTGAGAAACTGTTGGGTGTGAGCAAGCCTGTGGTCTGGTTTTGACCATTCACTCTCTAGAACTTTCCCTGTTTTTAAATCAATATCTCAGGTTCTAGACTTCTTGGATTGTGTTCCCAATATTTTGTCTTCCTTTGATGTGGCAGTTAACATTTTGCGAAGTAACCGTTTTGTGGTTTCTGGCCCCGCAATGGAGCGTTACTGGTCATGAGAAGAGCTGTTACTATCAGAAATTTCTCCTGGCTCTATATCAGTATCCTGATCACTAAGCTCTTCGATGGTCAAATAAAGATTCTTAATTTTTTTTCTTCTGTCCTGCCTTCGGAGGTGGATAATTAACCCCACAGTTGCTGCACTGAGAGGAAAGGCCCAGTCTACAGAAAATGAGCCATGCCGTCTTGCCGTGGCAACCCTATCTCTCACACTCAACTGCCACCTGTGACGCGAGTCTCCCATTGGCTCAGGACTGGCAATGTGTTGGTTGTGGCAAATGCCAGAGGGGCTGCCCGGACTTATTTTGATTCTCAGTCCAGACCTGTATTAGAGGGCAGTATCAGGGCGGTGCCTCTCTCACCCTGACTGCCCCTCCCCCTCTCCATGGTACAACTGGCCGACGCCCTCAACTTCTGCAGCAGGAAGGTAAGTGGGTGGAACTTGTGTTTGCACCGAGTGTGAGCTCAGGGGATTATAGACTCAGGGAGTGCTTCTATTTCAGGTTACAATGGTGGCCTCCTCTCTCTGGCTGTGGGGGGAGAAGAAGCTTCAGTAGTTTTGGGGGGTCTGCGAGGCCAATGCCCAGAGCCACTGAAATCTAGGAGTTTTCTTTAGCATTGCTGATTGGCTGAGCTGAGGATAATGTGTTTCCACCAGATTGATCAATCCTTGGACATGAGTCCCATTGTGGAGAGGCATTTTAAGCCACACCCACTCACTAAGGGGGCAGACCTAGTGCCTTACAGCTTGGCCAGTGTTCTGCAGAGCCCAACCTTCCCACATGACCAGAGAAAGGTAACCATAGCAACTGGACTCCATCACTGCCCCCCGATAGTGTAGCTGGATGGGTTAATCTCAGGAAATGGGCCAGGTTCACATACCTCCCAACTGTCCTGTTTTTAGAGGGACAGTCACTCTTTTCATAGCTCAACCCACAGGCCCACATTTGTACTGGAAAGTCCCGTTTTTCTCTGCACTGAACAGTCAGCAAAAGAAAACGTTTCTAAGTTAATTGGCTTTTGGCAGAAAACCCAGAACAGCCAGGAGGTTCAGATAAGATACTTTTGTACCAATTTCTATACAAACAAATAAGTAATTGTAACAATATGAGATAACAGGTCCCTTGGGAAGAGCCATTTTGCCCCCTCTTCCACTAAAGAGGCACAAAACAAAGGTATAAAAGCTTGGAGTATTCTGCCTCTCAGTCCCACCTCCATGCTGTAAGAGCTGCTCCGGGGGTCTCCACATGCTCTAGCCGTGCTTCACAAGAGAAA
>JAMBMQ010000037.1:143463-155186 GCA_024363595.1 Xenopus borealis | reverse complement strand
CAAGAAGTCCAGATGGGAAGATTTAATAATTTAATTATACATTTTATTTTTTATTTAAAGCCGACTTTTAGCCAATTTTCCTCTCTGTTGATTTAATTTTACAATCAATTTAAATTTTACATGAACATTTTTGTCTCATAAGCACGATACTCTTGAAGGAATGGTCATCTAAATCTAATAAATTTTATTGCCAAATTTCTAGACTTTACATTCGTACACCTTCTCCTCTTGGGACAACGCCAACAGAACATAGTAAAGAGCAAAAACTAAAGCCGGCCATAAACACAAATATAGTCGCAAGAATTGAAGTTTTGTACAATTTTCGGACCGTGTGTGCATTATCCCAACATTTTCTGTGCCATGACAATTGGTCGTTTAGTCGATGGAGCAGGTTAGAAGATTTCTGTTGGCTAATGATAATATCTCTGCACGTATTGTCTATCTGCCAATATCCGTGGGTGACTGACTGTCACTACTATCTGTCAGACATATATTTTGTACGATTGCTGGCCAAAATATTGTCTGATTTGTTCTTTTACTACTTTATTTAATTTGAATGGTTAGTGCCAGATCAGAAGCTGGCAACATCTGATCATGTCTATGGCCAGCTTAAAAGCAGTGAAAGAGAGAGCACAAAAAAGAAGGGATGAAAATAAAGGGTTGGGGGAACCAGATGTGGATGACAGAACACAAGAAAAACAGCAGATAAAAAGAAGAATGCCGGAGATTAAAATCATGGTATTGTGGCGCTTTAAGATTACTAACCACTTCTCTATATATCAAGATTAGTCCCAAGCCATTAGCCATAAACAAATCAACCAAAATATGTATAGTGTGAGTGGCCTTCCTTGGTTCTCTTATAACAAACCACAACAGACAATACCTGTTCTTCCAGCTTTATATTCCTGTCCAAAACACAGAGCATATGATCCCTGAGAAATGTATCTTCATGTTCTTTCACATTACCTCTTTTTACCTAGAACAGGGAGGGGGGAAAATAATATTTCAAGCCACTCTATCAGCTTAGTGGGAAGAAGCCAAGGCACCCCCATTGAACCTAAGGGCTAGAGCAGACGGGGAGATTCGGGGACATTTTGTCGCCTGGCGACTTGTAGCTCGCAAGTCAATTTGGAGCGATTCCACAAATCGCGCCGCTGCGTGTGAATAGGCGCAGGCGTTTTTAAGTAACGCCGGTGCGCCCCAGGACCTGTCTATTCGGGGAGGTTCGGGGGCTACAAGTCGCGGCTACAAGTCGCCAGGCGACAAAATGCCCCCGAATCTCCCCGTCTGCTCTAGCCCTAAACAGTGAATTCAATTTCCCCTGGGCTGGTGTTCCTTTTAGCACCCCAGCTAACCCAGCTTTCCTTGTCCTTTAAGCCTTTGGTGGTGGGGAGTATTTTAAGTGTACAGTCATTATGTCATAAAAAGCCATTTCAGGGAATCCTAATTTCAGTTTATACTGTATATACTATATATATATATATATATATATATATAATATATACCGTTTTGCAGGTAGGACCAGCGCATTCCAAGCAAAAATTAAATAGAAAGATGGATAGATAGAAAGATAGGTGTAGACATGATAGATGACTATCTAGATAAATGTAAACATCTCTCTCCATCACCACTACCATAAATTAAAACTATTTTAATTTATGTGTTGTTTTCTTAATTTTTCAACTGTTAATGGCACTCTTTAAAGGGTGTCATGGGAAAACATGTTCTTTTGAAAGCACATCAGTTAATAGTGCTGCTCCGGCAGAATTCTGCACTGAAATCCATTTCTCAAAAATATTCAGTATTGAAATCTGATATGGGGCTAGACATTTTGTCAATTTCCCAGCTGCCCCTGGTCATGTGACTTGTGCCAGCACTTTAGGAGGGAACTGCTTTCTTGCAGGCTGTTTTTCCTTCTCAATGTAACTGAATGGAACGCAGTGGGACATGGGTTTTTACTACTGAGGGTTGGGGCAGACAGGGAGATTTAGTTGCTTGGCGTTAAATCGCCTCTTCTGCGATGCAACAATCTCCCAGAACTGCCTGCTCCCTTCCCGCCGCCTGTTTGAATGTAAAAACGCCAGCGCCAATGCACTCGCGGCGTTACGATTTCTGAAATCGCCCGAAGTTTCCGATCACTCCAACTTGCAATACAGCAGTGAAGAGTGATTGAAGTTTATCAAAGCACAAGTCATATGACTTGGGGCAGCTGGGAAATTGACAATGTCTAGCCCCATGTCAGATTTCAAAATGAAATATAAAAAAATCTGTTTGCTCTTTTGAAAAATGGATTTCAATGCAGAATTCTGCTGAAGCAGCACTATTAACTGATGCGTTTTGAAAAAAAACAAAACATTTTTTCCCATGACAGTATCCCTTTAAGCTGTACAAACCCAGCAACTCCAAGGACAGCCCTGATGTGAAGATTTACTGATCCCATCTGTTTGCTTCATTTCCCAGAAACACAGCCGGATATTCTTTTGTTATATAAAAAGGCATTTATAATCCCATCTAACCAAAATAGAATTCTCTTGAATAAAAACACAAAACAACTCCAGCCGTCGGTTTCCCCACCCACACTACTTTAGTAAAGCAGCACGTTACTTGCTAGAGTTACTGATTAGGGAGTAGGAAGATGAAACACAGCAACAGAAACAAAACATGCAAGATCAGGGGAACTGCTGTCTTCTGCATCAGTGCCGCCCAACAGGAATATGCAAAGCAGGAGGTGAAACAATAGAAATGATCCAATACCTTCACATTGCATCCATAGTTAGTGAAAGCACACTGTAACTCAGCCTCGGGGCAGATATACAAGTGTTTATCCAGCTGTGGAAGAAAAATAATCTGATGGATTCTCCCAGGTGAATGGAATAATGCTCCCACTTTGTAACAACTCAAAATCTGACCCCCCTAGCCTACATAGACCCCCACCCTCCAGCCTAGCTGCTACCCTAGCAAATGCCCCTAACTTTTTACTTACCCCTCTGTGCAGGTTCAGGGATCGGAGTTTATGGGCATCTTCTTCCAGGTCTTCGTGAATGGATCAGCGTTTTTGCAGCCATCTTCTGGGTCTTCGGTAAAGTTTGTCTTCTTCCGGCGCTTCGTCAATTTCTGCGCATGGTAAATTGCTCCAACTGTGCATGTGCCAAAATTGGCAAACCGCTGGAAGAAGACTAAGTTTACAGAAGACCCAGAAGATGCTGCCATGAACGCTGATCCCTTATGGGCATTTGCCTTGGTAGCAGCTAGGCTGGGGGGTCTATATAGGCTGGGGGGTCTATATAGGCTAGGGGGTCAGGATTTTTTACATTTAAGGTTGAGTTCTCCTTTAAAAGTGTTGCTGGCTCAGCTTACTGTTTAAGACTTATTTAAAGGGACAGTTTACCCCACTGTTAAATACAAGTGAAATGATAGTTAAATAATAGTAAGGCATGAATAGAATGAGAGCATGGCACACACATGTGCACTTTAAAGGGCACCTATCGTCAAAAACAGTTACCCCCAACCAAATGTGCGGGCTGATAGAGCCCGCATTCCGGTTGGGGGTACTGGTTTTTTTTTTTTTTTTTTAATTGCTCCTCGTCAGTGCCCTCGCACCTGGAGGGAGCTCACGGTGCGAGCCACCATGACAGTCTTGGCGCATTTGTGCGCGTGTGACTTCAGGCGCATGAGTATTAAGAAAAGCGGCCTCCACACTGAACGCTTTTCTTAATGCTCTGCCTCCCAGTGCGAGCACGCTAGCGAGGGGCATTTTTAAAAAATCAGCCCTCATATTTGGTTGGGGGTAACTGTTTTTGACGATAGGTGCCCTTTAACATTAATGTGTGGAACTATAACTCTCTGCTTTTGCAAGATGCACAACTCAGTCTATTGAGTGGTTAATATTTTACTTTACTTTTACAAAGGTTCTATTCAAAGATAAATCTGGCCTGTCCCTTTACCTAAATGTTTGGTTTTGAATCTCTCAATAGCAGTTGTGGTTGCAATACATGTGAACATGATCTGTGCCACTTTGGGGAATGGATCCTGTTTTTATTTTTTTATCAAGAGAGGAAAAATACTCAGAACTTACCTCGGCCCTTGGACATGTGACAGGGCAGGCATTTGGGCAGGAGACTGGATACAATGGACAATAGAGGCCAACATGAATCTGTAAGAACAAATATACTATTGTGTTATGTCATTAGAATAGTCACTGCGGTGCTATGGTATACATTATTAATGTGATCATAGGTACAAAAAGAGCACAGCAATAACATTGGGAACATCACATGGTTGGTATAAAAGAAGGAAATTGCTGAAAGCAAAAGCGGTTACTAAAGGTTGAGGAGTCAATGCCAGAAGAGTCAGTAGAAAGCAATGAAGGAAAGGTGTGCATTTAATGTGGTCATGAGAAACATCCATATAATGACATATAATGAGAATTACAATTAGGATGGTGCAGATAGTAATGGGGACATCAAACAGAAAGTTGCAGAGGGTACAAGGTTATCAAGAACCAGGAGTCAAAATCAGAGGATGACTTTATGGGCAGTTGACTTGCATATCCAATATACAATACAGTATGTCATTACTGTCAGGTTGATGGAAGCCATGGTTTGCTTGCAGTATACACATGCTTCTGCCCTTAATTTACACTCCGATTCCAGGTGGCCTTTCAACTCTTTCCGGATCATTTTGTCGTGACATCCTTCATTGCTACACTGGGTACTTTCATACAGGCATTGCCCCACGTGCTCCTGTAACCAGAAAATACAGAATGGATTAAAGGGGTTGTTCACCTTTGAGTTAACTTTTAGTATAATGTAGAGAGTGATATTCTGAGACAATTTGCAATTGGTTTTCATTTTTTATTGTTTGTGGTTTTATAGTTATTTAGCTTTTTATTCAGTAGCTCTCTAGTTTGCAGTGTCAGCAATTTGGTTTCTAGGGAACAAATTACCCTAGCAACCCTGCATTGATTTGAATAAGAGACTGGAATATGAATAGGAGAGGGACTGAATAGAATGATAAGTAATAAAAAAGTGGCAATAACAATACATTTGTAGCCTTACAGAGCATTTGTTTTTAGATGGTGTCAGTGACCCCCATTTGAAAGCTGCAAAGAAACTAAAGAAAATTGCAAATCCTTAAAAAACTATGAAAAATAAATAATAAAGACCAATTGAAAAGTTTCTTAGAATTGGCCCTTCTACAATATACTAAAAGTTAACTTGAAGGTGAACCACCCCTTTAACAAAGCAAAGTGGCTTGGAGAAATCCATGTTTTTAAAACAGCAATCATGTTCTGTTGTACACATGCCTTATTCACCTGGTGGATTCTTGTGTTTTGACATTTATTTTCCTATTTGGTAAAATAAAAATGTTAATGTTGGCAGATTGCTTATTGGAGGATATCTCCCTCCAAAGAGCACAATGTCAATAACCGAAAACTGCAGAAAAAATGGTACTTCAAAGGGATTCTGTCATGATTTTTTTGGTTTGCTTTTTATTTCTAAATTACACCGTTTACATTGCAAATAACAACCATTTAAATGTTATTCTTGAACTAAAAAAAATTTTTTTTAGCTGTAATATTGGTGAGGGGCTCCATCTCAGTGCACTGTGCCTGATTCTGAGCTTTGAGAAGGAGCCAGCACTTCAGGATGAAAGTGCTTTGAGACAGCTATTGTTATTCCCCTTCCCACTCTATTTACCACGACCTAGGTCACACTCCCTAGCAGGGTTTTTCTCTAGCAAATCCTTCAGCAGAGGTGTCAGGTAGATGCTATATGTTCTGTTGATGGGCTGCTGGGGATCTAATTTGCAGTAAAGAGTAACTGAAGTTTATAAGATCACAAGTCACATGACTGGAGGCACCTGGGAAACGGTCACTGGGGTAGATTCATCAAAGAGTGAAGTTCCGCCACTAGAGGGAAATTCCACAGCTCTCAATTCATTTCTATGGGATTTTTAAATGCGTATTCATCAATGGGTGAACTTTCACTTGACCCATTGATGAATACGCCTTGCAAAATCCCATAGAAATGAATTGAGAGCTGTGGAATTTCCCTCTAGTGGCGGAACTTCACTCTTTGATGAATCTCCCCCAATCTGTCTAGCCCCATGCCAAATTACAAAATTAAATTATGTTTGCTCTTAAAAAAAAAACAGATTTCAGTGCATAATTCTGCTGGAGCAGCACTAGTAACTGATGTGTTTTGAAGAAAAAAAACATTTTCCTGCACAGTATCCCTTTAGCACAATACTTATCACATAACAGTGCATAATTGTGCATGCATGAACCTGGGCTTTCTTCATTAGGAAGAATTAGAATAATAATGGGATTATGACTATGAACAAATGCAATTCTCTACTCACCTGATATCGACCCAACATAACTTTTACATCACAAGTAGGAGAATTTTTGCAGTATACTAACAGATTCAGGACTTCTCTCTTACAGCAGTTGTCCTTAAAAATCTAGGGAAAACGGATTATGCGATACGATTTAGAGGTTACTGGAAAGTCTTCTATTCCCCTATATGTAACCATTAGTCTATAAAGTCAGATCAGTTACATCCTCAGTAAAAAGCTAAAGCTATGGTGTATCATGGGACTTTCACTGGTGGAATTTTGATTTAAAGCTTCATGCTTTGACTGTGCCGATTTTAGTTACATTTTATGATGACACTTTTTTCGGTGGTGATAAACTAAGTATTAAATACTCATTTCAATTCACAGTATCAGAGGTTTGCGAGGCAAGAGAATAAAAAAAAAAATGAATTCAAATTACTGGGCCTCCAGGTAATGGAGAAAATGGCAGATGGAATGGATGAAACAAACTTAAGAAAACAAAAGTACTAAGAAAATGAAATTCTTTCACCTACCTCTTGTGGTTTTATGGTTTCCAGATCTATTGGACATTGTGGTGTGTCACTGAGTTCTCTACAGAAAAAAAAAAGTTATCAGGAAAAATCAGTTTCCTCAACAAATATGGAAAAATACGGTTGTGATTCTCAAATTTAGCCTCAGGCGGCATCAGCCCCAGGATCACCCCTGTCGCTCTCTATTTTGTCTTTTATATTCCTCTAAGTCTACTTTGCTGTACATGCCTTTACCTCATTTTGATATGGTAGGTGACAGGTATATGAAAGAATTTTTACAGTTTACTCCAAGAACATCTCAGACAACAAACACGAGTTCATCTCAAAACAATACCCCAATGGGTCTGCAGCCTGGGCTTGTGTAGAAGAGCAACTAAACATCCTCTATGACCTGCCTTCAGGCTGCACCCCATTATATCTGTGCTTTTGCCCACCCCCTTTGGTATGTGGGTGGGTAGCCTTAAGCTTGAGTGACTGTAAAGAAGCAATGTTTCAGTTATGACCACCAAATGTTATATGAGTAGTAAGTAGTAGTTGAGTCTGGGGGAAAAATGACTATGCGAGTCCCTAATATGTATTTAAAATGGAACTATCCAGCCATTTAAAGGAGAAGGAAAGCCATTTAATGTTTTGCCCCCCTGAAGTCAACCTGTTAATTAATTGAATAATAGTGCACTATAGTTGGAAGCAAACCAAATCTCAGACTGCATAGAAGTGATATAGAGTGTTAATGCTGCCAACTGGTGCCACCTTATTCCACTATACTTACTGCCAGCCCATTCTTCTTAGTCGCAGATTCTACTTTGGGGACAGCAATATCAGTTTAACACACTTACAGTCATGGATAAGAAGAATGTTGGATTATAGTGAGCATAGTAGAACAATATGTGAAGAAGGGGTTGATTTACAAAGGTCATCGGTTCATCTAAAGTGGTCTGACAAACACTGTGTTAGACCCTTGGCAATGTTGTGACCCTCTGTTGTCACCTTGAGGAAAGGTGAAAATCTGCAAAACCGTGTTCTTTATGGTAGAGATCAGGGCTCATCCACACTAACGACTTTGTTGTCATAGTTCAATAATTATAGCTACACCTATATATTGTACAAGTCCTGGATGGAAGATATATATCCCCCTTCTTTAGGTTTTGAGTCACCCCTTTTAAGAGACACCACAGGGTAAACCAACCAGAGGTGTGGGCTAGACATCCAAGGGGTGTTTTAAGGAAGTGAGCAGCAGCTGAGTGTGCGAGACAGTAGGAGTTTCATGTGGTGGTAACTTGCTGTTCAATGGAAAAAGATCCTCTGAAAGACCAGATTATTCACTCCATGCAGACTGGACACTGTAGTTTGCTGAATTAAGCTATTCTTAGTTTGTCTGGAGAAATAAAGACTTTTCCTTTATGTCTGGAGTGGCCTGCATTTATGGCACAACCCAAACGTGTTCCCCCAAAACTTCCCAATATATACAACTGAAAGTCACAAGCAGATTCGCCCATCTGTAGTGATGCAAATGAGGCCAAAATCTATTTTTTCTGCTGCAAAAAAAAAAAAATATGCTACTGCTGCTACGTCTTCTCTGTCTAAAAGTCAGGAAAATCAGTTAGCCAGCTACAAATGTCCATTTCTATATTCTTTATTTTTTACTCCTAGACCTGAGCTTAGTCATGGAACCTGTGATAGTCCACAGGTTGATGTACAACAAGATGATGCAGGGAGCCCTTTCATGAGAAACTGAAAGACACCCACGAGGGTGGAATTTAAACTTACAATAAGTTGGAGATGCATTTCTCACAAAACCTGTGGCCACATCCAGTCTGGTGAGGATTGTGAAGAACCAGGTGGCAGCTGGGGCACTTGTAGCGGTCTTGTAACTGTTCAACAAATAAGTACTCCTGTTTGGGCACAAAGTCCAGGGAAACTGCTGCGCTTGAATTCTGCCTTGAAAATGCCTCCGGGAGAGAGAGATCTTCACAGGCCATGATGGATCCTCCATAGAAGAAGTCAACAAAATGTTAGTGTTTTTCTCTTTGACTTAGTCAGACACGTAAATCATTATAAATTGTTATAGTAGTTTTCCAAAACCTGACAGTTTCCCCTGCTGCTGTGCTCATGCTGTATGCAAGGAATAGCTAAACTTTGGAACAGTTCTTCTTAGGTCTGGGAAACCAGCCTGTGACTTACAGCATGAAAGAAGTCGTTTGCAACAAAATGATTTGCCGCATATGATAAGCGTGGTATGGCCCACCTTGTGCATCATTCAGAATATGCTAAAAGGAACCAAGTACTTTACTTTTACTAACTGCCGGTACAAGGTGCTCTTTTCGCTTTGCACCAGATTTTTTTTTAAAGGTAACTTTTTATTGTTTAAAAAAAAAAAACATAAAAACAATAATAGCAAAAACAAAAATGAGTTGAAAACAACGTTTTCAGTACAATTAAAGAAAGCGAATATGCAGTTCCTGGGTCACATGTAGAAGTGGACAGATTACATAGTTCTGTTTGTATCCCTTAAATTTGTGGAGTACCAAATTACCTGCTTGTTTCATTCTCGTATTGGAAAATAATAATAGATTGCTTTGCATTAAAGGAGAAGGAAAGTCATCCTAACATTTGGCACCCCCAATTGATTGTATTGACTTACCTGAAACTGGCCAGTGCTCCTATCAGAAGAAAACTGCACCGGCCTAAAGTTATACCAGTGAGCACCACGGAGTGATCCTCAACCCCCAGTAGGCACTCCTCCCCTCCCCAGGCTCTCTCCCCCCCCCGGGCTATTGCCTCTAACTTACTTACCCCATGGTAGGTCCTCTCCAGCGAAGTTCACAGGGGCCATCTTCTCTTGCAAAGGCTTCGGCTTCTTCCTGTATCCGGCTCCGTCGGCAGAAGCATGCGCAGTGGGACGCTGGTACTACTGCGCATGTGGACAAAGTTCACGAAGTTCAATCAGCGAACTTCGTGCTCATGCGCAGTAGTACCTGTGTCCTACTGCACATGCGCCACCGACGCATCCAGGAAGAAGCCGTTGCAAGAGAAGATGGGCCCCATGAACTTCGCTGGAGGGGACCTACACAGAGGGGTAAGGAGCGACTTAGGGGCAATAGCCGGGGGGAGGGGGTTAGCGCCGGGGGTTGAATTTAAAGTTCTATAAAGTTTGCTTTTTTGTTCTACTGCGCATGTGCAGCCACACAAAGTAAGCAAAAGACGGTAAAGGAGCACTCTGTGGTTTAAGGTAAGTCAATAAAATCACTTGGGGGTGGCAACCTTTGACACCCCCAAGTGCAGGATGACTTTTCTTCTCCTTTAAAGGTAGCCATGCGTAATATTTCTTTGTTTATTTTGTTTATAATATTCATTCCAAAACAATGAAAGAAAATAAATACAATGCTGTCAATGAAGTCTCAGTTCTTTGTTTTGAAAAAGAAATGTAAAAAGCAACAGATTTATTTTTTTTTTTTAAAGGAAAACGAAACCCCCAACAATGCCAAACAATACTCCACCATTGACGAATACATTAGGTAGCTTTAAGAATGAAGAAATACAAAATTATTGAAAATAGTTCTTAGTACAAGTTGATCCAGGGACTGGTCTGATTGCCATCTTGGAGTCAGGAAGGAATTTGCTCCCTCTCAAATTGCAAATTAAAGAAGCTTCAGAATGTTTTGGGTCTTTTTGCCTTCCTCTGGATCAACTAGCAGATTTTATAAGACATAAGACGTTGAACTTTCTATGTTATCACCTAGAGAAATAGGCATGGGATCCGTTATCCAAAAAGTTCCGAATTATGGAAAGGTCATCTCCCATGGATTCCATTATTATTTAAATAATTCAGATTTTTAAAAATGATTTCCTTTTTCTGTGTAATAATAAAACGGTAGCTTGTACTTGATCCCAACTAAGATATAATTAATCCTTATTGGAAGCAAAACCAGCCTGTTGGCTTTATTTCATGTTTACATGATTTTCTAGTAGACTTAAGGTATGAAGATCGAAATTACAGAAAGATTAGGCTTCAGAATGGGTTTTTGCCATCAAGCAGCAGTTATGAAGATATTACATAGACATAAGAGCTTGATGGACTTTTTTTAGTCTAACTGACTTTATGTTCTAACTACTACTGTAAAAAAACAAAAGCCAATTTCTATTATTTATACTAATCTTAATTTTATTCTAACATTTTCTAGGGGCTGCCAGAAGTCCCACCTGATGAGGTTCCTGGCCACTGGCTTCAGGAATTCAGGGATTTTAAACTGAGCTGTGTAGCAGGAGGCAACATTAAAGAAAAGACAAGCGATCTGATTACATAGCAGAAGCAGAGATACTTACAGGCATGTACAGAGTTTCTGGATCCAAGGCACAGACAAGCGGCTTTTTCAGTAGAGAGCTTTCAGCTATTAATGCAAAGCTCAGGAAATGAAAACCTCCTTTTCCTGTGTGATCTGTGAAGTGAAGTTTCTGCACACCCCACCAGGATCGGTTCTACAATCAGGCCTTGCTTACAGTAAATGGGAAACAAGAAAGGAAAAAAAAATCATACTTATTTTTCTTTTCTGCCTTTTCGCATCCTCCCATCATCAGAAATCAACCTGCTGGTACGTGGCCCTTGAACCAAGACGGGTATTTATACATACAAGCACACCCACACGCCACGTACTTTGACACAAGGCACATATTACTATTTTAAACAAGAAGATAAAGGAAAATTATAGGTCCTTATTAATAGCAATCAGTGAATCAGTTTCCTCTTGACATATAACGTTTGTCTAACCAAATTGTTCTGTGGTTAAGAAAACTCATGAAACAAAACATCACTATTTTATATTAAAGAAAAATTAAAGTCGGTCAGTGTCAAGCTAA
>JAMBMQ010000037.1:102095-126501 GCA_024363595.1 Xenopus borealis | reverse complement strand
CTTTTAAAAACACAAAAATTATGAACAAAAGATTGGCGAGAAGACCAGCTGGTTTTGGATAGCATGGAAGAATACATCTTGGTTCCACCTCTTAGGTAACAAAATGACTCTTCTCTTCCACACAAGTGGGTGCTATATTTACATAATTCTCTCCTAATGGTGCTTAGTGCTATTGTGGTCGAATGTCCCTTAAGTATCTATGCAAAAAGTGAAATTACTAACTAGGGTGTGGCAGCTTTAAAATATTCCATGAAAGATTAGGAATTTTAACATTGGTGAGTGGCCAGTGAGGCTACTTGCCATGAGTGAATAAATAGCTGTGCCTCTTTATGAGGTTCTGTTTGCCCCCAAACTGTTTCCGTGTGTGTAAAATAATGCAAACAGGTAAAATAACCAGCTTTTTAAGCTTGTGAATCTTGGCACTATTATTGTTTATCCAGTCCAGTAATTTCCAGGTTCTCTATTGGCCACTAACCAGCTTCAGTGCAATGCTATCACATGAAAGTATATAAAATCTGTTGCCCAGGTGCTTTATGTATTGACTTTAAGAACAAAAATAATGATATAAATATAGGATACGTGTGTGATATAAATATAGGAGACGTGTGTGAAATCCTGAGCCCAGGCATCTGAGAATTGATCAATAGACACATGATCATTTTACAAACCACCATGTTTTTGCACACTTTGAGAACCCTTTAGTGCTCCTGCACTTGCAGCAGGGACCTCATTATTTTATGTAAAAAAAATTAGAAATTCGACCATCAAATTTTTTCCGATCGAAAATGGACCTTTTTACTTCAAATAGGTCATTTTTTCCAAAAAATAAAAATCGTTCGAATGCATCGTTCGATAGAACGATTTTGGCCAAATTCCTTCGATTTTCCAAAAATTTCAAAAACACTTCTTAAAGGTTCCAGGAGGTCCCCCGTAGATTTATATAGCAATTTGGTAACTTTAAGGTGGCAAAGTGTCAAATTTGAAGACAATACTTTGATTTTTGAATTTTTTTCAATTGGAATCGAATTTTGGCCTATTCAATGGTTGAAGTACTGAAAAATGAATTTGAATTTTCACTTCGACCCTTAGTAAATCTGCCCCCTAATTCCTTGTGCAGATTCTAAGGTATTTAACTAATTTAGAGCAGTTATTAATAGATCAACATTGATAGGGCATTGGTGTTTGATTGCAACAAGAACAATTTCTGCACTGGGCCTTGTAAGCATCTCACCACACTGTTGAAGGGCTCAACCAACAGAATGTGCATCTGTGCATAACTTTAAAGTGTTGAATTTAAAGCATTGCTTGGTGATAATTTAATGTGAAATGTATACTACAGACACAGATTTATCTATGTAGCAGGAAATAATCCACTGCAGAAGGACAAAGCCCCTAAGTTTAATTATACTAAATCTAAATAGCACAGTATTCAGTAAGAAAAAATGGAATGTTAACTTAATCTTTCGCAAGTAACACCAGTAGTGATGGGCGAATTTATTCGCCAGGGGCGAATTCGCGGCGAATTCGCGAAACGGCAGCAAAAATTCGCCCAAAAAACGGGTCGCGCGTCGGAAACGACGTGTCGGAAACGAAGCGACGCGCGTCAAAAACGACGCGCGACTCGTTTCGCGAATTTTTCGCCAATTCGTGAATTTCTCTGTAAATTCGCGAATTTTTCACCGAAGCGAAACGCGGGAGATTCGCCCATCACTAAACACCAGCACAATTTTGTCTCTGGGTTCTTGGATTGCTGATAATAATATTTTCTTAAATCATATTTCCAATTGACCTCAGACATTAAATACCATAATTAAAAGCTGGTGACGTGGCTGTTGTGGTTATTAAAACTGAATCAGACTTTTACGTTTGCTACTGACGCTTGTTACTAAAAATAAGTCCTAACCATCCAACCATTGATGATAAAACATGAAACACATGAATTGATTCCCATAACCAGAGAGTTCTGGTTCTGTTCCGAGCTGCTGACAAAAGTATTAGAAATAGAAAATTAATTTCCCAGCAAAAGCGCAATGTTCAAATATTTCCATAAAGGTGCAGTATCTTCACTTAGTGCAAATTATGTGTACAGTGGGCATCTCAAGCTAAATGGACCCAATTACTACTGTACTATTCTGTGGAATGCTATAGGAAATAATCTCTACATAATGGTATTTGCTGGCTTCCAAACCCAAGACAATGTAGTGGCTCCGACAACAAGAACTGCCCTCTTGATAGCCTTCAAAGGAAATGTAATGGTACCTTTCTATCCGCAGCTGCTATTCCTCAACAACAAAGAATTCAAATGAAAAGTGCTTGTATTTTTTGCTTTGAAGACAAAAAAAAATTAAATGAATCTGATTTTAATTAAATGTATAACAAAAAAAAAAACAACAAAAAACAGATTTGTAGTTCCATTTCCATCCTGATTGTCTGTGGCGGCATACTCATAACTGTTGAAGCAAAGCAGATGAGCACTAAAAGGACCCAACTTGGGCCTGTTTATGGATGCAGTAGCTATTGCTCTTCTGTTCCATTGTATGTTTTCCTTCACAAGATGAAAAATTCTCTCTCAACACTCTAAGATGCTATTTACAGCTGCTTCTAAAACTGAATCCGTTTCTGATACGCTTCCTCTGGTATCTGAAAAACTTTTGTCCCCAAAGTTTTCATTGGATGCAGAGGGTGAACTTTTCCAAAATTTTATCTGTTTTGATTTGTTCTCTAAGTGCTTTTCACTTACGTTTTGGTCCATTGGGTTTGTTTTTGAACTGTGCATTAAACTTTTCACATTTGGATGTGTTTGACCTAAAATGCTTGAGTTATCATTTTTTGTAGCTGGCCCTGGAGTTGAGACTTGGGGACACTTCTCTTCTGCTGCCTCCATGGTTCCTTCAAAAGTAAACTTAGCTCTTTTAGGACCTTTAGAATTGTCTGTTTCCTCTGACACTTTACATAATCCCGAGGGAAGCTGGCTGCATCCATCACCAAGCAAGGCCTTCTCTCTATATATATTGAGTTGATGCTTCCTCGGAGAAGCACCTATTTTTTTTAACTTTCCATCGTTACACACTTCCTCTTTTTTCAGTGAAGAAGCATTAGGCATCTGTGATGTTGTATTGTGAGACACAAGGCAAATGGTGTCATTTTTGCTGGATTCAGTTAAATCTGTTTGGGCTTTTTTTTTACATTGATCTGCTACAGTTTTGTTGGAATCAAGATCAGTAAGCAGCTTTTCAACCAGAGATTCTTCTTGATATTTGGATGCGCAACAAAATTCTGTCAAGTAGCCATCTACAAACAAAGCATAAGACTATCAAACCAACAGTCTAATATTAAATAAAAAAATAATACTTAAAGCTGGTGATTTATCAATGTTTGAATTTGAATTTTTGTCATGATTTTTTTTTTTTTTGCAAAAATACTCACAAATTTTAATTATATTTTGAAAAACGGGTTATTTATTAATCATAAAGAACTTTACTGTAAAATTTGGCATCTTAAAGCTTGAAAGCTCATGTAAAAGACATTAGGCAAAATTCAAGCTATTTTTTAATTCAAGTTTTTGCGGTTTCTTTTGAGCTTATAAACTCACAAAATTAAAATGTTTCGAGGTTCTTTATCTTACAAACTCACAAAATGAGTTCAAGTTTTTTTTGAGCTTGTAAACAAATGTTTTAATATTCTGATTTTTTTTTAATAAATTAAAGACATTTGAGTTTTTTAAATTGTGAGTTTATTCAAAGTAGAAAAAATTCATAAAAAAACTCACAAATTAGTTTTTCCTAAATAAGCCCATTAATGTGTCTGATGCTTAGAAAGCATTTAAAGCTTTAGGAGTACAAGATTTAAAAGTGTCACTGTTTCAGTGCTTAGGAAATAACTCAAAGCTTTATTATAAAGTCCTGCTGAAGAGACTTGGGTCAGACTGTCCTATCAGAGTATAAGCAGTACTTGGACAATGTCTCTGTGTCTGACCAATTATTTCCTGCGAAAGTTGGGGGAAACATGCATGTTTCCAAAAGCATAGTTGGCCACAGGGATATAAAGGAGAAACTTCTGATTTTAGGCTATAAAGAAATCTGATGTGTGTAATATGAGACATGTGAATGTATTTGTTTAAAGAATGGTTTTCCTTCATTAAGTTTTTGCATTGCCTTCCTATCATTTGGTATCCCCTTCTACATTTCCTATTTGTTGAACCCAAGTGGAGCAATGCGGAGGATTTTGTTTGGGAGGGAAGTTCAAGAAGGAACCCATCCCATCACAGTTGAAAAATCACAAAGAAACATGTCCTGTAGGGAACATAACCATGAGATCAGAGGTGGAAGGAAAAAATGTCCTTCCACCTCATGTGAGCCAGGAAAGATCATGACAAAGCAGAAGGGACCAAAGGAAAAAAGAAGAAGGGCTCTTTAACCAACAATGTATTTTATCACAGAATTACAGCGTAATTGCACTGGACACAATCAGATATAAAAGTTTGTAACCAATGCCAGAGGTGCAAATATCCTTAGTAGTTTCTAAATTACAAAGGGATGACAAGAAGATGAGACATAGGACTGCGACATAAAAGTTTACGTAAGAACCTTAAGGCTAGTGTCAGACCAGGCTGTTTCTGCAAGCTGAGAAACGGCCTGACGGCGCACATCTGGAGCAGATTTTGGTGCATAAATGCATTCTGTAGCGACTTTGAGACAAATCCACTCTGTGTGTTGGCACCCAGGCTGATGCGGTGTCTGCCAGTATAGACACATCATGGAGCGGAGGTGAGGGGCCAGGCCGTTTCTCAGCCTGCGTTTAGCCACAGGCCAAGCAACAGCCTAATCAAACTGTAGCCTTCTAGAGCCAGTCATTTTTATCTATGACATTATTGCAGATATATCCAGGTCTTCTAACTAGTGGCCATTTTTAGGAGGAAAGGTAATTGTATTGTAAGTTTAAAGGCTCTTTAAGTTAATATTTCAGCTCACCTGGATCAACAAGTGCCAATCTTTTATCACATGTTAAGGTAGCTCTTTCTTCCTGATTAAATATTCTGTCCAACATCACAACCTCTGCCGAAGGATTTATCCTCTTTAAAATAGAAAATTAGACCAATCACAGTTAGCACTAAAAATTATTTTTGTAACATGAGACAAGTTAACATTTGTACTACTGAAACCCTCTCACTCAACTTCAGGCCCCAAAATTCGGTGCTTGAAGTCCTTTGTTGGGGGGCAGCCTCACGGAAATCATACGGCGTGAAGCTGCTATGGCCATATTTTAAAAAAAGTGTACTGTATAAGTATTTTCCTGAGGTGAGTGTCACTGACAGGACCCTAATATATATCAGTATGCTTTCCAGTTTCATAAAATATATGAAGTTCAGCTTACATACCATTGCATCTTCCAACAGCAACAAGCGATACTTGTTTAGCATTGACTGTGTCTTCTTTAAAAGGTGTATTGAGGCTGACTCAAATTCATTGTCCACTAAAACAAATACAATAAGTTATATACAGTACACATGTTGTATCTGTTTATTTGTTGGTATAAAACCCTATTTCGAGAAGGGAATGCCTCGTCCTGTAAATAACCGGTTTATCAGCCCACCCCATTAAGAGAATGCAGCTTAGTGTTTGAAATTTACTCCTAAATAGGCAAATTGGGACAGGGGATTTCACATCAGGCTTTCAGCAACAGTGACTAAATACTGTAGCTGTGTAGCACATGGGTCAATAAATGAAAATAAAGATGGTAAGCCCCAGTGAATGCTTAGAAACATAACATCCACAACCCCTCAACCCTTACTTTACCAATAGCCTGAGAACTTATTCATAGCAAAATATTCATAAAGTGTAAAACTTTGGTAAACAGCAGAAACTATAAATACAGAACCTGCTCTTATGACTCTATCCTTTCTTCATTCCCCTGATCCCTTTAATTCTTATTATATTTCCATCCTCTTATCTGATGTGTTCTATCTTTCACTTGTCCTCCACCCATATAGCCTACTAGTGGTGTTTCTTATATTCTCTTCTCTCTCTCTATCCCCCTCAACTGTTTGGTTTTATTCTACTTCTACCAATCCTCTCAGTATTTTCTCTACTCTCTCTATTCACTTTTGCTTCTCTAGTCTTCTTTTTCCTATATTTTCCTGTGCTTTACTTGTTCTCCCACCCCCTCTACTATTTATTCATTTTCTCTGCTCCTTTGTATTTCCTTCCCCTGTCAGCATGGTACATAAAGTTGCAGAGACCATAACGTTACATTCCGTCTTTACCACTTTCCATCAAGACTTTAGGACTTGAAGGACTTCACTGGATTTCTGATAAAGCCCTAGTTCATACCACACCATGACATGATAGGAAGGGTAGTTCCTGCAGCTATCAACGTTAATGGCAAACCATAGTGCTGGTAGATGCTTAAATCAACTTAAAGTTGGTTTCTCAAAACATTTCCAAATGTGTTTATTAAATGAAAATACCTTTTTTCAAATCTTCATCTGTTGGAAGTGCTCCCTGGAACACATGGAATGGAAGAAGTCTTTCAGCAGCATTATTTAGAGACCCAAATGGGGTTTTATCTAGAAAAACAGCATGTTCTTGATCCTTATGTAACCGTTGAAGAATTCTAAACAAAACAAGACAGGTGTAAAGTAAGTTACCATCATAAGATGAAACTAGGTATTCTTTGAATACTCTTTGAATACTGTATGTCCTTCAGCCCAACATCTCTTTTACTGTTGTCAACCACAAGTTATTCTTGTTAGAGTTATGGGCATTTTTCTGGACATTCTTGAAAGGTAATAATAGTAGGGTGAAATGATGGCACACGTGTTAAATCTACGACCTTATTTGAGGATCATAGTGATAAAAATACTGGTTTTCCCAGCTCTTAAGAGAAAATAGTCATGTCTTTTATGTATACCGTGATATAGTTAGAAATTCCTGTATCATGTTTTTGTTGTTTTTTATTTATAGGGGCACAAAAATAGTTTTCACTTATATTTTTATTCAAACCCTTTCAATCTTACAGTGGGAAGCTAGCACAGAAAACCATTTAAATTCAAACTTGACCAAGTATTGAACAAGAATTATTAAAAACAAGGAAAAGAAAAAGAAATGCTCAAGAACAGAGCTGCCCAACTGAAGGCCCAAAGGTCAGATGTGGCCCCAGTCTGCTCAAAGGCTCCATAAACTGCACTGTTTGACTTAATCATTTGCATTGAATCTGGACTTCCAAAATGCTATTTAGGAAAATAAAAATCCAGTTTCTAGCTTATAGCAGTTCAGTTCAAGTTTTGAAGTTTTATATTAAAGTGCTCAACCTCAAAACTTTTTTAACGGTATATCAGATGCTTTTTCCTATTTTTTCATCTCTTAAGTAGAAAGTGGCTTAAACAGTTAAGTGATCAGTCTTGATATGAAATGTAATGTTAAAGACCATGGACAGCTCCAGTGGCTACTCGTTGTGACTCTGGAAAAATAATTGCCCGTTGTCCGGGCATACTTAATGCACATATTATAGCTGCTTTCATCCCTATAAAGAGTCCCATGGGAGAAAAGAGCTATATAAATAAATGTCTTCTTGTCAATTTTCATTTTTATCTTTAATTTAATAATCTTTATTTTATATAAACCCATTACTGAACATCTAATATTGAGTTTGGCTGCATTAAATCTGTTTACATGATAAAATACCCTATACATAAGTGCAAAACCCTATATAAAAGTGCTAAACTTTTTTGTAGCAAGATATTCTCCTTTTTAACCTTTATTCTTAGCAAATCATTTTAAATCAAATCAGATCAACTTTTCTATGAACTGAGTTCTGGGTGATACTGTCTGGGTTTGGGTTAAGGGTTAATTGTGATCCCACTTTCCACTTCCTCTGGCTGTGATCCTGTGTGATCCAGGGGCATTTTCCTTGAATTGAAGTGGCATTTAATTAATTTCTTCTCCTTATCTCTCTAAAATTTCTAAAGATGTCTGGCTTTGTGGTTTTATTGAAAAGCTAGTTCTTATGAGTCAGTTTAAAATAGAATTTTGACCACAGTCCAGATTACCTTGACGTTATTTTCTTTGAGAAAGCTTCTACTGGGACAGCTCCACCCACTATGGGGCAAATTTACTAAGATTCACAAATTCGCTAGCGTTTGCCAGCGCTACGCAAATTCACTAAAGTACGAAGTTACGTTCAGGTCGGTGAACAGTAGCGTAGTTGCTCTAGTGTTACTTCGCCAGGAAAAGCGCAGTTACGCTAGTGATGCCTAATTTGCATGCGGCGGGAACTTTAACGTATAATAGAAGTATATGTTACAGCCACTACATTACACTACACAAGCCCAGGAAACCTTTAATAAATAAAATATAGTTGTCCTATTGCCCTACATGTGCCCCCTGTATAGTTGTATTGTTAGGAAATGTAGGGGGGAAGGAGGGTAACCCCCCCAAAAAAATCAATCTTTTTCAGACTATCACCCTACAATAGTAAAACATGCCAGCGTTTTTTTGGGGACTTAGAAAAAGGTTACCATTTTTATTTTACAAACTCATATCTATTGTATTGAAATTCGCCAGACCAGGCGAAGTAAAGTCTAACGTAAGTGGTAACGTTCAGGCAAAAGTCTTAGTGAATTTGCATAATAACGGTCCTTCGTCAGTGCGCAACTTCGCCTGGTGTAAGGGTGCAAAGTTGCACAAGTCTATCTACTTCGCTATTGAAAATTTGCCGGTCGGTGTTAGTGAATTTCCGAAGTTACGTCACGCTGGCGAATTATCGCTAGCGTTCGACGCTTCGTGAATTTGGGCCCAGATGTTTATTTTTTTTCAATCTCTTTTTTCTAATGAATGAAGCCTCCATGAATTTTCTAACAAATTTAATTGATAATTAATTTAATCTGTGGTAACAATTCATTAATTTATAAACTTAATTATTTTTTTTAAAAGTAAACTATAATCATCTAATTAGAAGCACTTAGCACTTAATAGCTTATTTATCAATTGCTGTTGGATATCAATTCTCCTGTTTTACTCATAAGCACGTTGTACTTTTTGTAGCGATAAGGAGCCAATCTGTAAATGAATTATTGGTCATTAATTAATGATTTATTATAATACTGACTAAGCATTTTTATTTTTCAATTTAAGAAGGTAATTGAATACAAATTACATGTGTTTTTTTACAAATGATCTCATAATTAATTTTGGTGTTTGGGGTAATTGTTTAGAAGGCACTAAATATTATTTTAGTTGCAACTAAAGGCACAATTTCAATTAATTAAGTAGGAAGTATACAGGGTACTATCTCTCTTCTCTTTCCAATACAAAGTACCCTACACTTACAAATTAAATTCTACTGTTGGTTAATGTGGAAAGCCACAATTACAAATACAAGGAGGAATCAACTCACAAAGATGCTTTTTGAAGTTGCCTAGGACCAGACATCTTCATTCTTCCTGAACATCCACCAACCTTAAATTAAAATAAAATCTGAATGAACTTTTTTTAAATTAAACTTTATTTTTAAAACACATAGACACATAACAGACCAATTTGTCACAAAGCCTCCAAAACAAATTAAGATAAAACTGCTCAGACTGCTCTTCAAAAACTGTTGCAATTTGCATTAATTATTTTTAATACTTTGAATGTTCACTTGATTTCAAGATATTAGCAATTTTTACACTGCTAATATAATAATAGAATTAAGGAAAAAGTGCCACCTGTCACTCGGATCTGCCGCTCCTGGCTACGTAAGGGAGAAAATTTTAGAAGGAGAGCAAGCTGAATTTATGTTGCTCTGCTTGAAAAACACCACACCTTAGAAGAGTTTGTATTCTTCTGTAATTATATTTCATAAAGTAAGCAGTGTAAAAATTGCAAATATCTAGAAAACTAGAAAATAAATATGTAAAGTGCTTAGAAGAGCCCTTCTAAGAAGGGCCAGAACACAGTTATGCAGAACAGGCACACATGCCTAAAGCACAAAGGCAAAAGGGGCACCCCATGTGAGGAGCATGTGCACGTGTTATGTCAGCATGTGATCAAGCACATGCAGGAGGGGCCATGGTGGCCAGCCAGGCCAACTCTGAACTAACCAGACTTTCTTATGGGCTTCACAAACAGGAATATGCATTAAGATTAAATTCCTAACCTCCACAGGCCGCAGTTGTGCCTCAGCAATACTTTCTTGTGGTCGTGCTGTAGATACAGTGTGCAACTGTTTGCTTCCAGAGTTGTGCCCTGTGAGATATATTTATTATTCATTTATCACCATATAACCATGTATTATTAATGTAGAATTAAATTAAACAACTTTATTAACAGCAAAACTATTAATACTGTAATTCTTATTATTCTACTTCATGGGAAATATATTAAATGCTTAAAAACATTTTTTTTTCAAATACAGAGTAGTTCCATAATTTGGATCATCGAGGCACACATTACATTTTCTCTGCTAGCGTGTCTACGCCAATCTGCTCCTGTCCACATCTTGTTTTGTGTGCACTGACAGGCATGGCATTTGAAAACGACTTTATGTATTATAACACAAGATATTCAGGCACATTATGAGAACAGTATGCCTCGAAGTGAAAGCTGATTTCACCTGCAAGTGTAGTGGTGCACAGCTGGTGTTGTCTGGTGTTTTCCTGGGTATTCAGTGATGAAACAGGAGACACGTGGTCCATAACTTCTTTCTGGGCCTGAGATATTAGGAGAAAAATCAAAGGTCAGAATTCTCAATCTTGGGAAAACCATGTCAATATACTTCATAGGGAGCATTCACCAAGACAGAATGAACAATCGGTATGTTATATTTCCAGAATGAACAGTTTTTTTCCAATCAGTACCTAATCAGTAGCTCTCTATTAAACACAAACTAATTGCTGATGATAACCACATTAGGCACTTGCAGGTGCAGGATATAGGATATAGACACTATAGACACTTACATTCTGAGCTCCAATACCTCAGTTGAGAACGGTCACTTTGGTGCCAAAGATTTGTTGTGTGACCATATGAACAAAAACTGGCCACAACTTGTGACAACGGGTACCACAACTAAATTATTTTCACACCTATTTTAATACCTGTTTTCTGCAATTCCTTAAAGTGGACCCGTCACCCGAAAAAAATATTCAAAATCATATTTTATCACATTAGTCAAGCAAAATGAACATTAATTACACTATATAAATAATTTTAATCTTGTTTTCTTCAGTCTGGGAATTCATAATTCTAGCAAGCAGGCAGGAGTCATTATATGGACATTGTAATTAAGACAAGTCTTGTATCATCTCAGAATCTTGTTTGTGCACCAGAATGGGGGACCCCATGTCTATCCCCATGTCCTGGCTACTGGTTAAGAAAACTGGGGGAATGTGTGGGGAGCAGTGGCATCTAGGAAGTGCTGAATAGAAAGTGAAAGTAATTATCTGCCCCACCTCTATGCCTAAGGCATAGAGGAGTGGCAGACCATATTTGATTGACAGATGAGATTTTTAAATGAGCTTTAAACAGCTATGAATGCTTTAATAAAAATTTGAAATTGGATTTCATGTTTAATTTGAAAAGGACTTTTATTATACAGATTTTTGTGTCTGGGTGACAGGTCCACTTTAAAGTTGGAAATACTCAACAACGTCTTTGTTTTATAAACACTGATATGGTTTAAGGAGCTTTATCTGATTCTTAATATGCAGAGCAACACCATCATGCTTCTTTCCTACTTTTATTACAAAACAAGGACCAGCCAATCGAAAACAGTTAAGTCTCTCTACTAATTTGCACTCAAATTCACAAAACGTTCAAGTATCTTTAATCATATATTGAAAACGATTTTATCTCATCAAAAGAAAATTACATCATACCTGTCCACAGGAAAATGAGGGTTGAACATGAGCTTCACTTATTCCAGAATGGCTTCTACTTTGCTGCTGATCTCCAGTAAAATGTTCACCTCCTGTAGATGTTTGAAATGATGGTTGCATGTTCTGAAGAACTGTTCCAGAACTTAACACAGTAAAATGACTTGAAGAAGATATGTTGGCGTTGCTATGTGGCAAAGATGCAAAAGTTGATCTACTCTGAGTATTATTACTTGAGCTCGGTGACAAATGTAAAACTGTAGGTGACACCTGGGACGTCTGTCCTCCAACAATATGAGACGTTCCATGATTTACAATAAATTGTCCACTGGGTCCAGCAAATGTCTGGCCAGAAATAAGCTGCACAGCTGTACCTGAACTGTTTAACATTTGTCCAGAATATGGCTGACCATGCCTAACCATATTAGCTATGTTTCTGCCAAGCATTACATGGTCTGCAGATACTTGATGTGGACCAAGTTGGGCTGTCTGAGTCTGTAGAAGTTGTGTATTTAAGGACTGAATATGTTGGACTGGATTAGAATTTACAGAAAGACTTGTAGGTATAACAAACTGATTGGTATGCCCATGTGCTTGCCCCATTGGAGAATGGATAACAATGCTGTTTCCAGGTTGTTGACCTATTGGCTTATGAGGGCACTGCTGAAGCACTGCTGAGTTTTGTGGGGAATTTGTAGAAGAATGTTGCACATGATGTTGTTGCATACCCAAGTTATTCACATTATATGGTATCTGTCCGGCTTGTATAGGCTTTGGCTGAATGTTTATAGGCATTTTATTAGCATTAGGGACAGAGCCTCTGTGTATAATAATGTTGTGAACAGGTAAAGAAGTTTGGAAGTTACTTCCACAAGACGGAACTGTGATGGGATGCCCTGCTGGGCTGGAATCTGGGCTTCCAAACATTGTGTTTCCATTATGTCTAACAAATGATCCCCCACTAGAATTTGAGGGGATTTGTTGTCCACTTTTGAGTATTATTTGTGATCCATCTATGTTGTTAATAGCCATCACTGGAGACTGATTATTAATAGAACTGATTAAATGAATCTGTCCAGAAGAATTTTGGTTACTACTGGGTATATGTTGGCCAGGAATAATTCCTACATGTTGCATAAAACCGTGCTGAACACCTACTGTATTGCTTACAAATGATGTGCCTACTTGCTGCTGCACAAGAGGAACATGTGTCACTCCTACTGAATGCACTGTTTGACCTGAGTAATTAGGGATACTTGTAGCCTGAGCAAAGGATGAGGATGAATGAGAGTGAACTGAAGCTGTTGAAAACTGTTGACTGGAGACAACGCTGCTATCTAAATAAGCCTCTTCTGCCAATGTCTGTTCTGTGATATTGGCCACTTGCAGTGATTTTTGAAGAATATCAAAGGGTTGGTCTTCATTGATATCATGAATAGGGGAAGTTTCAAGTTCATCATCAAGAAAATGAAGACTACTTAAAGGCTGTAATCCATCATTATGGCCTTCTGCTGATTGGTTGTGTACACCTTTGATTGATGATTTGGAATCAGCATGCTATTAATTAAAAAAAATATTAAGCATAAACATCTATTAAAATTAATAAACAATATCATTAAAAAAAACATTTCAGTAAAAAATAATGATTTTGCTTGAGATGAAGGTTGGACTGTCCCACTAGGATTTCATCCAGACTGCATCTTCACCACCTCCAGGGTTGAGACTAAAATGAGACAAGAAGCTGGACAATCCATTGCACTCAGAGCTTCTCAAGCTATGGGTCAGGACCCAAAAATGGATAACCATGTTGTTAATGGTGGGTCACACAGAAGTAAAACTACTTTATACATTAGTAAATAAAAATTAAAACAAGATAAATTATCTTAAACCAAATCTTCAGTGACAAAATAATTTTTAATTTTCTTTTTCTGGATCCCTTGGAGAGAAAGGTGTCCTAACCAAACACAATAAAAAGAAACAGTGACAGAAGTAGTAGAGTGGAAATTAGAAGGGGTTTACAAATCAAATGAAAATTTAAAGAAAAAAAAAAACACTAAAGTTAGAAGGGAAAACACAATGTGAGCGATCGAAATTGAGAAAGGAGAAGGCCAGTGGAGGGGAAAAGGCAATGGTTCCTAGGTAGTTTCAATATTCAACCCAAATGCAGCTTTAAATCAGTTTTGGATTTTAAATGTTTATAACAAAAAAGCAAAACATATATTTAGATTCTTTCATTGTTTTCATGTATGCAGCGTTTGCTAGATGCAGTAACACAATGATACTCAATTACCATGTTAGTAGTAAGTAGTAAATGTAATGTAAGTAGTAAATAGTGCCTACCAACAATAAGAGAGATTCAATTATTTATTTGACAGCTAAAAAAAGAAAACTGATGATCCAGCTTGTAATGTGTTGTATTTATTTCAATAACTAGAACTCTTATGTACCATAGCTACCAACTTTCCCTATGTTGGCAATAACATTGCAGATATCTGTGGAAGGCCTTTTCTGAGGTTTGAGGCAGTGAGAGTTGAGAGTTCAATAACTTTTGTAGGTATACGTTAATGTAATAAAAGCTGCAAAGTTTTCCTAGGACTAATAACCAATAGCCATATTTCAGATTTTGTTTTATAATAGAACTGATCAACAAATGCTACTTGCAAATATGTTACTAAAGGGCAGATTTACTATTGGTCGAATTGAAAAAAATTCGAAATTCGACCATGGGAATAGTTAGGGAATTAAAATCCTTCGAATTTTAAGGATTTTACCGCAATTCGATTGGTCGAACGATCGAAAAATTCAAACCGATTGATTCGAACAATTTGAACCATTCGATCGAACTTTTATAATTCGATCAAAATTCAACCAAAGACACTTCGGTAGGTTGAAACTGGCGAACTAGGCAGTTGAGTAAAAATGTAAGTTATTCAATAGTCGAATATTTGAATAGATTTTTATTTGAATCATTCGATTAGATGGAATTTACAGAATTCCCTAGTCAAAGTCACCTAATTTGCATATTCGAAATTCGAATTTGAATCTTTTTGGAAAATTCGATCGAATTTCGAATCATTCATGTGAATTTAGTAAATCTGCCCCTAAGTGCTTTTATAGCCCAGTAGCAAACTTTGTACCTTTTATGACATTGCTCCACTATACCTTTTATATTGCTGCATACAGGTCATCCAGATGAATATGTTGTTTAGAGTTGGTTTTAACCCAACAGAAACATATTGATGTCCATAATGTTAATAGTACTATCCATGCTGATACTTACACTAGCACTGTTGAATATGGAATTTGTGTTAGGAGCAGAAAGTGATGTACTTGTTAGTTCATCATCAGCCTGTAAAGTGGGAAGTGATAATTCTGAAGAATTCTATAAGTATAACAATTTTTGCTGCCAAATGTGTAATAAAAACACTTACAGTTTTACTTTGAGATCCATGCCAAAAGAAATTCAGTTCTTGGGTGTCACTTAAAAAAATAATATAAAGAACAAATGTTTTACAAAAACATTAAAGGCTAAGAAGGAAATTTCACTTTCATAAGCTTTTGGTTCATGAGTGATCTCTATATGAACCTGCTACACACAACAAGCTTGCAAAATTAAGATTAAATTAGAGCATGGCCAAACTGAGCATGGAACCAAAGCTCCAATATAACAGCCGGGTTTTACGATACGCTACCTTAACCTCTCCTATTACCCACTGTGATGGGACCAAAGACAAACCCAACTCATTAAGCAGATAAAATCTTGAATTATTTCCAAGATCTAAGGGTGAGCAACATTCATATGTAAAATGAATTGGGTAGCAGCAAAAAAAGTGCTGTGATTGGTTATTTAGTAGCCCCTATATGGGTTGGCAGTCTACAGGAGGCTCTGTTTGGCAGTACATCTGGTTTTTATGCAACCAAAACTTGCCTCCAAGCCAAGAATTAAGGCAACTGAGAGCAACATCCAAGGGATTGGTGAGCAACATGTTGCTCAAAAACCTCATGTTGGGGATCACTGATTTAGATGCTGCCATGCATCACCACTGCTCAGACAGAAATGGATAAAATAGCCTGGGAGCTGAGACCCAAGGAACCACCAAGAGATGTCATTCTCAGGATGCACCATTACAAAATTAAGGAATGTATCTAAATCGTAGGATTCTCTCACTGTGCTTGAGGACTGAATAAAAAAAAAAAAAAATATATATATATATATACATGGCTCCACACACTACTTGCGCTAGGAGTATGTGAAATATTGGGAGGTATTACTAGTTTGTACTGTACCTTCTAAACAAAGCTAATTTATTAGATTTATTAAGGTTTGAATGGTAATTTAGTGTTTTCAAATGTTGTTTGCCTCAAAATTCACAAATTTGAATTTAAAAACATTAACCTGAATGTAAATTTTAATGTTATATTTATCACACCTAGACCCTGGAAACTGTTTCTAATTTGAATATTTGCCACCTAAAACCTGCCGAGTTAATTTACAAGTCAATGGCAGAGGTCCATTAAACCATTTGAATATGTTAATTGCCTTCCTGACATTCAAATTTTCTTTCAGAGGAAAACTCAAATCGAATTTTTGGGTCAGTGCTAATCGAATATTAGAGTTTTTTCAAAAAAAACTTCCCATTCGAGTTGTGAGTACATTAGTATGTTGGCAGAAGATTTATACAAAGAACAGGGTCAGTCAATTCTTAAGTGCAACCACCTGCTAGAACTTGATAATAATTTGGTGGAGGAATAATTTAGCATCCGACTCCCTCCACACTAAAGTGTATTTTCAGTTCCCCAGCATTTCCAATCATGTCTCACTCTCACATTAACACACAGCATACTAAGAAGCTTGGGCTTCTCCTCACAACACACCAAGCCTCCAAGGCTTGCATCCCTTTACCTAGTAGAGACCCAACTTTGGTTATTAAATATTAAAAGATCCCTTTCACAAGTTCAACTGTTTTTTTGCCAAGATTATGCTTAATCAGTTGAGTGGGATAATGGGCAGGCTAATTCATGACATCAAATGAGGTTAAACTTCTATATATCCCCAAGAGCTATAGTATGAAATATGGGCTATATTGTAGATGACAAGGAAAGTTAAACTAAAGAAGTAGCTAGAAACGTTGTACATTATGTTTTGGGCTTCTGTACCAACCCCAGGCCTTTAGCAGTAAAGGTCTGTTTCTTCAAAGATGCCCCAGTAGCTCCCCATCTTCTTTTCTACTGATTCACATGCTCTGTGCTGCTGTCACTTACTGAGCTTAGGGACCCACTCACAATATACAGTACACATAGAATAGAAATGTCACAATATAAGGCTTATTAGTAAATAATACAGACAATTGCTTCATAGCAGCACATAAATCAGTGCAATTAGCATCAGAATTTAATAATCAGCCCTGTAGCGTCAGCTTATATTACAAGTCCTCAACTTCATTTTCTTATGGATAATTAGTTACGACCCCTAAGCTTAGCTTCTCAACAGCTGCTCAGAGCCCACTGAGCATGTGAGTGTCACAGACACTTTCCAAGATGGTGACCCCCTGTGACAAGTTTCAAGTCCTGGATCATTGCTGCTATTGACAAGCTGAAACTTTATGCTGGTGCAATAAGTTCAGTATATAAAATATGGCATTTTTAGCCATATTCATGTTTAGGGTTTCCTTCTCCTTTAATGTACACCTGTTCCCACTTTCAATACTTACAGGATAATTTATTTAAAAAAATGTAGTGGGTAACAGATGAAAAAATATACATATTCTGGGGTACGAAAGCATTGAGCTATTTTGATGAGGAATAAGAAAAATAATTTTGAAGTAATTATTTCACAAGTAAAATTTTAAATGTGAACTTACCCAATAAATTCAAGAAGACCGGAGTCATCATCCATGTTAGCTGCACAGTAAAAGACAATTTTGTTTAAATCCCATACAATCTTTATGCAGTGCCACAGTGTGCTTATCTTTCACTGTAAATTCAGCTATCAGAAATACACAAAATCTGAACGTCAAGGTAAAATAAGTTGAACAGAAAATTAATGCAATTTTCCGTATCTAATGAAAAATGAAGTTGTTGTAAAAACAATAAAGAGCCTGGCTTGTTTCCAAAAAAAAGCTACATTCTTTATTATCTTGATAGTATTTTACATTTATTGTCAGCGACAGTAATTTTCACTGCATTAATTCCAGAAAGTACCTTATGTTCCAGTTTTTACTGGTTACTGTTATTTCCACCTATAGGTGACTCCATGTTCCAATAATTCAAACCAGTCCATTGTGATTAAGAATAACTTGCACAAGACCAGAAGACAGGTTACAAAATGTAGCGTATTTGCCTAAAAGAAAAATAATCATGTTCACACACACATTATATTTCACATATTTAATCTAAAAATGGCAGATTTATTAAATTCTTAAAGAAATTTTGATGAGCTTTTTTCAAACTGCAAATATATTTGAGAGTATTCTCTGGGACCTCAAATAGACAGTATTTATTAAAGAAAATTTTTTGGCACAGTTCAATAGAAATGAACGTAATTGATCTATAATGTATTTATTTATATATTTTTACGGTGCATTAGCCTTATTGAAAAGAAATAAAATCATGGGATTCTCAGGGAGTGGATTTTTTTGTATAAAAAAGCATATTCTGTTGTGTCTTTGTTGCAGTATTTTTTTGTACACACATTTACCCCCCTAATCTCAAAAATTACTAAATAGGCCCCTTAGATTTGGAGACAGTCTTCCTTTATCCAAGATAAAGTTACATTTTAGTTGAACATCTGTTAAGTAGGGATTTAGCAAACCAGTGCTTTAAGGTTTTGACCAAATACTGAATCTACCACAAAAGATTCACCCGAATCCCAAACTAAATCCAAAAATTAATTTGCTTATGTAGATGAGCAAAATCTTTCCAAAATTTGTCACCTATAATTAAATAAACTCAGGGTTCAGCCAAATCCAGAGCCTGCAAAAAAGGATAAGATTCGTCCAAACTAAATCTAAGATTCAGTACATCCCTGTCATTATGATTGTGGGATATTGCAGTTAATTGCTTTTGCTTCCCATAAGGCTAATGCTTGTCTATGTATATATCATTAATGTATGTACTCCTAAGGTCTCCTCTAGTAACCAGACAAATATGATGTCAGTTGAACCTTGAATTAGTTTTCTACGCATATATAATGAATAGTTTTTAGTATTCTGTATATATATAGGACTGTATTTAGGTCCGATGCTGCACTAGGCATCAGACCTAAATACGTCACCAATGCATTGCATGTGATGTCAGCACATCATGAGCGGGACGTCAAGTCTGTGGAAGAGGCTGGGCATTTTCTTTTTGTTAAAAAAAAAAAAATAGATTTATAGGCACCCTCAGGCTAGCCCCCCAAAACCTGCTGCCCTAGGCACAGGCCCTCGGGCACCTTAAAGGACAAGGAAAGTGTAAAATAGAATAAGGCTAGAAATGCTGTATTTTGTATACTAAACATAAACATGAACTTACTGCACCACAAGCCTAATCAAACAAATGATTTATGCTTTCAAAGTTGGCCACAGGGGGCTGTCATCTTGTAACTTTGTTATACATCTTTGTCTGACACTGGCACTGCACATGCTCAGTGTGGTCTGCTTGAGTTCTGCATGGCTGGTAAGTAAGGCAGGGGCTCCCCCTGCTGTTCATAAGTGATTGTTTCCCTGCCAGAAGCACTAAATGAAGGGAGAATTTCACTACATACAGTCAGGTTTCTTATAAAAACGGTACACATTTTAAAATTAAAGTATATTGGAAATAGATTTCTTTTTCATTAAAGAAAGTAAAAATGGGATTATATTTCTTTACCTTTCCTTGCCCTTTAATATAAATACACCCCTATATAGATAGATAGATAGATAGATAGATAGATATGGGGGAAGATGTGAGGATTGAATAAATTCACTTAAATTTATCTCCGTGAGTGCCTCCAGTGTGTTCAATAATTCTACTAATTAAATTAGATTTTTTTGAAAAATTTCAATCAGTCAGATTCAGAATCTTTGTTTATATAGCAACAACATATTCCACATTACAGATATTGTACATCATTCATTCGCCCAATGGAACTTATAAAATACCCATTGCTTTCACACACACTATGGTTATTTACCTAACTTGTATAGATTTTGGAGTGTGGAAGGAATCTGGAGTACTGGAGGAAACCCACACAACCACTGGGAGAACATACACACCCTGGCTGGGACTGAACATTCCACCCAAGCACTGCAAGCCAGCTAACCATTAAAGGGAAGTTGACACATACAAACAAATCACGATCTGTGCACTTTGTTTTAAATGTGTTTCACCTCCTTTCCTTGTAGCTATCTGTCATACCAGGTTCTCATGTAAGCCTAGTGAATACAACATGCTGAATCTTAGTGATTACACCCTGTGACTGAGAGAATGAATTCCCTCAGACTTCAGAGACTTCCATACGTTGTTTTGAGTCTTTATATCCCATGTTACAAATATTAAGAACTATTTAATATTTAGTAATGCTGACAGATGGAATGAATCATACATGGTTTTTAGTTGAGCCAGCAGTAACAAAACCATCTCTGGGTCTGGGTTGATGTTGACACTAATCAACTAAAACAGTATTTGAAAAGTTTAAACACTACTGTACCCAGAGTGTTTATATGTTTTATATGTTTCCCTGTCTGAGCAACCTTTAAAATTTTTAGAAGGCAATCTAGAAACACAAGTGCTATTAGTTTTATAGTGTACTCAATGATCTTAAATACTAATACAGGGGGGGATTTTGAGTGCCATAGTCCAGATTTTACGCCACCTAGTGGTCAGTGTCAAATCTGTTTCCTAGATACCTTTGGAATCTGGGTCTCCTTCCATTAATTGAGAGTAGAGTTAAGAGATTATCCCAGTGATCAGTTCAGATTTTTTTTATTGAGAGCTTCATTGGGGGACCCTTCTGGGGTTGGATGTAAAAGACTTTGTGCTATGTAAAAATGCATTATTTGGAAGTAATGAAAACATTCAGATGGGAGATATGATCATTTTCTTGTAGGACTGTATACGATTTTATATCTTTCGATGTAAGTAAATCACATAATCTGTGAAACTGTTTGATCCACCAAGAGTAAAGGCGACCAAACATGCCACAATTGCAATATTTCCCACGAACGTTGGTCGTACAAAAGTTCTATCATCCACTCTACTAACATTAAGAGCTGAACCATCAGATAAGCAAGTAAAAACAAAAAGAATTCTTGAGCTCTATCTGATGATTCATCAATGTTCAGGAACCTTCAAAAGTGTCTGGTCTATAGTTTCAGTCCCGTCCGATAGACGAGACAACCTATAACCAATGCTTTTTACCAATGTTTTTTGCCCTGTTTCCCACCATACACGCACTGATTATCGTACAAAAGATTCAGAATATTGTACTTCTCCCTCTGCATAAATGCTTCGAAGTGTGTTTAGGGTCATTGTCTTGTTGGAATATCCAACCCCTGTGTAATTTCAACTTTGTGACTGATGTTTGAAATTATCCTGAAGAATTTGTTGATATTGGGTTGAATTCATCTGACTCTCGACTTCAACAAGGGCCCCAGTTCCTGAACTAGCCACACAGCCCCACAGCATGATGGAACCTCCACCAAATTTGACAGTAGGTAGCAGGTGTTTTTCTTGGAATGTGGTGTTCTTCTTCCACCATGTAAATAACTTTATTTTTGTCTCATCAGTCCAAAACACTTTGTTCTAAAATGACTGTGGCTTTTCTAAAGGAGCTTTTGACTATTTGTGGCGTGAGTGCAGAAATGGCTTCTTTCTCATGACCCTGCCATACAGATGTTCTTTGTGCAAATTGCACTGAATTGTAGATCGATGTACAGATACACCATCTGCAGAAAGACGTTCTTGCAGGTCTTTATAGGTAATCTTTGGGTTGTCTGTAACCATTCTAACAATCCTCCACATATGCCATGCTGTATTTTTCTTGGCCTGCCAGACTTGATTCATGATTATCGATAGTTTGGGGCTGTTTGACCCTGGTATTCATTCGATAATCTGATAAATTTGAGTTGCCGAGATGACAATTTGATACAGTCTAGTTTTCAGGCCACAATTAAAAAACGTTCCATGGTTCAAATTGTCAGTTTTTCAATATATTTGTAAATTAAGCCAAATCATGCATGGGAATTTGGTCAAATTTGCTTTAATGAAAAAACAAGTTTTAGTAAATAAACTTGTTTTTGCTTGTGTTGTTGACTCGTTATCTGCTTTCATGGTTCTTGGGCCAGGGTGGCACACCTTTAGCATGTCTATTTCATTTCCTTTCTGCCTTCCTTATTATATTTGAGTTCACCTGCTTGAGGTTAGCTCACAAATTTCTTTCTTTGTTGGCATCTTCTTCATCCATTGTTTAGAGCTAGATCCTCATGTAATTTATATTCCATACCCCCTGTAAAACTTTGCATCCGCAGTGACTGTTCTGCTTTTTAAATGCCCTCCCTTTTTTTAACTGCTAGGCTTAAAGTCGCCTGCACTTGTTCAGACAGAGCAGCGCGATTTTAAAAGCCGCTCAAAATTGCCTCGCCAGGCAATCGCGCCGCTCCGTTTGAACAATAGCAGGCGACTTTAAGCCTAGCGGGTGCGCAGCGATATCTAGCTATTCGGGGAGATTCGTCGCCGTGAGAAGTCGCCAGGCAACGGATCTCCCCCGAATCTCCCCGTCTGGCCTTAGCCTTAAGGGGGTTATTTATTTAAGTCTGATTTTTTTGGTTGGACTTTTTAAGGGGGAAACACAATTTTTAGGTAAAAAAAAAAAAGAATTTTTTGTGATTTATTAAACCACCATGGTTTTAAAAGTCTGAAAATGTTGGATTTTGCTAAATAAGGATATAGGACATATGGTAATATGGGTATGATTTATGCTTTGCCAATAATTCAGAGCAGTCATTCAATTGTTCTGAACCAGTAAACTTCTAATTGCACAATACATTTTTGTTTTAGGGCAGCATATTTTGCTCTGATGTACTTATAACACTTTTGAATGTTCACATTTTCATATTTTTTGTTACCTACATAACTGTGTTCACACCTTTGTGGATTTTTCAGATTACAAAAGTCACACAGTACCAACTATTAGACAATATGATTCATATTTAAAAAGTGCATAAGTTGACTACATCAAACTACATATGTAAATCTCATTACTGGACTTTATTTTAATCGACAAGCAAAAGAACTTTGCCAAGATGTATGGTAGTATCATGCTGCACTTCTCCTGGTCTAACTATAGCATACCACTTCTAAAATCTGGTTTATTTACAGTATTCTGTTCCCATGTAGCCTAATGTCTCATTCCCATCCCAGCTAATTACTTCTACATACTACCAACCAGCCATCTAGATTTCACCTCCCCCCCTTCTGTCTTAAACTCAATGTTAAAATATTTATTATAGCTCCTTATTAAACAAAGTATAACTTCAAAAATCATTTTGCTAACCTTCAAAGTATTTCACTCTTCTACAACTCACTAGATTTCCTTTTTTCACTGTTTCCTGGTCACGGTTTCCATTCCTCAAGGAGCAACATCTGTCATCTTCCATCCTAATTGTTTGTGTCTTGATCCTCCTGATCTCTATAATTTTATCTCACAATACCTCTGAATGTATTTATGCCAGCAGTACGTTAATCCATTTTAGAAGTCATCAAGGAATTCCATGTCCAGGCATGGGGCCAAAGGTACCCTGCACTTTAAATGTTTTTCCCTTTAGATTTTCTGTATATTTACATTAGTTCATTGTAACCAATCCAACACTATGCAATCACATGGTGTCTGGTAAGGCTTTAGGGTCCTATGTGCATAGCAGAAAAAAAGATTAGCTATTACTAAACAATATATTATTTATAAATATATATTTTAAGGATAAGCATTTTTCTACTTGGACTTTTAATAAATAAAAATATGTGCAGCTTCAGTACAAAGTTGTATCATGGGAATTCTTCAGTGCATAGTTTTCTTGTGGGAATCTTATTCCAAGAAAAACTGATGTAACAATGCCATCCCTTGTGAACAGAGGAAGGAGCTTTTGTTGCCTTCCCTTGTGAGTAGAGGTAGGAGATTTAAAGGGACATTATCATGAATAAAGTTTGTATTTATGCAAAACAGCAATGTGTTATGTTTAATAAAACAATTGTTTGGACACTATATTACTTATTTTATCAGAATAGCTAGTTCTGTCTTAGGGATGTTCTTCAGGTGTTATTAAATGACAGGCATTGAATCTGTTGTTTGTTGTCATCTTTGCAGCAAATGAGTAAAAACATATACATCTTAGTATAAAAAGGAAGGGTTTGGGTTCTTAAAGCATTGGGCTGTTTTTATTGGGATATCATTTTTATAGCTGCTCTTGATTGCATCCTAGTGGAAGTGGGTCCCCTGCACCAGGAGAACAGTTGGCTAAAGGGAGGGGGACTGCTAAAGGATAACTAAACCCTAAAAATGAATATGGTTCAAATGTAATAATTTATACACTTAACTTA
>JAMBMQ010000198.1:5352-15639 GCA_024363595.1 Xenopus borealis | reverse complement strand
ATATCCCCTTATATATTTATATATAGTGATCATATCCCCTTATGTATTTATATATATAGTAATCATATCCCCCTTAACTGTCTCTTCTCCAGTGTAACTAATAACAACTTGCCTTTTCCCATAACTACTCCCATTTCCTTCATCAGTTTAGTTGCTCTTCTCTGTACTTTCTTTAGTTCAATAAAACCCTATTGGAGCACTGGAGGCCAAAACTAAGTGGCAAATAGTTGGTCAGACAGACACTTGTCTCTAAGGCCTTGGATTGACATTTTCCACACTCTGAATTACACAATGAGGTTTTGGGAGGTGTCATCTGGTTTTCGAATAGGGATCATAGATGTAAAATTCTAGATGTGCTCATGGATCTGACTGTATATACCAATGTCACATAGAAATGTCCTTCTCTCACAGGTCCCTGAGGATCGAGAGTTTCTCTTCGCTTGTCTCCACAGTCTCATTGAGTTGAATTGTGCAAGTGCCGAGCTGATTGTGGAATTAATAGTGAGCTTTGTGCAGTTGCCTCATTCCTGTCGGTAAGATTGGGGGTCACTCACCCTCTAACTTCAAGGGCACATTAAGGGTTACTGGTTTCATATGGACTTTCTGATTCTTATACCACAGCCCAATATATACACTATACACTCTACACACATATACACACTATACATATATACACTATTCACTCTACACACATATACACACTATACATATATACACTATACACTCTACACTCTACACACACTATACACACAGGGCCGCCATCAGGGGGGGGACAGGGGGGACACGTGTCCCGGCAGCGCTGCAATCTTCAAAGAGCCCCCTTACGAGTGCACTAGCGAGCGCTCACCTCTCCTGCTTTGGTTTTTAACAGGAAAATGATGTTCCTCCATGTTTTATTCTTGTGAGGCAGTTAAATAGGTTTCCATTAAACTGGTACCAGGTGACAGCAGCGGATTTACATTGATTGAATTCGAAGTCAGAACAACAAGGACCACCAAACACATAACTGTAATCAAGAACAGTATCTTATAATGAAGTGTAAAGCCTTTAATGTGTCATGGCTTAAACTAAAAACACAGAGACCTTTCAAGCTTGAAAATGAGCGAGGGAACGACTTGAAAGGTTGCTGTTTTTTTAGTCTAAGCCATGAAGCAATAACGGCTTTTTACTTCATTATAAGGTGCTTCTCTTCAGTAGCATCTAATTTATACTCCTCTTCTGCCAGATATGGGTGGCCTCCTTACTCATTTCTTATTTTGTCACTTAAATGACAGTCCAAATATTTGTAAGGCCTCACCTTGAGTATGGGAGCAGCTTAGAGCTCCAGTCCTTCAGAAAGTGTAAATGATATAAATGAGCTGGAGAGAGGACAGAGACTAAGTGCAATTAAACTGGGAAAAGAGATGGAGGATTTAAACTATGAGGGGAGACTCAATACTCAATTTTCTGCAGGGGGCAAATGATGACTTTGTTTAAGAAGATTGGTGTGCATGACTCTCAGGGCTATTTGAACAAGGAATTCAGTTCTTGGGACACTTGGGAGACAAATAAGAAGGGAAGGGAAGATGTGAGAGAGATGTGTGAGCAGTGGCTTCAACAGTGGACCCAACACTTGAAGGTGAGGGGAAGGAAATTCAGGTATTGAAATTAATTACATTTATTCCATCTTCTCATATGTCCCAGTAGCCAATCAGTAAACCAGATTCATGATATAAAAAATGTTATAATTGGTAAATGATTTGCTTCATTTTCCCTCCAGTCCCTACTGAGCATTCTCCCTGAGGGTTACTAACCTCTGCCCCAGAGCAACGGTAACAGTTGGTACGTTAGTTGGTCCATTTCCCAGCAACACTTTTGCACCTACTAACATTTTTTAAGCACCGGGGCAGTGTTAGAGTCTTCCAGTCAAGAGTTGCTTTGTTCTTAGGAATTCTTGACTGCAGCAGTGGCACCATCAGAACCTGAGACCCAGGCGAAGTATCAAAAGGGCAGACCTAAGGAACATACGGTGAGTGCCCTGAATGTACAAATACTACAATGTAAGTATTTAGCAAGAGCCTTCTTTCTTATAGAATCTCCCTAACCATAGAGAGAGAAAAAGGCAGGTACAGATCATAACCCTAGACAGGCAGATAGAGACCCTAATCTAACCCCAGAGAGGCATGTACACACCATAACCCCAGAGAGACAGAGACCATAACCCTAGATAGCAATGTACAGACCCTAACCCTACTTTTATTTCAAATCAGCTTGAAAACTTGACTCTAAAGGCTGTACTGCCTAATAATTACCCATAACCATAATAACCCTAACCCTAGTCAGGCACATATAGACCCTAAGCCTAGAAAGGCAGATACAGAAAATAACCCTAGAGAGACAGATAGAGAACATAATTCAGTTTTGCAGAAAAAAAGATGGTGAAATGCTAAATTGCTAATCACTAACCCTAACTGTACAGTGGCAGATACAGACCCTAACCTTAATAAACAATTGAATAGCTGCAGGGAATTACTTTGATCATTAGTAGAGCATCAAGCTTTTATGATTAATTCTAGAACTCAATCCTTACATGAAAATTTTAAGTTTGTGACATCAATATCCTCACTGTCCCTGTCCCAGGAACTCCATTGTTTCTGGAGATTTTATACTTCCATTACATTATAAGAAGAACTCATCAATAAAAAAAAAAAACAATGATCCCCTCTACCACTAAAACAGAAGAAATTAGGAGCAACTTAATGACAGCGCCTGTTTTTGCATTGAGCAGATAACACTAGTTTGGAACCTTCTTTTGCATGGGGCTCGCTCAGTCAGACCAATGTGTAGCCCCTGCTCAACACTTTTAGTGGCAGGTAAAGAGGCATCCTTGATGGAGAGTCAGTATCAAGATGTTCTCTTCAAGCCAAGATGTAGATGTCTAATGTTAGTATTGGCCCTCACCCTACAGAGAAGTGGTTCCACATGATGCAGTTATGAACCTCACCCTCCGCATAGACTGAATGGGGGAGGTCCGGTTCCTTAGGGATCTCCACATCATGCCCGCTAAGGGTCAATTACATTATTAAACTTACTGACCTGCACCCCATCCCAGGATGTATATTTTTTGCAAATGCATTGCAGGCTCAGAAATGTGATATAACAACCAACAGATCCAGGTACCATTCTTTACATCAGAGTGGTATCCAGATGAACTTACATACACCCACTGACACTCAATACTCTCAACATAATGATGGGGGGGCACTGGGCTTGTATCTTTTAAACAATTGTCTGCCTAACCTGGGTCCATGCTCTCTTGTTCCTTCTGCAGTTCTTGCTGACCGTGCCCATAGCCCTCTCACTTGCCCCCCACCCCCCCATGCAACATCATAGTTCAGGCTTGTGCTCACAGGGGAGGCAGGGTGGCTACCAGGTTGCTTAGGCCACTCAGTCAGCTTTGCCCACCTCTAAGTCAACATACCACGTAACAAGACAAATTCACTTAAAGCAAGATACAGCAACACTCGTGGGACAAAGGACGGGCTTTATTTCATGAATTTCATTTTATATTGCCTGCTGGCCTGACTCCACCCAAGTGTTCCCCCATTTCTCAAAGGCAGCTCTATGTACAGCCATCATCTCCATTCCAGGCCAAGTTCCAGACCAGACTAGAGTCTATTTCTTACATTTGGGTTTATGTCATTTCCACCCGAGTGCAAAACTATCATTTTAGGGTAACCCCATTATTTCTGCATTAAAATGATCCATTTCAAATCGTGGCTACATTGGAGATGTTTTGTCAAACATCTCCAAACCCTTGACTTCATAAGGACATGCTTCTAAAGGCCCCTGTGTAGCCATGGGGGCAGCCATTCAAGCACAGGATACACAGTAGATAACAGATAAGTACTACTATAGTTTATATAAACAAGCTGCTGTGTAGCCATGGGGGCAGCCATTCAAGCACAGGATACACAGTAGATAACAGATAAGTACTACTATAGTTTATATAAACAAGCTGCTGTGTAGCCATGGGGGCAGCCATTCAAGCACAGGATACACAGTAGATAACAGATAAGTACTACTATAGTTTATATAAACAAGCTGCTGTGTAGCCATGGGGGCAGCCATTCAAGCACAGGATACACAGTAGATAACAGATAAGTACTACTATAGTTTATATAAACAAGCTGCTGTGTAGCCATGGGGGCAGCCATTCAAGCACAGGAATTGAGACAATCTGCAACTATCAGTTTTGGGGTACATGACATTCTTGTTTTTTTCCTAAAAGATTTGCTGATCTGTAATGGAGCATAACATGATAATTTTTGGTGCCACCACTATAGAATGAAAATATTTCTTATATAGAATAGGTCATTTTTAGGAAAACATAATTTACTTGCAGTTTCACTTTCTGACATTGCTGATCTTTAAACATCTTTTTTACTATAGGATATTGGAAAAATGGCAAAACTCAAGTTGCAGAGGACAGACCCCATCATTACTGTGACAGTTATTGAGGTTCTAAATTATTTCTGTGAAGTTCAAATGGAGAAAGAACTTCAAGTGCTCAAACAAGAACTAGCACCAATGAGGAGCACAGTCCTGGCTCTGCCGCCAATAAAAAGGTAATTTCAATTCACACAGACATGTCCCACTGAGACATCAACCACCTCTCATTAATATTCACCAACAAATGAAATTGTAGTCCTGCCACTGCCTCCTCAGATATACACTCAGGTATGTACTCCTCAGCTATGTACTCCTCAGGTTTGTACTTAGGTATGTACTCCTCAGGTATGTAGTCCTCAGGTATATACTCAGCTATGTACTCCTCAGGTATGTAGTCCTCAGGTATATAATCAGCTATGTACTCCTCAGGTATGTACTTAGGTATGTACTCCTCAGGTATGTACTCCTCAGGTATATACTCAGCTATGTACTCCTCAGGTATGTACTCCTCAGGTATATACTCAGCTATGTACTCCTCAGGTATGTACTCAGCTATGTACTCCTCAGGTATGTACTCAGCTATGTACTCCACAGGTATATACTCAGCTATGTACTCCTCAGATATGTACTCCTCAGGTATATACTCAGCTATGTACTCCTCAGGTATGTACACCTCAGGTATGTATTCCTCAGGTATGTAGTCCTCAGGTATGTAATCCTCAGGTATATACTCAGCTATGTACTCCTCAGGTATGTACTCCTCAGGTATATACTCAGCTATGTACTCCTCAGGTATGTACCCCTCAGGTATGTATTCCTCAGGTATGTAGTCCTCAGGTATGTACTCCTCAGGTATATACTCAGCTATGTACTCCTCAGGTATGTAGTCCTCAGGTATATACTCAGCTATATACTCCTCAGGTAGTACTTAGGCATGTACTCCTCAGGTATGTAGTCCTCAGGTATGCACTCCTCAGGTATATAAGTGATTTGCCTGGCTAATTGCCATCTACTGCAGAGAATGAAATGTTTAGGGGTGATTCTAGTTCTAGATGTTTTTGGTCCTTCTGACTGTACTTTGTATTCCATAGTAAGAGAACATTGCTGAGACTTGGAGAAAGCAGCAAGTCAGTGAGACCCAGAGAAGGTGAGTTTTGTAGATGAAATTGAGGAGAAATATAACAATTAACAGGCACAACATGAAATATTCTGATTTCTTCTTTATTCCCTTATAGTTTTCAATACTCTTTTCTTTACTCATCATTTAGACAATCACCTTCCTCCAGTTTGTAAGCCACTGCTTCCAGAGATCATTCCATTCATTAATCTACCTCTGACAAAGGTAACCCTGAACCCAATTCCATCCATGTTGGATGCAGCCACCCCTGTGCCTCTGACTGGGTCCCTCAAACAAGATGCCCACAAATACTTTATGTTGCAGCGATCCTTTGCTTCCAGCTACTGCTAATCCCAACAGTATGTGCTGCTGCTACTAGACCTGTCACCTCCATCCATATGATCCATGCAAGGTCATGCTATTAAAGCTGTGCATTTTTTTTGTTTTTGGTTGAGTCTCTCGGAAATAATTCACAGACCACACCTAGTATAGAAAGCAAAATTTTATTACAGGTAACGTTAGTAAGAAAAGTAAAAATGCATCACTGTTTGAGTCAACATCATCATCTACACCAAGCAACTGGGAGATCCCGGTTCAGTTGGCACAGAGGCCTCAAGAGGGATCCAAGGGTCCTGGACGACACGAGTGTCTACTCCACAGGAGAGATCTCAGCCAACAACATGGAGACCCCCAGTTTTATACACTCTAATAAACAATGAGCTGATATCATTATCAAATAGCTTGGTCAACAACAACGATATTGCTTTCCATTCGCTCCTCAGGATCTGGCCAGACTTCCAACAAGCACATCTGAAGCAGAAATCTTATCAGTTAGTAGTAGTCTAGTACATACTCTGCCACTGGCTATACTAAACCAAGTTCCATGAGAATTCCAGGAGTCAGAAACATATTAGGAACAAATTTGAATCAGAAACATATTAGGAACAAATTTGAGTCAGAAACATATTAGTTCATTGACTAGTTGTATATACTAAATAGTTCTTTCCTTACAAAGCTTTTTACAAAATGTTTAGATTACAGAGCTGTCTTATATGAGATATTGGGTACAACAGTTCTTTTATATAAAGCCACTTTCTATCAAAGAGATACACTGAGCCACCATTGATTGCATTTCTCTCATTACAGCATTATATACAATTATCATACAGTATGTCTAATCTGCTCTAATATTTATATACAGAACAAGCAGGAATAAATGTTTTATTGACACCAAAGAGGTGAAAGTCAACCAAAGTAAAGCTCACAATGAGGTGAGATTATCCTGTGAGCTCAATTCACACTCAACTCTCATACTTACTGGCCCATTAGGGCTCATCCACAAACCTGCCCCTTTCCTTCCCCAGCTGGGAATGTTTCAACCGCCCACCATCACCACCTAGAACTCAATTCTACCTATGACTGCACCAGTTGCCCATAGTGGGAGAAGGAAGCTCCTGCTAAATGGGAATGTTTTCTCTTTTCAAATAAATTTGCTGTCAGGGTCTGGAATTGGAGTGTTCTGGACATTCCACTCCATAAACTCACTTCACATAATGGAAGAAATTTGATTGTAATAAGAAATTGAGGAAGAGTTCTGCCAGTCTGTGAAAGGGACTCCCGCAATGAGCACAGGGAACATCTGATGGGTTGGAATATTGAGAAGCTGACCATAAAACAGGAGACCAATTCTCTGAAGAATCTTTGTGTCATGAGTACAGGGGTGACCCCAAATACTCCCTGCACAAGGGAACCAGTGTAGTGAGGGAACTCACCTAATGTCTGTAGGTGGCACCCAGTGCAAGATGTATTTATACTATTTATATTTAAAATGCTGAAATAGGTTTCTTAAAAAGTGAAGAAAGGTGGTTGCTAAGCGTTACTGTTCCTGGGCAAATGTAGTGGTTTTTATTACATGTGGGGGAAAGAGTTCAAGCTTATTTTAGGGATCCACTGAATCCAGGATTTGGTTAGAGATGCAACTGAATCCTCACACTTTTTGCAGGTCTCTGATTTGGCCAAATCTTAAGAGTTCAGAAGAACTTGTGTGAAGTCGTGTGATTATACAAGACATTTCTTTGTCCACAGAGGATACAATCTTGTAGTTAGGATATTGTGACTATACAAATGAGGGTTCATACTGATTTCAGGATTGGGTCACGCTGGAATTTTGCCATTCCAATTTAATCATACACACTTCACCAGTGTCGGACTGGTGGGTTCTGGGCACACAGGGGCTGCAACTGCAGAACCCCCTCGGGCCTGACCCCTCTGTTGGTATTTTGTATACCAAGACCTCGTTTTACAAGACCAAACTCAGAGAGAAAATTCTTTAACAATAATTGAGGTCTTTTATTAACCTAACAATTCAATACAGAAGTTTTGTCACACCACAGTGGGGCACCTAGGTGTAATATGAGGGCTTGCCAAAGTATCACCTCTTTGACACAAGTTTTTATACATTTTACAGGGCAAAAAGGTACACAGACATACCATATATGGTCAAAGCCCTCCTTCTACATTGGAAGGCACAAGAGAATCTTAAAGTATATTTTACGATATCTATAGCATCAGATAGTGTTTTCTTGATACCAAAGGTCACAAACCTGACAAACTTTGTCTGCTAAACACAGACTGGGGATAAGCATTCACAGTTCAAGACTTCAATCTCGTTTATGAGATGTTAAATATTTGTCTTCTATCTGCAGGCTCTTGGCCTTTGTTCAGTCTGACTTATTTCAACCACTATCTACTTTCCTCCCCCATCTGCCTTAGGTCAGCAAAATTGGGGGTCTTAAAATTGATATTACTTTTATATAATTTGTCCCTGTATACAGGCTTTTACCTGTCATCGATGGGTGTTCTCATTCATTTTATCATCATTCCCCTCGTGAGGCGTAACATGCCTCACATTATCAAAGTATAGGGAGGGCCCCTGAGAGAACAATGGAGGGTTGTAAGAGATATGACAGTGGCCTGTGAGTTATAATTCTTTTTACCTTTACAACACATTAAACTGAGGAAACACGAGTATAAAAAACAGAGCAGTGGGTTAGGGGACGTACCTCCAGCTCCAGGAATTGTCTCTGTTAAATGACGTTGGTACCAAGGAAACCTTATAATATGGAAAATACACAATGGATATATGTGTAGACATATAGGTGCAACAAGTTATAAGAAGGCAATCAATATATGTGATTCTAAACATAAAATTCCTGTATGCAAAGAAAAGATTATATATAATCATAATAATGCAACTCTAAGCAAAAAGATTTTTTTTCTTAACCTACCTATATATAATAAAACTTTATATATGAAATCAAATAAAAGCAGAAGCTGGGGAGGAGGTACAGAGACTTATGACATACATCATAATTTTCACAAGGAAATACAGTCCAAGAACTAAGGCTTAAATGACTAGGATTGGTTTAAAAAACTTCCAAGGAAGTCGTCTAGCCAATTACCAATATTGCCTAGCCATTTGAAAGGATTAAAGCAATTTTTGGAAATGTCTCGCGCTTGTTGTTGTAGTTCAAAAACCTTAACCATATGAGATTCAACTTCTGAGTCATCGATGTAAGTACAACATTCTTCTCCTACTAAGATACAAACACCACCTAGTTCCGCTAACAAATAATCTAGGGCCATCCTATTTTGGAGGGCTACCTAGCGAATTTGGGCAATTTCTGCATTAATTGCAAGGATAGCAATTCCACTGTTATTTACCATGCGATCTAAAAGAGAAGGATATAAATTAAGGCGGTTCATTATTTCTATTCCCCAACCTTTCCAGGCAGGGAAGAAAGCCCAAGCTTTATTGTAATTTTTACTAAAAAGTTCCCTTTTCTGTATTTTAAGATTTAAAACAGCTGATGGATGTGTGTCTATAAGTGCGGAGGATTCTAATTCTTTTCTAATCCTAACAGCAGGCATTACCTTTCCTATAGTACATCTCCCTTCGGCTCCCAGAGGTAACCCTGCATAGGCTCTTTTACCACAACTGTAATAAGTTCCTTGAGGTAGAAACATGGGGCGGTAAACACCTTGCATCCTAACCTGAAGTATCAAAAACTTTATGTTATAGTGGGCTGGACCATCCATGTAATCTAAATCCCACTCTAAACTATCATTAGCCCAGGAAAGACAGGGCTGTACAGTATTATGGGGTGCTGTTTGTCCAATGTACATTATGTTGACAAAAAGTACATTTTGTAAGCAAAATGAATCTGTTAATAGGATTTTCTGCATCATTTGGACAGAATAAATAAGAACATGGATTTTGTGGCACAAAATATGCAAAGTATTGTGGAACAAAACTGATAATAGTTAGCAAAAATAAATTGTGTACATATAATATATCTATTGTATTTTGACAAAAGTGCAAATTATATTTTTTTAGCACAAACTCATTTTGCTCAACTTCTGTGGTTTTACAAAAGAACATACTGCTTTTGGTTTTGTCAAATTCAATTATGTCCAACCATCTTTATTTAATATATATATATATGTATCTTATCACATTACCCCTTTTGTTTGACAAAATGGATAAACATCGGTGTGTTATTCAGATATATACAGTATATCACCTAATTAATTTTGTCAGTTAATTCTCTAACAAAATATGTAGAAAGATCACTTTATCAGTTTTGTGCTATAAGATGTATTTTGTCAATGTAGCATTATTTTTTTATCATTTTGTAAGAATTTTAAAAACCAATTAAAATTCACTGCCAATAAACAAA
>JAMBMQ010000036.1:241092-254056 GCA_024363595.1 Xenopus borealis | reverse complement strand
TCTTCAAATTGTTTAAGGGACCTCTGCCACTGACTTCTACATGACCTAGACAAGTTTTAGATGGTGTATTTTTAGATTCAAGCTATTGACAGCTTAGGCCGGGGTATAATAAATCTAAAAAAAAACATTTGAGTTTTGACTGAAAAATACCCTTGAAAAGTAAACATTTTCAGGTAAAAATCAGCTGAACTTGTTAGATTTTTGGGAATGCTGCTTTTCTGTATTTTGAGGGTCGCAAACATTTTACAACAAAATGGTCTATTTATTTAGAAAAAGTACAGGGAACAAAATAAAATTAATTTAGAATTCATTTATTTAGAAAACCAAATCTCCTGCCGTCCTTGAGTGCCAGATCAAGAACGAGGACCATCTACTCCAAGGAACAGACTAACTTTCTCCAAAATCACTTTGATGTTAACCCATATCCAGACTTTGTGAGCAGGTGTCCTATAGCTCAGTTAATTGGTATTCCAGAGCCCAGGATACAGGTAAGAGTCAATATTTTCTAATTAGTTCAAGTTTTCATTTAAAATGCATCAGATTTGACTACCAAATCTGATGGACCCTGGCCATGCATGTGTTGGCCATATTTTTCATTGAAAATTATGGTCTATGGTGATGCTCATTCATCCAGGTCATGATATAGAGTATCTAGTAGAGTTCAGAGTATCTAGTAGAGTTGAGCTGTCTTGAAAATGTTTCACCAATCATCCGAGCAGCTTCCGAACTAAAGAAGCAGAAAAGTCCAGTTGTGTTAATCTTAACCCTACTAGATAGCAGGGCTCTTTCAATCAAATAATTGTCAGGGCCCACCGGCTAAGAGCCCCGTAAACTTTGGGCTAATAATCCAAGAGCCCGCAGGGAAAGACTTGCTAACTTAGTATTGTGGGGCCCCATTATTACAGCCCTGCATGTAATAAGCTTTTCATTGGTATAGGCAAATTTACTGATATGTATATTTATTTATACTGCAGTTCATGTGATATTTGTACATGACTCATGCATTATAATTTTTTCACAGGTCTGGTTTCAGAATAGAAGAGCAAGACTTCTCTCCAAAATCAACTGATCCCAAGAAACCACTGTACAGAAAGCATCAAATCTTACAGGAACCCAAATGCTAATCAGCTAGGTACATCAAAACATGAGTCCCTGGGGTCAAAATCAATACCTTCACAGCAGATTCTTTTATAGAAACTGAGCTGTAGGCTCATCAAGAGATGCATATCGTGGATATTAAATGGACACTAACATGAAATTTGTGTTCTGCTTCACCAACAGTTCCACACGATTGACATTAAATGAAAACAGGGCTCTGTTTATTAGGGTTGCATATCATGGACATAAAATAGAAACCATGTTCTAGGTTCATAAAGAACTGAAGACCTTGGACATAAAATAGAAACCATGTTCTAGGTTCATAAAGAACTGAAGACCTTGGACATAAAATAGAAACCATGTTCTAGGTTCATAAAGAAATGAAGACCATGGACATAAAATAGAAACTGTGTTCTAGGTTCACCAAGCAGATCTTTGTTCTATGTTTATCAAAATCTGCAGATAATGGACATAATATTGAGATTGTGTTCTAGCTTTAGCAAGAGCTGCATCTCAAGGACAACCATGGAAACTGTGTTTTAGGTTCATTAAGAGCTGCAAAATGCGTTCATAAAATGGAAACTGTTCTAGGTTCACTAAGAGCTGCAGATAATGGACATAAAATGTAAATTGTGTTACATGTTTATCAAGAACTGCAGAAAATTTACATAAAATGGAAACAGTGTACTAGCTTCACCAAACGCTGCATATCATGGATAAAATTAAATTAGATTAATCAAGAGCTGACTGTTTTCTAGGTTCACCATGTTGATGCTTGGACATAAAATCAAAATTGTATTCTATGTTTATCAAGAACTGCAGATAATGGACATAAAATGGAAACTGTTTTCTAGCTTCACCAAGAGTTGCATATCATGGACATAAAATTTAAATGTTGTTCTAGGTTCATCAAGAGCTGCTTTATGGACACCAAATTAAATTGATAGCACTTTTCTTCTCTGTATTAAACAATTTACCACTTTGATGATGGAATAACACTGGTGTTATAATTGCAACTACAATCCTTAGAAATTGTGCACAGAAATTGCACAAACAGGAAATTAATTCATAATATTTTAGCTTTATGTATTACTCTGCTTTTTCATTTACATATTGGTTTTGCATTTGAGAATTTTATTTTGAAAACATATTTAACATCATCCTCCTCATTTTACAGGTTTGAGCTGGGAAACCTCAACCTCAGCAAAATGCAAATTTCTGCCACCGCTTAGGTCACCATTTCTGTGAAGGAAATTTTACTCAGCAATTTTATTTAGCCTTTATGTGTTTACTGATAAACAAAGTACAGAGCAGGGCTCTGAAAAGGTGTGATGCGGCATTTATGTAAGTAAGGGGAAAATAATTTGCATATCTTGGGCAGCAATACTAAAATATAAAAAATTAAATAGTTTTATATGTAAAATGTATCATATATGTAAGAGCAAATGCATTGGCAAGTGATAAGAAAATAAGATTTTGCACACAGAATATAATCTGATTTTACCCCTACAAATGTATCTCAGATTGTAGATCACTGTCACCTGATAACAAATGTGAATAAGAAACATCTCCTTCTGAAGAATAAAATAACCAATGCAATGTCATTAAAAACACGCTTTTGAGCAACAATGAAAAGGATTATATTTTTACCATTATTGACTTACCTTTGGCTTATGTATTTACTTTTATTTGCATGTTTAAGATCACTTTATACTTCAGGCAACATTATCTGGCTATAAAAAGACAAAATGGCTGCAGGGGTTCAAAATGGCTGCCAGCAGAAAGGCTCTTTTCCAATGGCCTCTAACAGATTATCATAACTCACAGCGTTTAAATCTGAGGTTGGCTATAAAATCAATAAATATACTTCCCTGACAGCTGGTCAGCTTCTCTAAATAAATAGACAGACAGACAGATGGCCTTTCAAGTGGAAATTAATTTTGGTCTGAAGAGCTGCAGATCATGGACATACAATGGAAACTGAGTTCTAGGTTCACCAAGAGCTGCAGATCATGGTCACAAAATAGTGATGGGCGAATTCCCGCGATTCGTCGCTGGCGAATAAATTCGCGAAACGGCAGTGAAAATTCGTGGAAAAACAAGTTGCGCGTCGTTTTTGACGCGACTCGACGAAAACGATGCGTTTCGCAAATTCTTTCGCCAATTCGAGAATTTCGCTGGGAATATAAATCTTGTTCTGTTTAACAAGAGCTGCAGATCATGGACATAATATGGAATTGTGTTATAGGTTCATCAAGAGCTGCAAATCATGGACATAAAATGAAAATTGTGTTCTAGACTCTAGTACTGCGGAACATGGGCATAAATGGCAACTGTGTTCTAGGTTCCCCAAGAAATTATGGACATAAAATGCAATTGCCAGAACATTTCTACTCTGCAATACATGATTTATCACTGCCAAAAATAACTGCCAGCAGAAAGGCTCTTTTGCAATCTCCTTCCACAGATTACCATAACTCACAGCAATTAAATCTGAAGTAAGCTATACTTCCCTGCCAACTGGTCAACTGCGATAGATAGATAGATTGATAGGACCCACTGATTAGGACAAGAGGAATATGGAATTCATGTTGGGTATTCTTCAGATAAATGGTCCTCTTCTGGCCTTCAAAGTTCTTAAGGATCAGGGAAGTTGACTTCAGTCTGAAAGTTGAGGGATCAGCAATCCCTTTGGCACAACAGTCATATTTTACCCATCCTTATCCAATGGTGTTCATTTATATTACTCATTCCTGACTGCTTGCTATATTTCCCTAATAAATGTGCTATCTTCAGGAAACAAATACAACAGCTGGCTAATGTCATCACCAGCTTCGCTGAGCCTCCACCCATTGTCCCGGGCAGGGTTCTAGCGCAATATTGCAATGGGCATGCTCTTAATCAGTAGGGGATGGCAGGTAGTTCTGGGGGAGGGGACTGGTGGCAAATACATCAAATAATAAAGAAAGCCAGTGGTGTAACTAGATATTACTGGGCCCTAAAGCCAATTATTTTCCAGGCCCCCAAAATGTCTAGAGGTTGACCAGTTTTAGCAATATTTATTGAAATTGTATTTTAATTAGTACCTCATGAGGATCCTATGCCTCCTCCCCTCTTGCAGCCACAGGCTCTGCTTCCTCTGTAATTTTGCCCCTGAGGGAAACCATAACAGCATAAAATATTGGACTCTTATAAAAACATTTACTTACAGATATACCCCAGGTGTAATAACCATAGAACAAGGCATCAATTCTATGTCTACCACCCCATTCAATGACATAAAAACTGCCACCATCAGATCCCCTCTATTCCCCACCACATTATAACCTGAACAAGAGAACATGACAGATTTCTGTACTTCCTTTCAACAATACAATAAATGTTGGTAGAAATTATGCCGTTCTGGGTTTCGTACTTATTTGATGTATTGGGATATGCTAGTAGCGCGGCCTGCTGTTCATTATGCTACCTGCACTGAAGAAGAAATACAGGTCCTACAAGTTGGATAAAACTTCAAGTAGAAGTCATCGGCAGATGTTATTGAAGTTGTTTCATTACATCGTGATTTGCTCTGGATAATGCAATAAAGTGGGGTTTTCGTCCAATAAGTCAAGCTGTTGCAGCAACAATTTAAAAAAATTGACTTTACAGTGTCAATCATACAAAATTAACTGACGCTCAATTTTGTTTGGGAAAAATTATCGATAAATAAGTTTTTGGAAATAGATTAAATAGATTAAAGAGTATGATTTGAATAATGTGGAGACTCCTGGTGTATCTACAAAAGTTTTTTAAAATCTCTACTCTTTAATTTCTCTACTCCATCTAGAGTATGGCTCAGTTTTTGAGATATTGAATAACATGGCCTGCATGCTGATTGATCAGATCTAGGACTTTGAGAACACGAAGGGGTACATTTACTACGGGTCAAAGTGAATTTTGAAATAGAATTCAAATTTTTAAAATTCAAATTACAAAATAATTTTGGGCTACTTTGACTATCGAATAGCCCGAAATTCGATTTGAATTGAAAAAATTATAAACTAGCCCTTTAAAAAATTAGAATTTGACTATTCACCACCTTAAAGCTACTGAATTGCCATTGTAGCCTATGGGGGACCTCCTGGAAGCAGTCCTGGAAAATATAAAAAAAAATTTGAAAATCATTTGAATCATTCGATTCGAACAATGCGATCGTTTGATTCAATTGATTTTAATTTGATCGAAAACGGTCATTTTTTAAAAATTCGAACCTGGCCTGAAATATTCTGGTACAACCGTTAGAAATATAGTCTATATAACAGTAACAATTCAGGCCTTCAAAGTTTTCACAGGAGTGGTTGGAGGTGGGAAGTGGGTAGGAGGATGGAGTACGGAGTGTGGTGGGCCCTCTGAAGATTTTTTTGCAGGGGGGGCTGGCACACTCTAGTTCCACTACTGCCTAAGGATACTCCACCCTTCACCATTTTAAACCTGCTGGATTGCTGTTTAACCTATGGGGAACTCCTATAACCTATTTTGGAGGAGTTTGAGAAGTTACAGTTTTTTTGCTGGAAAATCCTTGGAATCATTCGGTCAAATATGCTAATAGTTCAATTCGAATTATATGAATTTGAATGAAAACGGACCTGTCCGATCAAAAACGGCCCTTTTTCGTTCAAAAAAAATCTTAGACTGGTCGAATTTAGAAGTATTTTCACTTCGAAATTTGACCCTGGATAAATCTGCCCCCACTCTGCTTACAGACAGCCCCAATTTGGGGAAAATAGGAGGACTGAGCAATAACAGGTTATCCGATTAAAGAACAGAATCTTGCATTTATTTTAAGATTATGTGAACCAAACTCACTTCTGGTTGGCTTGTCTTTTCTCGGTATAATATTTTATCTTTTTCACTTCAAAGTGAATAATGGATGCCAATTTCACTATCTTTGGCAGGTAGTTTCTGTACATTAACAATATTGCTTAGTGTCCACAGGTATCTTCTGTCTCTACAGAACCAGGGTTGGGTCAGTCATGTGTATTAGGGAACAAAGAGCCCCCCACTCTTTGATGTCTTGTTGAAGAAAACTAACACTTGTGCCCCTTAGACACCGTCCCAATTCTTCATTTCATTCCAAGCTCAAAACACAGACTTCTGTCTGTTCATTTAGGATCAATTTATTTAATAATGATCATTGATGCCTTTTATGTAGCTGGATTCTATTTTGATGAATTAGTTAAAAAAAAAGCTGGTCCTTTTTCAACTGTAGATGTCATTCAGTGTCAAGACTTCCATAGGGAGAGCTCAATTTTAAATTACTCGGACTATAGGTCAATGTAGGTAAATGTAAAATAGATTCCTCTCCTAATATTTAGGTATGTGTTTAACTCCGTGAAAAAAAATAAACCTCCTTTGGTAAAATATGAGGATATTAAAAATCACCTTGGAGTTCCATGACCTGAAGCTAAGCTCTTGACTTGTGTCTTTATATGGTCATGGAACTGCTCTATGACATATGTTATAATATATTTATATATATTTTTTTCCAATATGGGGTGCATTATCCATGATATATATATTTCTTGAGGGGAAAAAAGTTAAAATCATAAATGTTGACCTTTGTGTAACTATCTTGTGCATATCATCTGTCTATCTATTACAATATTGTCTTTCTGTTATTTAAGATATTTATTTAATAAAAATAAAAATAATAATAATAATGGGAGGAGCTATTAAAAACTCAATTGAAGATCATATCCAGTGCCATTTGTTTATACTTTGTTTATGTTTGTCTCAATATATTTCTGTATATCTCACTCTAACACACTATACTTACCTATCAATTATCTACAGTCTATAAATTATTTTCTACATATTTTATATAACTGGTGTAATATAATAAAACACAACATCCATGGCAGATACAGAACCCATTTTAAGACATGCCTGTTAAAAATGGGGTGTCTACACAGCACAGAGATGCTCTACAGTATCAGGTATAAAAAATATGTATTCAAAGAAAAATAATACAAGTCTAAGTGACTTTGAAGTATTTCCAATTTCTCTCACTCAGTCCTTCATATCATTTCCATAATAACACATAGGTGATTCTGCTACCAAGTTAAGTGTCATATGGGACAGCATTCTGGGCAAGATCAAGGGAAACAGGTGTTATCTGAATCATCAAAGGGCCCCTCCCTTTTGTGTCCCCAAATCACATCTTTGACCTTGCCAATGCTTTCATGGTGCATACACTTAACACAGTGAGACTGAGCACCACACCATGAGCAACAGTACATCAAAGTATTTATATTTTTCCATTTCCCCCAAAACATATCCTGGACACACCTATGTCCCCTGTTGATATAAAGTCTCCCAGGACAGAGAGGACCTACATTTCACAAAGAGTAACTTTGAGAGACAGACATGATCTATGAGGCTGAAATGGAGCAAATTGTCTCTACCGCACTGACTCTGCAAGATGACTATATCAAATTCACCCCAAGGAACCAAAACATGGCCAGCCACGCTGAAATTATTGGGATATTCCATGATATTCATCCAACTGTGGAAATCAAGGAACCCCACCAGGATAAATCAGTCCTACAAGAGACTCTGGTAGAACTCTACTCTGTCCTGGGAATTCCACAGGAGCCTCAGGTCAGCAAAACCATGAAGTTTGAAGAACCAGAACAACATAAAGAATCATCAACCACTGTCACAAGATCTGACCCCCTAGTCAACAGTCTGCAGTCGACAGGATTTAAAAGTAAGCAAATTTTCCTAATCTATAACCCTGAACGCTGTGTGTTCCTCAAAAATGTATTGTAGCTAGCAATGTTTTATATTAGTTTAATGTATTTACCTATTACTCCTTAATGATATTATCTGAAGTCAGGAGATATATATATTTACTGTAATAATTAGTAAACCAATGGCCTTAACTCTCTGTAGTGTATATTTTATTATTTCATGGCCGTTACCATTTTCTTCCTTTTAGGGACATTTTGTGAAGATGAACATAGAGAACTTAAGAAACCACTGATTCAGGCAGAAGAGATAGCTCCAGCCACCACCACCAGATCTAGGAAGAGAACCATTTATTCAAAAGAACAAACCATCTTTCTTCAGAACCAATTTGATCTCAATCCCTATCCAGACTTTGTGAACAGATGCCGTATTGCCAAGATAACTGGCATTCCCGAGCCCAGGATACAGGTAATTGTTTTATCTAAATATTTATAATTTGCACATTTAGCTTGAAAAATATAGGTCATCTTCTGCTTCTATCATTTAAATTGAACAGAATCAAACTACTTCTTCAATTTCTGGTACAAAGTTATGCTTTCTAATAAAGTACATGTAAGTCTGTAGACATTTCCAAATATTTAAAGGACAAAAATGTAACAAATTGTATTGGTATATCGCAGTTTTACTTGAAAATGCCCACTTTGAAGGCCCTTGCCCCCCTCATTTGCAATATCAACCCACTGTGCCAGAAGAGAGGTCATACTCATACCACTTCCATGTTCTACAAATTACTAAGAGAAGTACACAAGCCTCTTTGACTATGTAGGATTCCATTAAAGGGCAAGGAAAGTATAAAATAGAATAAGGGTAGAAATGCTGTATTTTGTATACTAAACATAAACATGAACTTACTGCACCACAAGCCTAATCAAACAATGGATTTATGCTTTCAAAGTTGGCCACAGGGGGCTGTCATCTTGTAACTTTGTTATACATCTTTGTCTGACACTGGCACTGCACATGCTCAGTGTGGTCTGCATGAGTTTTGCATGGCTGGTAAGTAAGGCAGGGGCTCCCCCTGCTGTTCATAAGTGATTGTTTCCCTGCCAGAAGCACTAAATGAAGGGAGAATTTCACTGCATACAGTCAGGTTTCTTATAAAAACGGTACACATTTTAAAATTAAAGTATATTGGAGATAGATTTCTTTTTCATTAAAGAAAGTAAAAATGGGATTTTATTTCTTTGCCTTTCCTTGCCCTTTAAGGGGGTTAACCACCTTGGGGCAACTGTTACAGTTCAAGTACAGAATTAAATAAGAGAATTCTAGGAATTCGAAGGAAGTAAAAACTCATAAAACTACAGAAGCTGCTTTGGCTTTAGTCTAACTCAGTATAGCTTGCATTGTATTTAGCATCTATTTTATGGCAATACTCATGATTCTTGTGTTTTCCAAGGTTTGGTTTCAGAACAGAAGAGCCAGACATCTGCCAAGAGCAACCACTTTCCAGTCTCCCCAAGAAAGGAAATCCCTAGCTTCAGAAGGACCTAGATCGTTCCTCAGTAGAGAAGCCAATTACCCAGAGACATGCTGTCAAGCTCCGAACCCCTCAAATACACAGCCATACCCAAACTGACTTCTAGAATCACCACATTGACTCTTGTACTTTAGTAGACTTTTAGTTTTTTAAAAGGTGGTTGCCAATAAATCATTCAACTGGCATGAAAATTTACCTTTTTTGGAGAAGACTTTGAATACAAGCATCATCATTATTATGTTCTTCATTAAGTGACTTCATAATGGAGAGGGAAACCCCACTCTCTTTACTGGTGCATGTTACAGGAGATGTTGATATTTTCATAGTATTTAGTTATAACCATCATTATTTATTTAAATTATCTGCTATTCGTTTTTTGTCCCATCATTATTTAACATTTAGTAACTTTCAGTTATTTCCTAGATATTTTATACTGCATCCACACAGGGCATTGATTTAAACTATATAGGTGGCACAATTATGTATTTAGGAATATGAATAGTTAATATATTGTTTGATGTTTTGTTTTTCAATAAAGATGTTATATTATTATTTATAAAACAATGTGGCGTGTTGTATATATTCAAACCTCCTTGTTCTGATGTCAGACGTCAAATTGAATCATATAAACTCCACCACACGACACTGATTTTGGGGAGAACCCCATATTCCTTGTTCTCCCTGTTTGCTTCCTATTTAATGGTGGTTGTTGTCCTAATTAAATCATTTGCTTTCCACTATAATATTATTATATTAGCCAGTGGTAAAAAAAAACATCACTCATGGAAAGGAGGAGAGATGTGAATGGGAGTGGATAAATGTAAAGTGAGACAAGAAATAGCAGGGTGGAAGAAACTGTGGAAAATAAAAAAGGCATAATTAATATTTTAAAAGTAAAATGAGAAAGTAGAAAGGAAAATAAAGGTAAATCAATTGTAAAAAGACTTGGGAAATAAGTAGAGGTGCTAATGAACAACAGTTATCACAAGCAGCAAGACCTATATATACAAAGACTAATTCCTAGGGTACATTAAACACAGACAGGACCCAATTCCATGACTTTTCCACAAGGTTGTTGGGTAAGGTCACAGCTCCTTTTTGTGTTAAATTTACAGTTTCTTTTACTTCTAATTTCCCTTTTCACTACATCTATCCTCCTCTGTATTTTGTTAAATCAATTGTTTTTCCTTCTTCCTTTCTTTCTGAATTCCACTCCTCCATCTTAAGACAATCAATATGGCGTCATACATACAGTTAGACTTAATAATATATGATAAATATCTAGTGAGGTAATGACTTTTTTAGGAATGAAAATGAGTCAGTGGTGGCACAAATACTGCAAAAAGCTAAATCTGAAGATCCATTAGACATATTTAGGGAGAATGACTATTTGTTCTGAAGGTCCTTAAAGGAACAGTAACATCAAAAAATAAAAGTGTTTTAAAGTAATGACAATATAATGTAGTGTTGCCCTGCTCTGGTAAAACTACTGTGTTTGCGTCAGAAACACTACTACTGTTTATATAAATAGGCTGCTGTGTAACAATGGGGGCAGCCATTATAAGGAGAAAAAGCTCAAATTACACAGCAGATAAGCTCTGTCTGGTGTTATCTGTTATCCATTAGTTAACCTGTGCCATATAGACATTTTTCAATGTCCGCAATTTCTCTACAGCAGCTTGTTTATATGAACTATAGTAGTGTTTCTGAAGCAAACAGATCAGTTTCACCAGTGCAGGGCAACAGTACATGATATTTTCATTACTTTAAAACCCTTACATTTTTTGGTGTTATTGTTCCTTTAAGGGAGAATTTTAAGAATAAAGTAGCTGCTTTAGATATTTTTTGAAAAAAAAATTGCAACAGGAAATTTATAAACTCTACCAATAACCAACACATTATATATGAAGAAATATAGTATAAACAACATTTGGCAGTATCTGAGCTTTGTTGTGCATAATCAGTTTACATGTAAACAAAATGATGTATGTAATAACAATAATTTGTATGATATTTATGTATAATGTTCTTGATTTTATTCAATTTAGCTTAAAAACATAAGCTAAAACTGAAGCAATTTTTATCATGTAATTATTTCTGTGTATTCACTCCCTATTTAAAGTTATACTATTTAAAACTAGATAAAATGAAAAATGTGAAACATTTTTTTCAAAAACATTTTCCTTTTTTTTTTCTATGGTTATAGATTTGAATAACACATGGGATATAAATGCCTTTGAAATGTTTCTTTCTCTCAGTCTACATATCATTTGCATAAAAACACAATGTAGATTCTGCCCTCAGATGAAATAATGAAAGATAGTAAGATCAAGGAGCACAGGGTGTCACCCTCTATGCAGAAACATCAAAAAGCTTCTCCTTGCCCCCTAATACACATCATGGACACACCTACTTTCCACTGGGGATATAAACTAAGCCATGGTTGTTACCCAGCATTCTATCCAGAAGCACTTAGAGGCGCAGAAATGACTTATGATGCTGAGCTTGAGGAAATTATCTACACAGCGCTGACTCTGCAAGATGACTACCCCATGTTGGCTTCACCCCTGAGGGACCAAGACATGATCTACCCTAATATCCATGGGATGTTTCATGATCTTAATCCCACTATGGAAGCCCAAGAAAAACTGCAGGAAGCTTTGATTGAACTTTATTCTGTCTTGGGAATCCAACAAGGGCCTCCTATTAACAGAACCCTGTGGAAATCAGAATCTGAAAAGGAAAAACCATCTTCTGAGATCAGCACTAAGGATCAGGCCAACAACCAATCTTCCAAAGGCCATAAAAGTAGGTGTATTTCTTAACCTGCAGAATTATTCTCACATTTATAGTAGTATCTATAGTACATTAATTCCATAGAATGCATTTTATTAAAAGTCATTTTTTTTTCTTTTTTTTTTCAAAAGGGTCATTGTATGAAGAGGAGCAGAGGGAAAGCAAGAAGCCCAGAATCCAGATGAATGATCATCTGCCCCGTGCCAATACCAGATGTAGGAAAAGGACAACTTATTCCAATGAACAAACTCTCTTCCTCCAGAATCAGTTTGATCTCAACCCATATCCAGACTTTGTGAGCAGATGTCATATTGCCAAGATAACCCGAATCCCTGAACCCAGAATACAGGTAATTATGATGTATGATTTTCTTTCTTTTATTGTTTTTTTTAATAAAAATGCATTAAAACAATGTTTTCATACAGAGAGAGGCAGATATCATTACCATATTCTATACTTTGCACTAATTTAAAGCTCTTCATGGAATATAAAATATAATTCCAATCTCTTGTGTGGTCTAATGCACCTGATCCAATGAAACTGCATCTCTTAGTTCCTTATTATTCCCAACTCCAGCTTTATAGCATACCCCAAAGACATAGAGGATCGGCTCTTGATAATATTGGTGGTCAATGGATCACTAGAATATGTTGGCACTAAAAAAAATGTATTATTGTTTTTCACCAGGTTTGGTTCCAGAACAGAAGAGCAAGGCATCTTCCAACACATCTTCGAAAAGAACCAACTACTAAAGTCCTTGTCCTTCAACTCATTTGAGGATTGACTTTAAGATCAACTCAA
>JAMBMQ010000036.1:94124-107210 GCA_024363595.1 Xenopus borealis | reverse complement strand
CCTGTATATACAGAGAGAGGGAAGGATGAGCCGTCTGTCCCCTGTATATACAGAGAGAGAGAATAAACTGGCCTCTTTATTCCCAGTATAATGAGGCGGAAGTCCCCCTCTCACACCTGGCCTGTTAATCCTCATTTAGAAAGCTGTGACACAAAGGAGCGTGTAATTAACACAGTGACATCTCATGCGTCACTCACCCACACAATCTTCCCACTCCAGTAGGACCCGGCGTGTGCAGCAGAGCTGATCCCAAGCACATACATGACTCATCTACACACAGAATGAATTCACATATTTACCTATGTTAAATCCTGTAGGAATTGATTTATGCTGGGTTGGTTAGCAGTTTCCATTGCAGAAGAAGAATGCAAATATAGAGTATATGTGTGAGTGCATTGGTTCACATCACTATTATGTAACTTGCTGTTATATTAGTAGGTTCCCAAACAGAACAAAGTGTAGTCATTGGAGTGTTCCATAAGACCAGGTATAATTCTGTGTCGGTGATGTGACGGTTCTTATTGTGTTTAGTATGATGTAGAGCGTGATATTGTGGTTTTTAAGTTACTTCGATTTCTATTCAGCAGCTCTCCAGTATGCGATTTAGTTGCTACGGTCCAAATTACCTTAACAACCATGCGCTGGTTTGAATAAGAGACCAGAATAGGCGAGGCCTGAATAGAAAGCGGAGTGATAAAAAGCAGTAAAAAGTTAATTGAAAGTAAACTACCCCGTTAAGAAGCAAGAGAGGCTGCAGAACAGTATTATTTGCATCACTGAGTGACATCATAGGATTATAACACTGCTCTTTACAGGATGTTATTACACCATTAACATTAAGTGTAGTTCACGTACAACTGAAGAAATGCAGCTTGGCTCTCCCTGACCCCAGTAGCCATTGTTCCCCCACCTCCTGTTGTTGCTGTGCTCTCCCTGGCTCTGGTCTTATTGCAGGTGTGTGTTTTCAGTGGGGGCCGAGAGCGAGATATGAACATCCGCTATCACCCTTTCCGCCTCACACCTTACCTGATGAAGGTGCAAGACTCTGACAATGCCGAGGGCCAGCCCTGCTGTCTTCTGATCGCCGAGAAGATCCACTCTGGATACGAGGGTAAGAGAAAGTGGGGCGGAGGCACGGGGTGGGACTTAGAGGCATGGGGGTGGGACTTAGAGGCATGGGGGTGGGACTTAGAGGCACCGGGGTGGGACTTAAATGACTAGATGAAGGGGCAAATAACAACACAATTTGGACACCACAGTTTGGACACCCCTGGTTTAAACCATAAAATAGAACTGTCCATTTGTGGAGCAGGAAGAACATCTGGATTGGTGGACCTTTATGAATAACAATTAGGATATTCAGAATATGAGCAAGATCTAGGAATAGTGAAAACATTTCCAGCAGATTTGATAGATCTCTATCAATTCTACGAAGGGTCAGAAATGTTACTGCACTTAGGGGTTCACTTTCTGTCATTTTTTGATGCCAAAGTAGGTGACACTGTCAAATTGGGGGGTGTGACCTAATGTAGATGATTGCAAATAGGCACAGGAGGGTTGTATATGGCATATTTGATCATATTCTGAACTATTCGTGTGTCTATCAACTATGTGTCATTAATATTCTGCCTCTCATCCCTCAGCCCCAAGGATCCCTCCAGATAAAAGGATCTTCACCACCAGGCATACCCCAAGCTGTATGTTCCAGGAGGTGGATGAGAGGTGAGTTTCCTTTCTCTCTGGCCATGTTGTTATGTCAGAACCCTTGTGCTTCCTGCTCACCCCAACCTCTCCCATGTTGTCCTGTCACAGAGCGGTTCCACTCCTCGGGTACCTGCCCCAGGATCTCATTGGAATGCCCGTTCTGCTGTTCATTCATCCTGAGGATCGACCTCTCATGCTGGCTATTCACAAGAAAAGTGGGTACTGCTTTGGCTTTCTGCACTGACACAACAGTGAACCTTACGGAAGTGTTAATATTCTTCTTCTCTTGTCTTCCTCCTGCTTCCTCACTCAGTTCTTCAGCAGGCCGGCCAGCCCTTTGATCATTTTCCCATACGTCTGTGTGCCCGATCTGGCGAATACGTGACCATCGATACCAGCTGGAGCAGCTTTGTAAACCCCTGGAGCAGAAAGGTCTCCTTTATACTCGGAAGGCACAAAGTCCGCACGTGAGTGTTTCTGGGGGGCAGGCTAGTGTCTCGGGTATCATGTTGGTGTCTCTGGGGACAGGCTAGTGTCTTGGGTATCATGTTGGTGTCTCTGGGGGGCAGGCTAGTGTCTTGGGTATCATGTTGGTGTCTCTGGGGGGCAGGCTAGTGTCTTGGGTATCATGTTGGTGTCTCTGGGGGCAGGCTAGTGTCTCGGGTATCATGTTGGTGTCTCTGGGGGCAGGCTAGTGTCTCGGGTATCATGTTGGTGTCTCTCGGGGGCAGACTAGTGTCTCGGGTATCATTTTTGTGTCTTTGGGGGCAGACTAGTGTATTAGGAAGTTGGCTGATGTCCCAGGATTCAGGCTGGTACCCAGAGAGTAGGCTAGTGCCTCCAGTGGAAGGAAAGTGCCTTCACAGGGTGTACCTTACATTCCCATGTCACATCTCACTTTCCCAGGGCAAATCTCTTACTGTCGGTGACATGGTGCTTGTGCACATGACACTCAATGTTGGTATCTGACATTACATTACATGTGACCTGTATCTCTTTCCTTCCCAGGAGCCCTCTGAATGAAGATGTATTTAATGCCCCGAAGGGGGCAGAACTTAAGCCTCTGGACTTTGATACCCAGGAGCTGTCAGAGCAGATCCATCGGATACTTTTACAGGTGTCTATCAGTCCGTGCTTGTTCCCACTTTTGCACTATAAGTGCTGGTGGGTTTGTACCTTGATGATACAACTGGATTTCCACTAATCCTCTCTGTCCCCTCTCTTTTTCTAGCCGGTGCACAGTGCGGCCTCTGGGGGCAATGGGAGCGGGGGCAGCAACATGTCGCAGGAACCATTTCACTGCAATGCCTCATCCAGTGACAGCAATGCTATGGTCACCGAGGAAGGGGCAGACCGCAAACCTGTGAGTTGTAGTTTCAACTTTAAGAGCTGGGGTTGATGCAGTCTAGTCTGGGTCCTGGGCTGAAACCTGAGCAGTTATTTTCTACTCAAGATTGCGATGGTTCGGTTAAGTCCACGTTAAGTTTGACACTGGGAGGGGCTTAGTAGGCAACACAATGGGAAAAAATGAAGGCCAATTGAAAAGTTGCCTAGAATTCACCATAATGGCTTCCCCACCGTATTTGCTCATTTGGGACGACTGCCAAAATACTGGATAATATCTAGCATGGGTCAGTTTGCCAGTATGCGCAATAGCCTGGCATCTAGTGTCTGCCCAAAATGAATCCTTATTGTCTGAGTCCGTACACTAGACCAAGAGAAGGCCATCAATTTTGCCCATGAGGCTGTTCATGTCTTGACGGGTATTGTGCCCACTGACAAGGTGACAGTTGTAAATCCTTCTCCCCAACAGATGACATTCCAAGAGTTCTGCCAGAATGTGAATATGGTGAAGAATCCGAGGCAGCAGGGATTTCTGGGACCCCGTGGTATCCGCACGCCTCAGAGGGGACCATTCCAAGGTATCCGTATTGTTTGATTAGTAGCTTCGGCCCACCGCTGGCCTACAGACTGGCTATTTCAGTTGGCATTTAGCTCTGTTCTGACTGTCACTCTTGCTTATGTCACCATGATAAGCAGCACAGGGAGGCTTCGCTATTTATTAGTATAAATAATTACAGGGTCAATAATAACCCACAGAGTGCGATAACACTTGTTATAATAAACATATTCGATTAATATTTCCCAAATATTTTTTTTCCCTTCTGGCATCACTAGCGCCCCCTAGGCCTGTTGCCCCTCAAGTCACTGACAGGGCAACGTCCGAGCCTCCGCCTCCCAGAATCCCGTGCAGTGGGGATGAGCTTGGGCGGAAAGAGAGCACCAACTATTCCTATCAACAGATCAACTGTCTGGACAGCATCATCCGGTGAGAATGTGTAATTTTATTTTCTCTTTGGCAACAGTTCATTGTATTAATCTCCCTCTATTCTGTATTCCACTCCTGGTCTCTTGGCCTTGTGTTGATTCTCTACTTCTTATTCATCTTTCCTCATTGTACCATATGGTTTCTCTGTTCCATATGCTTCTCCTTGTTTCTTGGCCTTGTGTTGATTCTCTACTTCATATTCATCTTTCCTCATTGTACCATATGGTTTCTCTGTTCCATATGCTTCTCCTTGTTTCTTGGCCTTGTGTTGCTTCTCTATTACGTTTTTCTCCCCTTGTGTCTCAACATCACTGGGTTTGTTTGATTTAATGTTCTGGGTCTTTTAATTTAATGTTTCTTCTCCCAGGTATCTGGAAAGCTGCAACCTCCCCAGTACAGTGAAGCGCAAGTGTGGATCTTCCTCCTACACTTCATCCACGTCCGAGGAGGAGAAGCAGAGACCTGGAGAGAGTGAAAAGGAAGGTGAGGAGGCAGGATGATAAGGAGCTCTCGACACTTTATTCTCTCTTCGTTTTGTTTGTTCTGTCGTCAAGTTGGTTTCCCTACTAAAGCAAATTCTGTGCTTTTTTTACCCTCGTGTAGACCCTTCCCGTGGGACGCTTCCGCAGCAGGAATTACCTCCCCCCACTGCTGTTGGTTCTGCACCGCTTGCCCCTCTGCCCCCTCTACCCCCCAGTAAGGCAGAGAGTGTGGTGTCCATCACCAGCCAGGGAAGCTTCAGCAGTACCATTGTCCACGTTGGGGACAAGAAGCCTCCTGACTCTGGTGAGTAACAGGACTCCTGTATATTTAGTACAAACTTGACTTTCAAGCATTGTGATTGGGGAAGGACTTTAAATTGAGTTGGGTCATTTGAGTTTCTCTCATTCCTCCTTTTTTTCTTCTCTCCCATCTCATCCTGTTGTTTTCACAGAGATGGTCCTAATGGAGGAGTCCCCATGTCCTGCAGCTCCTGCTCCCCCTCCTCGCCCTTTGGGTCTGACCAAGGAGGTTCTCTCAGCCCACACTCAACGGGAGGAGCAAGCCTTCCTCACCCGGGTGCACAGCCTCAGCCAGCTCAGAGTTTTTGATCCACTCCCTGGAGGGGCCTGGGAAGAGCACAACCAGCGTCCTCAGCGAGGTAAATCCATTTCTGTTGCTCTTTCATGAACACCCCCTTTGTGTGTATCACTCACTCTTCTCCTCTCTTTATATTGTCTGCCTTTCCTTCTGTGCGTCCGTTGTCCCCTTCACTATCTGCACTCTGCTTTTATGCCCATGACTGTTCTTTCCTTGTAGGTATGTATAATTCTTCCTTCACTCTATTCTGTTTGTCTTTCTGGTCCCAGTGTCTCTTCACCTCCATGGTTTGTCAGTTTTTCCCTTTCTTTGAAAAACACAAGACTTTGACTTATTTTTGTCACTCTCTGCAGGTTCTAAGCCGTCACGTGCCTCGCAACACCACTATGCCTCTTCTTGCAATCCTCCCTCACCATCCAAGGGAGAGTCCAATGCAGGGGGTCGCAGGGGCAAGAGTGGCAAATCAAAAGCCAAGCGCCCTAAGCAAGGCAGATCCCCCTCCTTCAGCTCCATGCAAACACCCAACCTCCTAGGTGCCAACCTTCTACCTCCTCCTCCTCCAGTCATTCCTGGATACCCCCTGCCCATGTACCCCCAACCTACTCCTGATCCCACCCCACCTGTCCCCAGATACCCACTGGTCACTCCTATTGTAGCTTTAATGCTGCCCAACTACCTTTTCCAACCTCCACCTGTTGCACCTTCTTTCTTTCCCGGGGTTAATGGGTTTCCTAATTTTGTCCCTTCTACTGAGATACCACCTACTGCCCCTGAAGTACCCCCTCCAACTCCTGCTCCTCCAGCTCCTGCACCTGCTCCTCCAGCTCCTGTTGCATCTTGTCCTCCACCATCTCGCTCCTCTTCCCCTCCCCAGCGTCTCTTCCCGTCTCGTTGCAGCTCCCCCCTGCAGCTTGACTTGCTGCAAATGGAGGAATTGCCTCAACCCGGGGCTGGGCGAGGGGGGGAGTGGGAACTGGAAGAGGAAGTTATGGGAGTGAAAGGAGGAGCAGCACCCGGGACATCTGGAGGTGGTGATGGAACCAACACAGGAACAGGAAATGGAGAAGAGAACAGCCAACCAGAGAACTGCATGGTGAGGACAGTGATGTTTGTTACATTCACATCTTGAAATTTTCTCCCCGTAGCACACAAACCCATCTGTACGCTTCTCCTCCAGTGATACTATTGCTATTTCCCATTCTAGGATGATCCTCATGAGTCCTCCTCCCACAATGATGCACTCTCCAGCTCCAGTGACCTTTTAGATCTCCTCCTGCAGGAGGACTCCTTCTCTGGAACAGGCTCTGCTGCCTCTGGTTCCATTGGATCCAATGGAGGAAGCACCTCTGCGTGTGGCACAAGTAAGTGACATCACAGGAAGTCTAAATATACAGTGTGAGGTCAGAAGATGACATCAGACAAAGAGAATCGCATTCCTTAGATTAACCCAAATGTTTCCTTCTGAGTTGTGCTTTGTGGCTGAAATGGTGTTCAGTTTACCGGTGCAGGGTGGGAGATTACCGAATCTTTAATGCAAGTATATATTTAAATATTACCTCAAGTCTTGTTTTTTTTAATCCTTTGTTATTCCGTCCCTTGCCAGGAAGCAGCGAGAGCAACAACACCAGCAAGTACTTTGGGAGCATTGACTCCTCCGAAACTGATTTGAGAGGAAAGAAGGAAGAGCGGGATGCGGCTGAGAGAAAAGTCATCCAATATGTCATGCAGGACCCACTGTGGCTTCTGATGGCCAATGCGGACCACGATGTGATGATGTCATACCAGATCCCACCCAGGTGAGGGCTCTTGGCTGACAGTATCCGTGTTGGGTACTGGCCTTTTTTTGCTCTAGGGCCTCTTTCCTCTCTCCTCGACCCCCATCATCTCTGGGACTCATCCCCTTGAACCTCCCCAACAGGGATATTGAGCGAGTCCTGAAGGAGGACAGAGAGAAGCTTAGGCAGCTCCAGAGACACCAGCCCAAGTTCAGCGAGGAGCAGAAGAGGGAGTTGGGTGAGGTCCACAGCTGGGTGAGGAGAGGCCGAATACCCCATGTCATCAACATTGCCGTGAGTATGGACCCAATAGAAACACTTATTTTCGGCATATGTGCTAATGGTTTCTCCTGCTGGATGGAACTCATAGGAATGCGGGTGCAAAAGTATATTTTATATATATATATATATAACTGTTTCTAGCTCATGTGCTGGTATAATAACTCATGTCTCCCACCCTCCAGTCTTGCACAGGCTGTTCTCCTGATGGACCCCCGTACGATGAGGATCTAGACTTGTCTATAATGATGGAAGAGGGAGGGGACTGCACGGTGGTAGGAGAGGAGGGTGGTGGAGAAGTGACGAGTGGTTGAGATGTTCTCCCATCCTCCACGTACCAATCATCTGACCAGTCCTAAGCTGCCTTATTTATATACCCCTCCCGCCATGGGGTAACAGAAACACTAACCCCGGCTGGACTATGGGGGTGGACGAATGTTACTACTCAAGACCCATAAATATCCCCCACCAAGAGGACCAAATGCTTGGGCTTTTTCCAATATGGCTGCTCCAGAAACCGACCGATCTCCATCTTGTGTTTACCGTGGGAAAAGCAGCAACGCAGGCAACAATCATCGAAACGCAGGAATGACTCGAGAAGACTTATTTTTGTAACTGTCTTATTTATGGCCTTTTGCTTGAAGTGGGGCTCGCTCTGAGCCTTTTTGTGCTGTGAAATGGTCAAATGTCCACTATTTATAATGTTTTTGTCAACTTGTAAATATAATGACCTGTTCTTTTTTTATTATAGAACTTAAATATATCGCATTTGTATTATTAATAGGGACAACATATGAGTGATACTCTGAGTTCCCTGTATAACTCACCCTGCAGCCTTGTGCCTTTATATGGTCACACCCCTCAGTGACTTCTAATATCCTTATCATTTACAGTAGGGGGTACATTATCCCTTATAATACATGAGTGATACTCTGAGTCCCTGTATAACTCAGCCTGCAGCCTTGTGCCTTTATATGACTTCTAATATTCATATAATTACAGTAGGTATATTCTGAGCAGAGAGCAGCTTAATATTCAGTAGACGTGAGTGTTGCTGAAGGGCAAGCAGGGATCATGGTGCTGGTTGGAGGTGTGACGTTAGATGGTGAGTGCGTAACAGTGGCCTGCAGCGGAGAACAGACAGATTAGATGTGACATGTAAAGGCCAAATAGGGGGAAATAAGACAGCATAGTCGATGTTTAAAGGGCAACAGTCACTGATAAATACATGCACCAAAACCCGCAGTGAATTCATTTTTGACACTTTTTTAAAATTGTGCTTCCTCTACTAAACAATCTCTTCCTGCTGCAAACAATGGAACCAGGTTTTGCTACATAGGTGCACTTTAAATTGCTGACTCATGCTCAGCCAATTAGAGGTGGGGAAATGTGTCAGTGACTCAAAGCATGAGAGTTTAACCTGGAAAACAATGATAGGTTGAGAAGCTGCTGTTATTAACACATAATTATTTATAATAATGGATCATTTTCAATATGCAAAACACCAGAGGGTTAATAACAGTAGGAGGGGCACAGGGATGGCTCGCTGCTAGCTCTGCTCTGACATTTTCGGCAGTGGTGTTAGTTCCTGGGCATATTTCTGCTTGGACAGTCTCTGCAGATGGTTGTCCATTGCTGTCTCCTTATTGGACCCCCTGGGTCATTTGGGACTCTCGGCATCCCTAGCCAGTAGGGTTGCACCGAATCCAGGATTCAGCCTTTTTTAGCAGGATTCAGCCTTTTTAGCAGGATTCAGATTCGGCAGAATCCTTGTGCCTGGTCAAATCGAACCCAAATCTTAATTTGCATATGCAAATGTAAATACAGTCTCATGGAACATATAAAGGTCTAGAGAACCTGCTTATGGATGAGATGGAGTCTCCTCATGGGTAGTGTAGGAAGGGAAGACAAGTGATTTTATGTCACATAACAAGGAATTAAAGCATTTCCCCCAACTTTTTCCTTTCCAACCCCTAATTTGCAAATGCAAATTAGGATTTGGTTTGGTATTTGCCCGAATCTTTCACAAAGGATTTGTCTGAATCCCCAATAGTGGATTTGGTGCATCCCTAATTACTGGTGACCTTTCTGAAAGCAAACACCTGACCGGGATGGGACAAAACTGACCCACTTTGCCAAAAATTTGCAGTCGGCAAAGTTTGCCGAATTGCATTTAAGTCTATGGGCAACAAGTTTCTTTGACGTGCAGCAAAATTTTCTCCCAGTGGAGTCTATGAGAGTGATTTTCGCTGCGAAACTTGGTGAAAAAATATGCTCATCCCTAAGGTGATTGGTTGATATGGGTTAGTAGAATGGGTCAAATTCTGCAACAAATGTCCCCTGTTGTCTTATGCGTGAGCTTTCTACTGGGCCTCTTTCCTGCTCATCTGTCTCTCTGGGTGCTGAGGCAGTCTGTAAATCTCACAGATATGACGTAAAATGTTCTTAGAAATGGCACTAATAACATATTAGAGTTAAGCCGTCCTACACACTGGTTATTCCCACACTCTCATTAACCTTCAGCAACAGCATAGACTCAGGAAACCCATTGGATAAAAAGAACCCAATTAAACAGAGAACTCGTCACATTCCTAAGTGTGTTGTCATTGCTCGCCTCCCACACTGATCCTGCGGACAAAGGTTAAACAATTGAACGGAGGGATGAAAGAAACATAATTAGTAATACAGCAGCCCACGCTAACCTACAAGTGTGACCAACAGAAAATAATCCAAAGGAAGATGCTTTAGCGCTGGAATATCAGAAGATATCTGCTGGAAGATCATCGTCCCATGAAGTAGACCATAAGCAAGGATCCAGCTGCACAATCTATGTTGAAAAGACCCAATTTCTGCAGTTGGTAGACTGATATGGAAGGCGCCCATTTACGTGCCAGTTACATGTGACTAGGGAGGGCAGAGATTGGCACATATATTTGGTATCTGCAGTTGTTGGCAGTAGATAATATTGTCCCTCAGATCAGGGGTGGAATCCCCGGTACCTTCCAAAGTAAATCCTGCACATACTGATGGGCACAATCCAGTCACCTGACACACACACACCTCCCAACTGTCCCATTTTGAGTGGGACAGTCCCGCTTTAGGCAGCCCAGCCCACATTTGTACTGAAATGTCCCGACTGATCTGCACTGAACAGACAGAAAAAGATGAAAGGATTCTAACTTAATTGGCTTTTGGCAGAGAGCCCAGAACAGATACTTAGGTTACTTTTGTATGAGTTTTAGATAAGCAGGTCTCTTGGGAGAACTAAGACTCAATTCACGTTCATTAGCAAAACTGTAACAACAGAGAAAGAAAACCACTGAAACGTGTTGAAACGTTCATAACCTGACAAATGTTGTAAAATGGACATGCTAATTGGGGGCGCTGCCACTTAAATGGGCGTGGTAACAATTTGAAGGATTTTCGTCCCACTCCTGAGTATTGTGACGAGTGTTCAGTTCCACAGGCAGGGGGCGCTCGTCAATGGGAGCGGAGCAACTCGCTGGTCACCAGGGCAACGGCAATGAGAGGCCTCAGGGGCTTCCGGGGAAATCAGCAAGAACGGGCTCCTGACTGAGATACAGTTACTGAGATACAGTACATGAGAACGAGACTGCCCCTCCCCGTGACGTGACCTACTCACTGAACATGCGGAAGTACTGGCAAAAGCAGCCGGAATGACGTCATGCGTCATTATCACTGCATGGCGGAAGTAAATAGAATGCGCGCAGTGGCTGCACCGTAGAACTACAATCAGTGACGCCTCCTTTCCTGTACGTAGAGCTGTGGCGCTGCAGCTGCTTGGGGACGCTGTGAGGGGATTATTTAGGGAGTATATACGTCACGTTTACTCGCGCGCTCCTCCCTGTAATATAAAGATTATGAGTAGGATGGAAGTATACCCGAGCATTACTATACTCCGATATAAATGGATCAGTATCTGGTAGCGTGGCCGAGCGGTCTAAGGCGCTGGATTAAGGCTCCAGTCTCTTCGGGGGCGTGGGTTCGAATCCCACCGCTGCCATAAGTTTTTTTCATTTTTCTCAGTTTAATTATTCCGTCAATAACCAACAGTGACCCCCTGTTCACATACATTTCTCAGCTTCTGCCCTTTTATATATATATATATTTGCATAAATGTATCCCCGCCCCTTTATTTGTGGCTCCACCCCTCTCCCTCCAGCACAGGAGCTGCGTAATACTGCCCCCTATCTGCCAACCACTAATGAGAGCAGACCCAGAGGCTGTACAGTTTAAAGGAGAACAACAGCTGAAATCACTGGGCTGTGCTTTTATCAGATGCCTCTTTTAAAGGGCTGCTTCACCTTTTTTTTTTTTTATATCTTATGGCTCATTCTAAGCAACTTTTCAATTGGTCTTTGTTATTTACTTGATATCGTTTTTTTTTACGATTTACCTTCTTTTTCTGACTCGTTTCAGCTTTAAAATTGGGGGGGTCACTGACCCCGTTTGAAAAAAGCTAGAGTCCTGCACGGGTCCATTTTTTGCAACCCATACCCGCAACCTGCAATCCACCACCCACATTCTTACCCGCCTGTACCCACTACCTGACCCGCAAGTACCTTCTCCGCAACCCGGACCCTCTGACCATCAATAATCGGTTAGTGATGTCATTGTAACCGGACGTGACATCATCGGAAGTGGGCGTGGCCAGAAAAAAGGAATAAAAATCGCTATTGAGAAGACCCACGGGCCGGACCAGCGGAACCACCAACCTGTAGGGTACCCGACCCACTGCAGGACTCTACTGTAAGGCTACACATGTATTCTTATTGCTACTTTTTATTACTTCTCTTTCTATTCAGGCCTATTCATATTCCAGTCTCATATTCACATCAGTGCATGGTTGCTAGGGCAATTAGGACCCTGGTAACCAGATTGTCAAAACTGGAGAGCTGCTGAATATAAAAAGCTAAATAACTCAAAAACCACAAATAATTAAAAATGAAAACCAATTGCAGATTTTCTCAGATTTTCACTCTCTACATCATACTAACAGTTCATTTAAAGGTGAACAACCCCTTTAAATAAACTGCGCCGGCCCAGGGTACTTTTATTTGGAGCCCAGGGGCCACAATATGTGTCCGTGCACAAGGCTGGAACCCTTGGGCACAGCTTCACTGGACAGGGAGCCTCCCCCTTTGCCCTGCAGAGCTTACAGTCTACAGACGGCCCTTCTCTCTACACGAGTTGCTTGTTTATTTTAAAGGGGAACTAAAGGCTGAGGTAAGCAAATTAAGGTAAATAGCCTCTCCCTCCCTACAGTGCCGGGTGCAGTCTCCTGATGACACAAGGTGGAAATCGCTTCCTTGCAGTCAGAAGTCTTCAGGGCTTAGTTCCCCTTTAACCTTCAATGTGATTCTGCTTATCCTGCGAGCTGCACAAGCTACATCACTATTCTATACTAATGATGACAATTTGCGGTGGTGGCAAACGTCTAACAATGGACGCACCGAGGCTGCAAAAAATACATTTAGAAAAGTTTAAAAAAAAGTGGGCTCGTCCGGGATTTGAACCCGGGACCTCTCGCACCCAAAGCGAGAATCATACCCCTAGACCAACGAGCCACTTGCAGGAAACTTCATGTGGGTGGTGCTATAGACACTTTGTATCAACCTGGTCATGTGACTCATGGAGGGGGCGGAGCAGGAAGAAAGAGAGATAGGGTTGGGATACAAATCAGATGATCTATGACTCAGAACTGGGGAAATCTTAACAAGAGCAGACGCTAAGACTCCCTGTAGTTTTTAGGATTTAAGGTGCTACAGCCTTTGCCCCCCCACCATCCCCCACTCACAGTATGACTGATGGCACATCTTGCTGCAACTGGGCACATTCTCCTGTGTCTGTCACTGGCAGGTAAGTACCACCACCCCCGTCCAATAGCTGCTCCTTGGG
>JAMBMQ010000191.1:0-14771 GCA_024363595.1 Xenopus borealis | reverse complement strand
GGCGATCCGTCGCCAGGCGACGGATCGCCCCCGAATCTCCCCGTCTGGACTAGCCCTTAGCATTCAGTATACCATGGTCTCTCTCACATGTGACACAGAATCTGAACCTCCTCTTTCCATGACTTAATGATATATTATCATATTCCTGACACATTTTCTATGTAACAATTGATCATCAATATTCAGTTAAAAGCACTTCTTTTTAAAGCAAATAAAAAAATCAAATTTTAAATGAAAATATACATATCTATTGTAGGAGGGATGTAATATAACTTCACTAAGTGGGGGTGTCAAATCATACGGCATTGTGCACCAGCTGCTATTTGTAAATATAGGGGATTTTGAGTCTATCGATGTTGTGTTGTCTATTTATATATCATTCTCCTGTCTTTACCCCTTCAGGGACATTTTTCTGACTATAGGGAATTTCCAAATTTTTTAGGCATATTTATCTGAGAGTGACTCTAGAGTTCACCAGGGTGACAGTCTGCTGCTCTCTATTCATTTACACAGGATTCTAAGAGCTGTATTTATTCAGCTTTTCACCCTTATAAACTTGTCCCTAAAAATCCCATAGAAAGAATAGAGAGCAGTATTCCGACATCTAGTGGAAAGCCTTCTCAGAGGAGTAGAGGCAGCTCTAGCAACAAAGATAGAACCAACCTCACATCAATACCCTTGGATTCAGAATAATATGTCGGCCAGGCAAGTGTCTGGATAATTTGGCCATATAGTCTATTTCCCAAATATGTGCTTTTATTGTGGTTTTATGAATAAAAAGAATGAAGTAACTATGAGGAACAAGAAACCTGGGCTCAGGAAATTTAGTTGATGGGATTATATTTAGGTTTTGCAGAGTCATTTGAAAGCAGAAATGTAACTTAGGGGAGAAAATCATGACATATTTTAAGGACAGAGAGAAATTGTTCTGATCATGCATCAAAGGAACCATATATGATATGGGCCCCAGTAGCCAGCCATTTCATCCCCTGTGTTCTAACCATTAAAGGGCAAGGAAAGTGTAAAATAGAATAAGGCTAGAAATGCTGTATTTTGTATACTAAACATAAACATGAACTTACTGTACCACAAGCCTTATCAAACAAATCATTTATGCTTTTAAAGTTGGCCACAGGGGGCTGTCATCTTGTAACTTTGTTATACATCTTTGCAAGACTAGACTACATACACATGCTCAGTGTGGGCTGGGCTTCTTAGGGATCATCATAAATGATCAAAAACAAAGCTGCTTGAGTTCTGCATGGCTGGTAAGTAAGACAGGGGCTCCCCCTGCTGTTCATGAGTATGATTGTTTCCCTGCCAGAAGTTAGGGACTGTCTGACAATTCCTATCCACAGCACTAAATAAAGGGGGAATTTCACTGTATACAGTCAGGTTTCATATAAAAATGTTACACATTTTTTAATTGAAGTATATCGGAGATAGATTTCTTTTTCATTAAAGAAAGTAAAAATTGGATTTTATTTCTTTGCCTTTCCTTGCCCTTTAAATAAATGTATCATTTCTAAACTGTGTCTATGATTTTATTTGAATACCCCATAATATGTTTGTGAGTCAAATATTTCAGAGCAGATGCAGATAAATTAAGCAAAAAATAAGTACATTATACCAGATAAAACTTACCAGATATTGGTTTGTGACATGTGCTAATGATGTGCAGGTCACCCAACACTTGGCCCATGCCCAATGCTACCCCACCCTCTCCGAATCAGATCCAACCCAACCAGGCCCAGATGTGTGATGAGCCCACAAATGCCCGGGCCTAGGGGGGCACAATCTTATGGTGGCATGCCAACCAACCACATCTGCTGCCTAGTGAGGACTGCGTGGGAGATTTTGACAGTAGTTTTAGGTGCCGATTTACTAAATTCACGTGAAGGATTCGAAGTTCGATCGAATTTCGAACGTAGGATTTATTCGTTTGGTCGAATATGTGAATTTTGGCATATTCGATCATCGAATAGGGAATGGTTGAACGATCGAATACATTCGAATAGAGTTGAATGGACGAATATTCGATCATTCGACCAGCGAAGGATTTAAATTTTTAAGTTTCTTCGATTGCCTACTTCGGCGGATTGGACCTACCGAATTGCAATAGAAGCCTGTGGGAGCACTCCCATAGGCTTCTGAGACTAAGTCCTGATCGAATAGGATTCGTACAATCGAAGTCTTCGATCATTCGAATCATTTGAATGATCAAATGATTTATTCGACTGATCGAATAGATTTGTATTCGATCGTCGAATGATCGAATATCGAATAAAAGGTAGCCTAGAACTATTCAATTAATATTTTCGAAAATCAAATGCTAATCGAATATCGAATAGAAACAAATTATTTTTGGGGAATAATAGTAAATTTGCCCCTACATCTCCTGTGTATGATGTCCCTCTGACAGCAGATAAGGTGTGTGCACATACACACTCAGGAGGGTGCAGGAGGGAAAAGACATGGGCTAGCTTAGGGGCACTAGAAATAGAAATCTGGCCCTCAACCCGGCACCCCCCAGCGATGAAGTCACTGGAGGATGCAGGCACAATAAACAGTATATAATACTATATAATACAGTTTCTAAAATAATCCAGCCCACCACTGGCTTAAAAAACAGTTTCAGCCCAAACCCACTACTTTATCCACTTTCTGTTTAACTGCACCATATACCAGTAGTTTTTCAGCCCATGCAGTGCTTTCCACTACAGAATTGTGTCTGTTTTGCATGAAGTGTCACCTGAGGAGAAGATCGGGGCAATTCGATACTGATGCTGTTAACTTAAATTCATTATAGCAACGATGAGAAGAGGACTCTAAACAATTTCACATTATATTTTCTTAAAGGGCACCAATCACAGCCAAAATCAAACACATATTAACAACCTGGCCAGTACATCCTAAACATGTTTAATCAAACTACATAAACAGTTTTTTCGGGGGGAAAACAGCAGTTTTTAAAAAATCCCAAACTTTGTCAGATGGGTTCTCTCACTGAGGGAGTCTATACTGTGACTACAACATGCAAATGAGTTCACGAGCATGCTCAGATTGTAGCACTGCCCTGAGTTTTCTACCCAGAATGCCAAGCTTTAGTAAACTGTAGGAGTATCACAAGATTTCCCTATCTTATCCCCTGCTGGGGATGTCATTATGCAAATGAAGGGCACACAGCAACTTCTAGAAGGTGGCAGCACTAACACAGAAGTTTGGCAGATTTCAAAATAGTTTAGAAGGTTTGTTAGGCAAGCAAGACATTTCAACTGAGCATGTGCAAGATTTCAGATCTGCAGTTGGCTGTGAAGATATAGGTAGGAGGAGTCGGTGAAATCCAAGATGCCTGCCTCAGCTAGAACTGCAGTGGAGATAGGGGAGATTTAGCAGAAGGTATAGTGAGCTGATGATTTACATTATACAAACAATTCTAACTGTTTTAAAAATTGGATTTCTTGAACATAGTGTCCTAGTGTATACATAGTGTACTTAATAAAAGATTTTAGTTATGATTGGTGCCCTTTAAGGGTTTACATCTTACATGTAAACCTTGAAATCAAATCCAAGGAATTCAAACTTCATTTGGGAAGTACTTTGCAAAATAGGCAAGACTTGCAATCCCCAACAAAGTCTTTACAGGCAGATAGATAAAGACAAGAGGTCCTCTGCACTCAACCCATTATCAATATATTTAAGACATTGAGACATTCTGTGCATACAGCTACTAAAAAATGCCTTACCCTTTAAACAAAAGGGATTGTTTGTCCATATATTGCAATATATTTAAGCTGGCCAACAACGTCAAAGTCATCCCATATCTGGCCAGTCCTACGCTCAATTTTCATCTGATTCATTAAGAATTCCATTACTTCATTATACATTTTACAAAGGGACTGAGTTTTACCTGCAACTTACTTGCTGCTTTCAAAGTAAAACTCCCAAACTTGGTTGCCCTTTTATTAGACACCAGTGGGATCACCTGACTATAGCTGGGAAGGGTGGGGGCTACAACAGAGAGCTGGTCACTGCTCCAGTATAACTATAAAAAACAAGGAAAAGTTGTGCTCACCACTAATTTTTAAAACCATTAGGCGGGGGTGCAATGAGGCTGTGACCACAAAATACAAATAGACAAATACAAGAGGTCCTCTGCACTCAAAGGGCAACCTAATTTGAGAGTTTTACTTTGAAAGCAGCAAGTAAGTTGCAGGTAAAACTTAGTCCCTTTGTAAAATGTATAATGAAGCAATAGAATTCTAAATGAATCAGATGCAATTTGAGAGTAAGACTGGCCAGATATGGGATGACGTTGACGTAGTTGGCCAGCTTAAATATATTGCAATATATGGACAAACAATCCCTGTTGTTTAAAGGGTAAGGAATTTTTAGTAGCTGTATGCACAGAATGTCTTTTCAGCACTTTCTGCTCAAGAACTTGCTCCTCTTAACAGTTAGTCCCGAATTGAATGACCCATTTGAGAACTTTCACTTTCATCTTGGGCTTCCCCTTGTTCCTTTCTATACTAGAACTTTTTTTTCCTTAAGAATAGACTTGAAAAACTGCTTCCTTGATGTGTGGGCTACCCATAAAGCAATTATCTTTCTCCTAGTGATGCTCCCAAACATGCTTCCTTCCTGCAGCCCATCTGCATTAATATGGAGCACGCACTCCTGGATATAGCAGAGACTATCATGCTGATGAGAAGGAGCAGAGACACACAATGTGGCTTTTTCTTCATTTTCTTTTATCCCAATGTTGGGGGAAACCTGAGACCAACCCTCTGAGCATGTGCATGCAGGTATGTTAAGGTACTACATCATGATTATAGGACGCTCAGCATGAAAATCATTTGCCATGAACCTGCTGGGATATATCAAATGTGTCAAACCAAAGATTTGATTTATTTTACCAATTACCTAATGAATAGGGAGATTCTAATAACTGTTATTATGTTGTAGACAGTGGCCTCAGCTCTTTGCTTAACTACGAGGCAATTGATTGAGTAATAAAAGCCCATATCAACCAAACTTAAAATGCTTGTATTTATCTCCTGTTAAACTTTTCCTTCCAATTGTTTAATTTTGAACGAGTCATTAAACGGAAACACCACCCAAATCATAATATAAAAAATAAAGTTATAATTAAAAAAAAAAGACATTATTCTAAGCAGCTTTCCAAAATAAATTCATTCAAAAGTTTTTACTGATTTTAGATTTGAAAATGCGATTGCTCAGTAGAATCTCTGCCTTTTTAGTCTTTTAACTGCTCTCCTTGACTACAGGTACAATTAAAACAATGCAGCGGAAGTCGGCTATTCTGCAGCTAAAACTCTTCTCTATTCCAGGGTTGGACAGGATCACCATTAATTTTATGAATATGGTCCACGTTAACCCTTGTTTTAATAGCAAGGTATATAAATGATCTAGTCAAGCAACAGCACATTCCAGGACATCAAATTTACATTTGTAGAGGCAATTCAGAAGATTCTAAATACAAATATTCTCATTTCTTTATATTCTTTATGTTAAAGCAGTACTGTTTACATATATCACAGCTAACCAAAGCCATACCAGGGTAAACCGACAGCAGTTTATTTACCGTTAGGGAATGTTTAGCAGTAATCAGTGAAGTTCCTCTTGATAAATGTAGAACAGGAATTTTGCCTAAGTGCTTACATAAGAAATAAAAGCAGTCACGGCTAAAACATTTCCAGCCCCAAGTCAAACCATCAAGGACAATGAATGGTTTTATTATTACAGAGAAAATTGAAATCCTTTTTATAAAAAAAAAAAATAATTAGTTTAAAATGGACTTTCCAGGAGATGGTCTCCCCATAATTAATTTCTTTCTGGATAACAGGTTTCTGGATAACAGATTCCATACATGTTAAAGGTTCTACCTGACAATAATTAACACCAGTTAGACATTGATGCACAATTGTATCTGCGACAAAATGCCAATTAATCCTATGAGTGATAAAAGCATTAATGCCAGTGTTGGAACTAGGGACAGGCTATGTTGGTGTAACCAGAGGTTGTCCGTTTTTTAACAATGTATGTTGAAATTTCTCATTAATTATGGCCTAATGCAGCCCCTAAACCTCATGCAATCGCCTTAGGCAATGAATATCTGCAGGATACCACAATAAACCTGTTTGTTTTTATCGGCGTTCCATCCTTTTTTGGTTCTGTGATTACGTGGTGGCAGTGGGGACGCTGCAGACAGAGCACCCAATGTATCGTTTGGGAGTAGCTACAAGGTTGTGAGTTCAGAGTGGTTCCTGTTGTTTGTTGGGGGTTACCCTAAATCTCATGGACCCCTAAAACTCATGCCCCCCCCCACTGTTTTCACCTATACACAAGACCCACTTTACGGTGGTAGTATTATATTATTTATATTAAATCTGAGCCAATAAAATTCAAGCCCACCAGTATCAAAACAGCCAGTTAGACTGAGACTGTGAGATACCTGAAACCTGCGGCCACCGATAAGAATGACAATGTAGTGTTCTATTTTTTGTGGCTTGTACATATTTGTTTTTCATCCATTTTAATTACAAATATATGTAAAGGCATCAATGCTATGGCCTCAGGATATTTCTCAGGATGTGGCTTCTGTTTTAGTTCACCGCTGAATAAGGATATTTGTAGAAGTGTGATATCACTTTTGAATGACACAGCAACAGCTGCTAAAATTAGCTTAGTTGTATTTGTGATCTCTATTTCTCGGATCATTAACATGCCTTTTATTGGACTTGTTTAAAACTTGATTGGGTGTATTACTGTAGCAACTAATTTTAAAGAACATTACACATGCGCAAGTCGATCTGATATTTAAAGGCCTAATTAAGATTTTATTTGGGGAAAATTACAGAAATTGCTCAGCTGTTTCAGCCCAAAAGCTAGTGGTGAATACAGAAACTCGCACTCGCGAGTTTCTTTGACGATTGCTCAAGACGAAAAGCTCAAGCAATCATAAACAGGCCCCTTTCTACATGACACTGGAAAAGTGTGTCAATTGTATTAGATTGGTCAGGTCCGTACTGCATTTCAGTTGAGCAATAAATTATTTAAAGGCTTTGTTTAAGAGGGTTATGCACCAAAACCAAGCAGAGGTCCTTGGTAACTTGTACCATATGTCAGGGAAGCCATTTAGGGGAAAAGGTATTTTGAAACCCTTGAATTTTTATCAACAGCCCTATCTTCTGATCATTCCAACCAACGGGACACATTTGGTGGATAATGGAGGGTCATCTGATGTTTCTCTGGTCATTACTAAGCAGAACAACAGCACAAGACTTTCCTTTTCTCACGAAATTCATTTTATATCAACCACACACAGGTAGATACAGGCTCTGGGGAAACCAGGAAAAGATCAGGTGGGCCCTGCTGACCCAGGTTGCCCATGGCAGCCTGTAACTTGCAGATCTCCCCCTGCCCCAATCGCAGCAGCCACAAGAGGAGAAGGTACCACTGTGGGAGTTGTGGGGCCTGATACTGCAGCCCCCGTGGGCCTGGATCCCTTCAGTCTGACACTGGGCAGATAAAATGAATGGCGGGAAGGAGCCATTGTTTCAAATTCTTGAATACTAGAGAAAAAAGTGCAAAAGTGCTTATAAATGATCTCTGAGCATAGGTATCTCTCATATGTATAGAATCAGAAAAGAACAAATGGAAGTAAAAGCCATAACACAGCTACTCTGCAGTTTGTTTTTTGGTTTATTATGAAGCTAATTAGACCATTGTGCAAAACATCTGTCAATGACTTGCTTATTATATACAACATATGAAAATATGTATACATTTGGCATCAAGCTAAATTTCTTCTTATTTTGTTATCTAGAAGAAACCAAAACACCTTGAAGTCCCCTAGCTGTACTCTAAATGTTTCTTTTGTGGGGAGAATAGAGTGGTGTATATTCATGAAAGGATTCTTTTTTACCCCATTTATTTTCTTTTTTCCCCCAGAATGTATATGAAGTTCATTGCTGTCATCTCAGTATTTCCGACATTCCCAAGAATCTGCCAAGGAGTGTGAAAACACTGGACCTGGCTCACAACCACATTGCAAAAATTACTATCTCTACCATATCACACCTTTACAGTCTTCAGAGCCTGAGCATTGGCTACAACCAGTTGGAAGAAATAGAACCCGAATCATTCCTGACCTTAACAAAACTTGATACTCTCCATCTTGCTGCTAATCAATTGCACAAACACTACCAACGTCATGAAGGGGTATTTGCATCACTTAAAAGTCTAAAAATACTAAGTCTTGCACAAAATAATTTGGATAGTGATATGGTTAAGTCCTACTTAAGCGGAACTAGTTCTTTGAGAAAGCTGGACCTTTCCAGTAACAAGATGGTATCACTGTCTCCTGGAACTTTTGATGGAGCTTTGCATCTTACAGAGTTAGATCTTGCCAACAATGATATCATAGGAATAATGAAAGGTACATTTGATGCCTTAAAAAACCTCAGCGCTCTAAACCTTGCAGTGAACTCCATCCGGTGCATAACTAGCTTTGATCTTACACAGCTGCATGTTCTGAACCTCAGTTCCAATGCCTTAAGGTTCTTCTACAGTAATGACTCACAAACACCTTATCAGCTTAGTACCTTAGACCTCAGCCACAATAGCCTCAAACATTTCCCATTTCTTCCCAATATTCACAAAATCCAGTATCTCAACCTTTCAGGAAACAACTTGGTTGAAACATCAACCGGCTCAAAGAGGCCTTTTGAGGATATGGACAGTAGCTATTGGTTTGAAGATGCAGAGGGCTTAGACCTTTTCAGCTCTAATGAACATTCTAACTATAATCTATCCCACCTAAGAGATTTGGATCTTAGCAACAACCATCTGACCTCATTCCCTTTTCACTTCCTTTCTAATGCAACCAGACTTCAAAATCTAAATCTGTCTCACAACTGTATTCGAGATATGAAGGAGGAACCTTCTTCTACTGACGGGTCCAGCCTGGTGAATGGTTGGACTCACATGCCTGTGACATTGTATTCCTTAAAGGTCCTAGATCTGGAAGGTAATTCTATCCATACTGTTCCACAGTGGTTGTTTGACTTTCATCCTAATATTCAACAGCTTAATCTCAAAGGCAACAGAATTATTCTGTGCTCACAGAACCATACTAAGAAGATTGACGAGCCATCAACATCAGACATTTGTACAAATTTTTCCAAGGCACTCAAACTTAACTATTTAAATTTGGGTTGCAACCATATTACACAGCTTCCACCCCATGTTTTCCATCAAATGTCTTTAGTTGTGCTGGATCTATCAGAAAATCCAGGATTGAAAATAGAAGAATGGGCAATGGAAGGGTTGAAAGAAACGCTACAGTTTCTCTCTTTACAAGGAAACCGGATGAATGAATCCGAAGCAAAACTTCCATGTCTGAAATCATTAAAGTCTCTAAATATGTCTAATAATAGACTTCGTGCCCTACCTCCTAATTTATACTGCTCTCACCTGAAATCTGTGGATCTTCACAACAATGATCTTCATATGTTAGAGGAAAAAGCCACCTTAGCCTGGGCTTCGAGCCTTACCCATCTGCGTATCAAAGGCAACCCCTTTAGCTGCTGTTCTCTTAACTGGCTCAAGTCCTTGCAGGCTAGACAAGTTCACATTTGGGATCTGGAGGAAGCACACTGCATCTACCTCAATAACAACACCACAGTGAGAGTGAATGTAACCAGTGACCACACTAAGCACTGCTTTCAGCTAACAATCAGTACTTTCCCTATAATTGTCATTATAAGTTCATTTATAGCTTTGACTTCTTTTCTCTCTGCAATAAGTTTCTTGTGTAGAAAAGGAAGACCAACATTGATGTTAACCTTTGGGTTCAGAAGCGATAAGGTGACAGGAAAAACATTCAGTCCACCTAAAGCAGGGGAATCAAAGGACGAGTCCATTATTGCTACACCTTAGTAGCACTGTACGTACACTTTGTATTTGACACTTGAAGACTTTATTAAACTCTAAGTTACAGGGAGAGCAAGTCCTGCTTGTTTTCTTCAAATACGCTGAAGTCTAGTGACCTACCATTAACCATTCAGATTAAAATAAGTAGGAAAAAAATCAGTGGTCAGTAACTGACAGACAACAATCGTACAAAAGTTATTTCTTACAAATAGCAGCGACAATCCCCCATGGATATCATCAGAGGGGCAATACATACAGAGATATTATTGGTAGCCAATAGTCTTTGTTTCCTACAACTGTATATTTTGTGTACATGGCCAGCTTTACATCACACCATACCTACCAACATTTGAAAATGGAAAACAGGGACAAAAACTTGTGCCGCGTGAAGTGCAGTGAAGTTTTGTGGCCACACCCCCTAATTACCATGTCCATTTTACAGAATTTGCTAGCTTGCAGAATTTTTCTGGGAGTTTAAGTGTCATGTTTTGTGTTATTACAGTTTTGCTAATGAAGGTGAATTGCCCTTTAAGTTGCTAGCCTCAGTTCTCTAAAAAAAAGATCTGCTTATATTAAATAGTTACAATTGTTTCTTTGCTTATCTTGTTACAAAAGTATCCAGGTGCAGCTGCTGGCTATTCTGGGCTCTCTGCCAAAAAGCGTCTTATTTTAACTAAGTTTAGTTAAGTTAAACTTTTTTTTTTTTTCTCGAGTCAGGGCACATACTGTTCCCATTGACTCTAGTCTGGATGATTGAGTTTTGCTCTTCAAGGACAAAGTGCTCTCAGATGTGTTCCTGTTTTAAGTTGTTCTATACACGGGGGGGAAGAGGGCAACACAGCCAAAATCTCATTGGCTTTTGTGGGTTACTAAGCTAGGCCAAACTTATCGTTATGATCTTTATATCTTGTTCAATTTATAAGACAAACTTCATAGAAAACCATGTACTGCACTGGATGATTTTCCATATTCCGGAAGCATAGTCGCACTCTGTTGGTACGATCTACACTAATTCAAGCTATGATCCACACTAATTCAAGCTAAATACAGGTGTTGGATGCATTATCCGGAAACTCTTTCTCCAGAAAGCTCCAAATTATGGAAAGGCTGTTTCCCATACACTCCATTTTATCCACATAATCCAAATTTGTAAAAACAATTTCCTTTTTCTCTGTAATAATAAAACAGTACCTTGTACTTGATCCCAATTAAGAGAGAATTAATCCTTGTTTCAAGCAGAATCAACCTATGGATTTTATTTAATGCTTAAATGATTTTCTAGTGGACTTGGGGAATGAAGATCCAACTTATGGAAAAATCCATTATCCGGAAAGCCCCAGGGCCCGTGTATTCTGTATAAAAGGTCCCATACCTGTAACTAACAAAAAAAAAAAACAAATAAACATAACACATATAATCAGGGTCAGACTGGGGCAACGGGACACCGGTTAAAAACCCAGTGGGAGTAGGTCCGGAACCTGGATTACTTTAGGCCCCCCCTCCAGACCCTAAGGTGCTGCTGCCTCAGGGCCTCCCGTCCGGCAACCCCCCCCCCACTTGTGCATGCACGTTAGTGCAATGCAGCTTTTTGTTAAGACAAAACTGACACGCATGCATGGAGGGGGCGAGTTGCCGGAAAGGAGGCCCTGAGGCAGCAGCACCTCAGGGTCTGGAGGGGGCTCTGAGGCCAGGCCCCCCAGTCCAACCTTGCATATAATAACGAAAAAAAAAGTTGCAAATTGTCTCAGATTCTGACTCTCTACATCATATTAAAAGTTAATTTAATAGTGATCAACCCCTTTAAGCCAAAGCATTTTTAGCAGCTGTATTGGCAGTCACAAACACTTGGAAAGCCCCCCAGCAGCATTCAGCTGTAAAGTAAAGGGAAGCCAGCAGAGAGGCACCCACACATTCTCACTTCTAAGAGAGGAAGCAAAAGCTCGTGCAAAAGCTCGTGCCCACATGACTGCTGCTTGTTTCGGTCAGTTTCAAACTGGAAGGTAAGTGCACAGATCATGAGACATCAGGCAAAGGGCAACTGATGTGTGGTACAAAAAAAGGTATAACAAACAATGTCACAATGATATAAGCATCTTATATAAGCTCATCAGTAAACATATCAATAGCTACTATGTGTTTGCCGTGCTTACAAAGGCACAGAGCCCCCCCCCCTTTTTATTACCATGATGGATAATGGAAAAACAAGGTTGTAGTCTTGCATTTTTTTACCTGTTTAATTTTCATTTGTGTGCCCCTGATGAAGACCATTCCACGGTCGAAACGCGTAAGGCAAATGGTTTCTTTTTTTAGTAAATAAAACAGTTTTTCTAATGGAGAGTATGCTATACAGTTTTTCAATTTTGAGTGTTACACATAATGGAGACTTGAATGGGCAACTTTAAATTAACTTTTATTATGATATTAAAGAGTGAATTTCTGATACAGTTTGTAATTGTTTTTTATTTTATAATTATTTGTGGCTGTCCAGCTTGCAATTTCAGCAGGTTGCTAGGACCCAAATTATGTTAACAACCATGCATTGATTTGAAGTTTAAGTCGCTTGGTTCATGCAGCTTTGAACTTCTGCTGCTATCTTCTCTGCCCTGTGTTCACCTTTAAATTAACTTTAGGTATGATGTAGAGAGTGATATTCTGAGATAATTTGCAACTGGTTTTCACCTTTAAATTAACTTTAGGTATGATGTAGAGAGTGATATTCTGAGATAATTTGCAACTGGTTTTCATTTTTTAGGGTTTCATATTTTATTAATGAGAGTTATTTAGCTTTTCACCCCAGAGTGCAATGTCAGATTTCTGATAGGATCCAACTTACCCATGCCTTGATTTGAACACGAGACTGGGATATGAGAGAGACCGAATATAGAGATGAATAATAAAAAGCAGCAATAACAATCCATTTACTGTCTTATAGAGTATTATTTTAGATGGAAATTTGAAAGATGGAAAGAGTAAAAAAAAAAGCAAATAATTAAACTATAAGAAAGAAAAAACATGCAAATAGCTTAGATTATCCATTCCATAACAAAGTAGAAGTTAAGGTGAACCACCCCTTCCAACTGCTTTGCCAAAGAAGTAGGTGACTAAATATTACACAACAGATGTGCCTACGGTTGACACCCAGCAGGTATTTTACAGGCCCACTCAGCGTCGGACTGGGACACCAGAGCCCACCCAAAAATGTTAGACCAGGGGCTCACTTTCAGTACTATTATTCTTCCTTTCCTCATTCAACCTCTATTCTCCTAGTCTCTTTAGTTATACATAATATAATCTATTATTCCATCTATTTAGCCTCTTTGTTCTCATAGAAATAGGGAATGGCCATGAAATAGGTCAAATGTTTAGCAGCACGAGGGCCCACCAGTTATCCTAAGCAACCAATAAGGTAATTTGCTTTAAACACAACAAACATAAATACAATACATTACATAGCAGACAATCTCAAATATAGACTGAAAATCATGAAGGGCCCTTTGTTGACATTAAGCAGGCAGTGGTTATCATTGCGAATGGATTCGGGAGGACACTTCAATTACTTTACTCTAGCTTAGTCGGGTCTTCAGTTAGCGTCTGGGCGACCCAAACAACCTGCCTCTGTAACACGTTAAGGGGGGGCCTCTAGTTCTACTATGGGGGATTCGGGTCCATCTCACACCATTATCCCCAAATTTCATTAAATTTAGTTGGCGCTCTTCTGACCTCATATGTGAGTTTATAGAGGGGTACTACTTTGTTGACCAGCTGTATCCAGGCTCTAAGCGAGGGAGGGGAATTGCCCATCCAGTGGAGAGCTATAGTTTTTTTTTGCATAGAATAATAAAATATGATAGCAGAGTTGAGGATATGTGGTAGGTATGATGACAGACAGTTGGATTTATTACCCTAGGAAAGTCCAGGTTGTCTGCTAAGTAGTTTACCACTTGTGTCCAGAAACCTAGGACATATCGGCATTCCCATATTAAATGGAAAAAGTCAGCAGCTGGCGCTTGACACCTGGGGCAGAGGTCAGATACAGTTATGTATACATGGTGTATAATTTTAAATTGTATAAGTTTGTCTTTTACTGAGATGAGGCCGGAGTATATATTGTCTATTGCTTCTTACCAGTCCTCTTGTTCCAGGCCCGCAATGTTGCTAGTCCACCATTCCAGCACCATGGCGAAGGGTTTTGGGCCGGAACGAAGGTGATATTGATATAGATGGGACCGTAGCTTTTTGGGAGAGGGGTCATGGAGGATTTCCTCTATGGTGAGGCATGTGCACTGGGGGGTAAGGGTATTAAATTGGGAGGAGAATGTGTGCCTCAAATGGAGGTAGTGAAAATGTAGTATCTGTTTTGGTTGGCACTTCTGCTGAAGTGAATGAAAAGTGGGGAATGTATTGTTTTCCAAGAGATCATTTAGCCTTTTGATACCCCGGCTCGGCCAGTAGGTAGAGTCTTGTAGGAAGATGTTTGCTTAGAAACAGGTAACCAGTAAATGCTTCCTGCTGATTGGTTGCTACAGGCACCTGCAGAGTGCTGATATTATTCTGCCATGCTAATATCCAACATATTCTGATTTAAGTTACAGATGGAGACGGCTTGGTTTTGACATCACAGCGGCACCAGCCCCTGATAAACAAATAACATGGATAACATAATATATGCTGCCCTGCGCTAACCCATAGCTCCTCCTCTGTAGCATAACTGGTGTTAACTTGCACACCCCTTTACTGCAGCTTATGTCACGTCAGGGTGACAAGGAATGTGAGCTGAATGTAAGGGGATCCAAACCCAATAATGTAACAGTTCT
>JAMBMQ010000035.1:275716-322878 GCA_024363595.1 Xenopus borealis | reverse complement strand
ACGACAATGACAATGGGATGACAATGACAATGGGACGACAATGACAATGGGACGACAATGCAGGACAAGGACCATATAGATGAGCTAATACATTCCTCACCCCAACAAGATGTTCCTAGTGCTACACTGATACTACACTGATACTTATAGGATATAATAATAATTATAAGAGATGAACTGAAAACTAGATTCTTTCTCTCGCAGTGAGTTCCCCTATTCCTGGAAACCAGAGACATTCAGGAGTTCTCTCAAACACTCTCATATCCGGGAGCAGATTGTCTTTTACTGAACCTTTCACAGAAAAGTAGGAGAAGAACCGGAGAGCGATTTAGTGCAGATAAAGTGACAGTTTAGAGGAAGGAAAAGGAGCCGTTGGATTTGTGCCCTAAATTAGGAGATGTTCCCGGCAGCACCAAGAGAGTGAAAGGAGGTGAGAAAATTATCTGTCAGTTTCTTGCCAAATGCCAGTTTAGATGCAGGTGATAGAGATGAACACAGAGCTAACGCTCATTAAAGGGGAATGGAACCAGTTATGGAGTCTTTGTTGTGCTGCAGGTCAGCAGCTCGGCTCCTACAACTCCCAGCACCTCTCACTGCTCTCGCTCCTCCCTCCTTTATATGAGTGCACTGTGTATCTCATTTTAACCTGGATTTATATGGCCACGAATCTTTGCATCATATTCCACTTCTTATAAAAAAATACCTGTCGCAATTGTATATTATGGGGGCCATTTACAGAGAGCCCAGCCAGGACAAGAATATGAAGGGGCACAAAGAGTGACACTTAGTTCCAAGTACCCCGGGGGTCTGACTGTGCATCTCAAGGTGGAATGACCAGAAGGTTTAGGGGGCAGGAGGGTGGGCACCTATGTGGCTCCCCTGGTCTCCATGAATAAATCTTGGCCATAGCCAGGCAGCACTGTATTCATCAGGAGAAATCTGGTTTTGAAAATAAAGACCAACAGCAATTTTTTAAACTTGAGTGTGGGGTGCAAATTGCAGTTTACAGCTGCTTTTTACACTTAGTACCCAACCCCACACTTTATATATGGCCCCTTACATCTAATATTATTTTATAGACCATAGAAGCTGCATGGGAGTTGACTTCATCCAGTGGTCAATACATTGGACAACGCTGTAGTAAACGTTTAAGGACAAGTAAAACCAGAGCCAAACATGTGCTTTTATTAGAATTATAACAGCAGAGGTACCGGTACATAAAAGAATATAGGAGCCTGTATAGTAGGACAACATTTTGTACTTACACTATACACCCGGCTCAGAAGAAAAGAAAGGCTACAGACCAACAGGCATTACATATTGGTACATACAGTTTCCACCAGGATACTAATACAATAAAGACCTTCACATAAGACCATATTGGCTTTTAATTTGTGCGGCTTTGATGGGAGACGGAAGGAGGCCGAGGTGAAAAGGTTAAAGAAAATGGAAAAATAGGAAATGAAGGAACAATAGAATTAACAATACAGGAGGGGAAACTTGATGAGAAGCTGAAGAAGAGAAGGGGCTGGAGTATATGTGACTGGATTTCATTCAATGATTCATTTCAGAACAAGACGCTTGGGTTTATGCTTGAGCTCTGATAATGATCATCAATGATAAAAAAGCAAATGTTCTGCCATAATAATAATAATAATAATAATAATCAATTGCCAGACTAGACAGCAATGTTACTGCTCACGTGTAGTAGAATTAGGCTCATCCAGTTTCATTGCTTTCTGTCCTTGGACCTGCCAAACCTGGACTTGTTACCCTGCAGTCTCTGTGTTTAAGGGACGGTAAAGGAGATGCCAACTAATCCATGTGGGTAGAACAGACGGTGCTAATTATACGCGGTGCTGATTCCATAGACGTGTGTGTGTCTAGGGGAGCAGTGATGAGAGGGATCTCCCAGGGAGAGAGTGATGAATGTCCTTGGCTTTATTCCTCAGCTTCATTCTGCTCCACGTCTGCTTATTTATCTTGTAGAATGAGCCTGTCAGGAGCTGCTGCTGTTACTGGGGTGAAGCCACGGGACATTGAGGGACACAGAGAAGGATGTCCACATGCACTCATATCACATGCAGACCTCTATATATATATATAAACATATTATATATATACTGTATTATATATATACTGAGTGTCCATGCAAATATATTGTGTGCTCAGCAAAGAAGATGCCCTTGTTTATATTGCAAGGGAAAAATAGATTTATAGACAGATAAACAGAAGTTACAGTCAGACATAAAGGGAATGAAGGATGGCAGACAGACAGACAGACATTATACACAAATAGATCCTCGTGGACAGTAGGGATATTTGTAGACAAACAGGGTTGAAAAGACAACGGTTAGATGGATAGATAGTGTATGAGACAGTTTACACCATTACGGGCATGTACATACCTGTAGGTCAGTAAGCTTGATAAACTATGTCCTTAGCATGTATGAACAGAACATGGATAACTCCCATATAAACCTACCATGGACCATGTTTGAGAGAAGATTTATGTTTGCTGAAAGGCTGATTTTACCAAGAACAAGTGCACTGGCAGATCTCTAGGGCTCCTCTCATTTTCCCATGAAGCAGAAATATTGGTTTGATTTGTTACCATCTCAACATAGGAGACATCATCTTGTTGCATTTTCACTTATTATTATTAATAATAGTAATAATAATAAGCACCCTAACCCATTTGGTAGACTTTCCCACTCTTTGCCCAATCTGTACAGGCCATGCCCATGAGTATATTGAGTGAAGTCCATAGAAATAAGATCTTTCAGCCCATGATAGTGGATAGACCTTGAATGAAATGTGACATGGGCATTAAGGGGATTGGTTCTGCCATTGGAGGGGTCTGATTGCACTACCTCTTAGATTTCCAATGGTTTTAGATAAGCCATGGTTATGTCCCAGAAATCTAACAAATGGAGTTGCCCAATAGACAGAATAGAATGCCTCTTGTGATGTACAAGCCTCTACCTCTACCTCTGATGAATATTGTTCAGGTTCAGGAACTATACATTTGTTTTAGAGGTTCCTTCCATTGGGGAGAACCTTGAGGCTTAGGGTGGTTGTTGCTTCTGTTTATGGACTTGTACAATCAACTGCCCCTCTAATCAGATAAAACAAGGAGTCTAATGTCACAGATAAAATGAAGGATTTGTATTGGACAGAAACACCCAGAGAAGGTTCCTGTGAACATGACAACAGCAGCAAAATATCTAATATACATATATATTGAAGGTAAAATTGAATACAATGGAAGTAAGGTTTCTAGAGATGCGGCTGTTTCAGTTTGGTGCATACAAATGCCGGCACACAATGGAACTGCAACACTGCAACACCCGCAGCCAAAATAAACATCAGCAAAGCTATTATAACTGAGACACGGACTACAATAAAGTATAAGCATTCAATGTTTATGTAGCTGTATCAAGGAGAGCCTTTTCTTTTATGTGGAGCTGATACAGAGAAATGTTTATTCCACAGAGTACATTTTTGTTTCAGGCATGAGGCTATATCCTTTATAAATGTGCCTGGAGGTTAAACTCAATGAGACTGATTCCATGGCAGACTCAATTGGCCTCCCCATGGGTTAGTCTTGTCAGTGTCTTGTGAACCTCGGGGGGAGAGGTATAGACAGGAGTAATGAGTGCTGAGAAACTCTTCCTTCTTGGTTATAACCCACCTTCTTGTGTTTTGCACCCGTCACCATGTTCATCAATCAGTTATTTCAGCACAGCACTAGGGTCTATGGATTCCAGCTAAAAATGGCCTCAGGAGTAGGGAGTCTTATACTCCTGGAACTATTTCCCCAATCCTTGAATAAACAGATATAAGTCAAGTCCTTATTCAGTGCCATAGGCCCAATACCCTACCCTAATACATTAGATCTGAATAATCACATTATTAACCTCCTTCATGGTCCCACCTTGGTGTTTAATCTCTTGGGGATTCAGCATTGCCCCCCTCGTTTATTTAGTACCGAGTTAAAGTCGTGAGTAACCTATAGAACCAATGGTATTTTTGCTGCTGTTATTATTATCTCACACTGTTTTACACCCATTAAATAACATTTCAATCCACACAGAACTGCACCATCTCCCTTTAAAGGACAAGGAAAGGCCAAGAAATAAAATCACATTTTTACTTTCTTTAATGAAAAAGAAATCTATCTCCAATATACTTTAATTAGAAAATGTGTACCGTATTTTATAAGAAACCTGACTGTTTGTGTTTGAAAGAGTGGAGGGGTGTGTGTGTGTATATGCTGGGTTTTTAATTTGGAGGGGTTGAACTTTATGGACTCTGTCTTTTTTCAACCCAATTTAACTATGTAACTATGTATGCAGTGAAATCCTCCCTTCATTTAGTGCTGTGGATAGGAATTGTCAGACGGTCCCTAACTTCTGGCAGGAAATCAATCATAGTTATGAACAGCAGGGGAAGCCCCCGCCTTATTTACCAGCCATGCAGAACTCAAGCAGCTTTGTTTTTTGATCATTTATGACAATCCCTAAGAATCCCAGACCACACTGAGCATGTGCACAGTCTTGGTCTTGCAAAGATGTATAACAAAGTTACAAGATGACAGCCCCCTGTGGCCAACTTTGAAAGCATAAATCATTTGTTTGATTAGGCTTGTGGTGCAGTAAGTTCATGTTTATGTTTAGTATACAAAATACACCATTTCTACCCTTATTCTATTTTACACTTTCCTTGCCCTTTAAGTAAAGTAGAAATGAAATGCTCAGGCTCTTCTAAAGCCGCTATAGTTTGGCATTTCTATTCCTGATCTCTGACAAGTTTGGTTTCATTGAGCAGCTGTGTGTAAAGGATTAGTGCCGTGAGTAATCGCCAAAATACCGCCCGCCCTATAATTAGCTGTTATTTTGGGGTCGATGCAAATGATGCGCAAGACAATAAAACCATTGATTTATTATTATTATTATACATTATTGTCTTTAATCCTATTCTGCAGCTCTTGGATTTTTATCTGTTGGAAGAAAATCATGTTTATTATGAGTAAAAACCATGGAATTTGCATTCAGAATTGCACTATGCATCTCCACACTTGTGTTTGCAACCCCGGGATACATGGAACTTGCCCAGGACACATTTTATTGATACTCCAGAACCTGTGCAGAACCAGGGATTGTTGTGGAACCAGGAGACAAAGTGGCGCTGGTTAAAATGAGAGGACACGTCACTTAATGAATGTAATGGTGGGTCTCCCCATTGGGTCTACAGTGGAGGTGCCAGATATTCATTACTAATGACTGATACAATGTTATTCACACACACTAAGGTGCCAGTCTTCTCCATTACTCCCAGCAAATCCAGATGATAATATGTGTGTTTCTTTATATCTAAACAATCGCTATACAATTTGCTATATAGTTCAATAGGTGCCTCTCCTTGGAGAACAAATGGATTCTTTTACTCCTGCATCTGTCGATAACACTGTCTTCTACTTCTTCTGTCTTCTACTTACATAAACTGATTTCTTTTTTTTTAATGTATTTCTTATCTGTGGGGGGGTTCACTTTCATTTGCTTTTACTGTTTTGCCCACAGTCCAAGGGAAAGTGATACAGATATATTTATACTGTGTGTTTCTTCCTGTGTCAAACCCTTGGAGAAAATTAACACATCTATTTATAGGAATAGAGAAAGAAAAAAAAATGAATGGTGTTAACCCTTCCCCAATAAGAGGGGGGGCAGCAAATCAGTCCCATTTTCCGGCAGATTAAAAAGGAATCAAAACTGAAATATATCAGAATAACTGGAGTCATTCCTGGACTTTTGTTTAGATCAAAGCATATCTGCATCCTTAGTTTTCCTTAGGAGTTTACAGCTGCTTTTTGTTACTCAAACCTCTTAGAAGTATAACACAGCAGCTGCCCCAGGTTGGACAACCCTCAACCTACATTGCAAGGATATTATATCTAGAAATGGAATAGAAATAGGACCCAGAATTGGGAAAAAGTAGAATAAGGAAATTAAACAAATTTGGTTATGTTTCTGGAAGATGCTTCATTCACAAGTTCCAAGAAATGGCGAGTCCCCCTGTCCTGGTTGGGCAGCTGCCCCTTTGCCCATTTCTTAAAGTGGCCTTTTGTAGACTTCTCTTTGACGTTCCTATAAGTCAAGGGGCTGTGGCCCCACTAGATTGTTCCTTTAAAATGTTCATGTAACTAGGTCAGTACCTGGATTTTCTCCCTGGGAAATCCACAGCTGAGAGATTCTCTATCAGGTCCTGGCACACTCTATGGCGGACCTCTTTATTTTTAGCTCTTTATGAAGCTTGGGGGGTGGGGGGAGCTGAACGAATCCCTGTATTTCTAGGTGAAACGAGCTGCATTATATGGGTTAGGCTTGATGTCGGAATATTACTCCATAGGCGCTGGAGGGTAGAGCTACATTAATACAACGCATAAGGGTTTTATATTCTCTCCGCTTCGGGATGCAGTGATGGAACAATGCTAAAAATGGAAACCAACATTGGGAGCGCTCATGGTTAAAAGCTCCCAAAAGCAATCAAGCCAAGTACAATAATCTGCCTCTAAATTGTCTGAAGTAAATTGTGCTGATTGTTATCTTTTAGCTTCTCCTTTGCAGCCAGTGACGTTCCTGATAGCGAGGTGATAATAAGCCTTGTCTCATGGCTTTGTACCGGGTGACTGCTTTGTGTGCCTTGCATGTACAATTTACACTAGAGAGGTTCATTGTAAGACAGACAATGTAATTTATCATGTATGTCCTGTGAAAGACCCTTCTTTGTACTGAAAGCCCCTCCAAAGTCTGACAGCTGCCACATCAACCCTATAAATTGGAGGGGGGCAATTGTCCATCTAAAAAGACTGAACAGGCAGAGATGGAGATGATGAATAAAGTGACATAAAACATAAATCATAGGCTAAACCATGTTCTACAAAAGTGATTTTTATTTTCTTGACCCTACATGGTACGACTTATTCCATCCAACCAATGGGTGGTTATCATTTGTAATCAACATGTAGTAGCATAAAGGAGGATCTCTAAGGCAGATACATTTAATGGGGAAAGTAACATTATGGTCTGGGTGGGAGTTCATAGAGATGACAGTTTTCTATTGTGTAGAGAAGACTAGGGGCCCCTAGTCTTCAAAGAGCCCAGAGCAGTAGACATTGAATGGAGCCGAGGCCACTATTAATTGCCCTTGGTGTTTGGTCTTTTTTTAGGGACTATAGGCCTCCCTAAACCTTCATTATTTTTTTGCCTGAGTCCCTAAAAAAGAGAGAATAATATAAGAGTCTAGGAACTCACAAGTGGTTCTAGGAACCGAGTGCTCGAGGGTGAATATATCAATCAGCCCTTATTAAGTGAGGAACTAAGCATGACCTTGCATGTGTGTAGAGTTCAGCATGTGATGGAAGGGGAGAGCATGTTATACTGATGGAACAAGGAAGAGTTAAGACTGAATGAGCTGAATACAAAACAGGAGAAAACAGGTGGGGATCTCACAATGGATTTGAGAAGTCTTTATTGATCAGACCTACAGCCTAATGTGTTTCATCCACAGGGACTCAATGACAGGGGTAATCATGGCAGTCCATAATTAAGGAGCCTGTGATTAAGGTCTTTGTGGAAAACATGTGCCAGGCCATAGGTCTGATCAGTTATTGTGAATCTCATTCTGCTCTTCCTGGTTGTTTTGTGTGGTGTTGCAGTTTGGCTCATTAGCAGTTGTTCTACTTCTTCAGCTACAGGCCTAACACTTAGACCTCTACACGCTCCCAAGTGAGCACCATATTTGCTGCTTTTAGCAGAATTCAACACAACAATAGAATTTAGGCATTGAGGAAAGTATAGCTAGATACAATGCTGAGATAGGGACCATTGGGAAATGAAACAAAGACGGGGTGAGTTTAGCCTCAGTGACAAGAAGAACCAGAAGTGAGAGGATAAGAATGTTGGATTGACTTTTGCAAAGAGTTTATGAATTAGTAGTAAATGTGTGTTCACTAATGCAAGAAGAAGAACTAGACAGTGTTTGACAGGGATATTAAAAGAAGACCATCTCTTCATATTAAATACAGTGAAAACCTTCCTCAAACAAAAAGTACCCAGGTATAAATGACCTTGCAAGGGTCTCAGGCCTGGAAGTCAAGATTAGGAGAAAGAGGCTCACAGACAGGCCAAGGTAAGGGCTGTGATTGGTCAGTGTGATGGCAACAGGCAGCTGCCAAGGCTCAGTCCCAATAACAGGCTCAGGGCAGTTAAGGAATATTCAAAATCAGAGGCACCTGTCAGCACAAGCAAGACATTGTCTGGAGGCCAAGAATGACTAATATGTATAAGTATAACTTTCCCTATACCTATAAGCTTGTGATGAACTAAGCATGGCTCTGATCAAAGCCTGGACCTTTAATGAAGGCTTAAAATAAAGTCCAGCATACATTGGCACAGAGGAATAGAAGATGAGCTGCAAAGGGTTCAAAATGTATTTTAAGTTAGACAAGCCTTCAAGCTATGGAAAGACAGGAGAAAATGGAACTGGATGGACAGGTTAATCCTACAGGGCAGTGAAATACTGGAAGTTTTGTGCATTCACTGAAATCAATGTCTAGATTTGATGTTTGAGCAAAATGTTTTGGGATTGAGTTAAGTGCAATATTAGTTAACTAAAAGGCAGACTAGAAGTTCACACCAAACAAAGGGAAGTAAAAGCTTCTGGCAGCAGGAGGTGACACTGAGGAGGAGGAGGAGAAGTAATAGAAATCATTCCTTATAGTATCAAGTCTCACATCTACATGAAGCCTCTTTAGAAGTAGCCAACAAAGCCTCGTCATGACTTGTACATGGGGGTGACAATCCACAATACAGGGATACGCCAGGCATTCAGAGTCAATGTATATTGTATGTATATTTGCTTTTGTGCTGGTCTATAGTACTCACTAGTATTATTCTGTTCTGCACAAATCAGAAAGTAAAGTGGAAGAGAGAGAGTTTTATAGAGGTGACTACAAGATTCCCTACAGTGACGTTAAGCACCAAGCGTGGGTGTGTTAGTGCTCCGCTCACAAAGGCACATAATAGTGTAACAGCTAAATGCCAAAGTGCCACTCTTTCTGTATGTTGAGTAAAAATGACAGTTTGAACATTCTAGCGGCAGCCCAGGGTCAATTTGGGGCAAGACAGGTTGGTGCTTACAGAAGAATCCGCACAGTCAGTGGAGCAAATGTTAATCTGAAGTAGGAATGAGATTGAAGAGAAGGCTCATATTCCAGATCCCTGAGGCAGTGACCATCAAGTGTTGTTGCAGAATTAGAACTCCCAGCATTCCATAGTGGGGCTAACTCCTGAACTCCCTGATGCTAAACACCAGAAGACTTTAGTTTTAACTTTCTTTGCAACAATAGCCACAAGTGAGGTGTGATTTTTATCCACAATGCAGGTTGTTTCCCCCCAGAATCCCAGTATAATTGTGAGTGGCATGCTAAGTTAATAGTTTCCATGCAATTCACAAATATGGACTAGTGATGCAGGGGGGTGGCCAATGTCCATGGGTTATTGAATGGAAATTGTGTCTCATTCATCAGGGCTGGTTGCGAGTTGCAAAGAAACATCAACTGCACATCTGAAAAACTCTACCTAGGCCAAGAGAGATGCAATGGGATTTGAATTCATTTTTGGGGGTCACTGGATGGACCTTAAAATTGGATGTTTCTGGTACTTAAAGCAAACATTCTTGATGCCACCATCCTTATTTAGTCATTGGGGATGCCCACCCTCTTGCATTGGCAGATTGATCTATAGGTTTAGCCCTATCAAAGTGACCAAAGAATAATGGGGGTCATTTATCAACACTGGCGGCTGGCAAAGCGATTCGGGACTGTTTCCACCCAGCACAGCCTGCCCAGAGCCAATTATTTGCCTTTATTAACCCATTGTGGATCAGTAACTCGTGACCTACTGCTGTTATAGAACTGGTAGGGAATACTGGGATTTGTAGTTGAAAAATAGCTGTTGACCTGTTCTACACATATCTACTGAATGTTTCTCTGGGCACAATTATGTTTTTCCTCCATGTTCCAGGGGCTACTTTGCCTTTAATGCAGTCTCTATAAAGCCCAATATTACATAAATGGCTTTTCATACCGGTTTCTGTTCTTGAAACCCCCCCCCCCCCAATGCCGTGTAGAATCCTATAAATCACAGCGCCCAGAACACCAACGCTCTACAGCTGAATCATCATTTTTCTGCTACAGCACTTGCCCTACTTATTCCAAATGGGAGAATGTGTTGTGCATCGACGCTCAGCACGGCTCCACTATTCTCTACTGCAAGTCCTGCTCCATCTCTTTAACCCTGACAATCCACTCACTGCAATTCCATTGATGTTTCATCGACATTCATTTAGAATTTGCAGTGAGATGTGAACCTTTTAAAGGCTACAAAAAACACTGCTCAGTCCTACCACCAATCACATGCGGCGCTGCACCTCAGCTGCCAATCACATGCGGCGCTGCATTATAATTGAGTGTAACATTTTCTATTGTAATTGCATTAAAGGGGATTATGGAGACCACCCAAAACAGTATAGGGACCATTTTTCAGACTTGCATGGCATGGATCAAGCTGACTTGTGCCAAGTGAATGGGACACTGAGCCAGTGAGGGCTGTATTTACTAGAAGGTATATTGGGGCCTTTGGTTGCCTATTTATTTTTGTAAACTATATAAAAGACAGACAGCTAAGTCAATCTGGTAGCAGAGCAGAGGGGGTCCCAGAAGGGGGTAGGGGCCCTGGTGGGCCTCACACACCCAGGTCCAACTGACACTCCCTATGTTGTATAACTGAATGATGCACAAGTAAAAGGCGTGCCAAAGCTCAAGCCCAGTTGCCACTATTCTGGGTCAGTTTGTAGAATTGGGGAGGGAAAGAAAGTGCTTACAAGGGAATTTAGGCTGGAAGAATGTAAAGTAGATTAGATATTGCCATCCAAGAGGAAACTTCTCTTTTCTGCCCCCCACTCACTAACTCAAAGCTTTGCTCGGTCCCCATTCACCATTCAATCCCCATAGTTCTCCTCTTCTCCAGCCCATTGCTCATATTGCTCCTCTCCAATGGTGCCCTCTTTCTGTTGCCTTAAACTAGTTCCATCCCTGATTATTATGGTCCTGTAAATATATCGGAACTAAAAGCAAAGAGGCGAGCAGCTTCTGATTGTGTGGTTCAATAATAGTTGGTTGAGGTCAGTGAAGAAATGAAGGGAAATTAAAGCTTCCACTGTGGTGTCATTAGTCAGAGATTATTGCTGCTATAAGTCCCACTGAGCAAGCCAAATCACATGCATTAGAAAGCCTCAGTGACTTATTTGAAGATACAAGTTACAACATTGGTGTTTGAGTGGGAGATACTTTCTGGAATGGTTTACACAGTATTGGTTTATCCTTAGTGATTTGCTTTTATTTTCATTGTCACACTTCACTGCCAACAGTTGACTTTCTGGAGCTCCGCAATCTTAATTTTGCTTATAGACAAGTGTCTTTTAGAAGCATCTAGACCAGGGATCTGCAACCTTGGCTCTCCAGCTGTTAAGGAACTACAAGTCCCACAATGCATTTGCCTTTATGAATCATGACAGACTCCTTCGTTGCATTGTGGGACTTGTAGTTCCTTAACAGCTGGAGAGCCAAGGTTGCAGATACCTGAATCTAGACCTTCATTTGTAGCTCGAGCACACGGGAGCCTTCTAGAAAACATTAGGTCCCTCATGATCCATGTTCCATGCTCCATCGCTGGATGAGAGAAGCCGAAACATGTAAGGAAATTTGTAAGGCTGCTGTCCCAGGCTGAGGAATATTACCTAATTATTCAGACTGTTCTTAGAAGATTTTCTGATTCAATGTAACAAACAAACAGAAGTGTAGAATATTATACAATATGTTGTCTGTCTTACTCCTAGAGGAAATCATTATAAATCTTAACTTCTCCTAGTGAGGCCCAGCTCTGGCTCTCCAGCACTGACCACCCCTTCAGTAAGTGAGGTCCAAAGAGCAAATAGCAACTTCCCTTCTTAAAAACTAGGGAAACCCAGAACCCCTGTCCATAATTAAGTCCATAAATAGATTTCTACAAAGCCAAGCGTCTTTTGGTAAAGCCTGAGGGGACTTGCATTCACTGCAGGTCTGACTACTGATTAATAAACACTATGTAATCTGAGTCGTGATATGTAAAGTCTTATTGGTAGTCCTTTTGGCACAGACTTTAGGTTTATAGACTGTCACCCTTTAGCCATCCTTATCTCAGCCTTTTAAAGACAATCCCCTTTTTTCCTGCCATTTCTAAGAGGAATGAAATTTTCCATTTTTCAGCTTTCTCTATCTTCTCACAAACCTCTTGATTTCTCCAGCAAAAGATCTTGTCCTGTTGTCGGCATAGAGCAGCTCCATGGATTAAATGAGCAACAGAACGGTGGAGAACATCTGAACCTCCCATACATTTATTAAATCGACTGCGGCTTCTGCTTCTTACAGACGAGTCAATTAAACCTGAATTCAGTTTGACACTTTTCTATCTAAATGATTAGGAAGAAATGGTGAGGGAGCATCATCGGTGCTTCAGTAATTTCATTCAAGAATCATTTGTGGTAGGAAACATTCTTCTTCTGTGACCTCCACATTCCTTCTCCTCTCAGGAGCTTTGTGATTACATGTGAAGGATATTTAATAAAAGGTACAGTAATAAGTAACTAAAAATCTTGGCTACGATCCTGAACCAAGTGAATGTGTGGTGGCAAGGTTAGCCAGTCACAATGCTGTAGAGTAGGGGTTCCCAATCTTTTTTTTACTTGTGAGCCACGTTTAAGTGTAAAATAATGTAGGAGAGCAAAATATACAAAAAGTTCACGGGGCTTCCAAATAAGGGCTGTGATTGGGCATTGGCAGCTTCAATGTTGACGTGCAGCCAACAGGAGGCAACAGTTTGGCAATACACATGGTTTTGACGCAACTAAAACTTCCCTTTAAGATAAGAATTCAAAAATAAGCCCCTGCTTGGAGGCCACTGAGATCAACATACAAGGGGTTTGAGAGCAACATTTTGATCATGAACCACTGGCTGTAGAGTAACACTGAGAAATGAGATGCCTTCATAGATGATATCTCAGATGATAACCATTGCAAGCTTTTAGGATTTATGTTGTTGATGTAATCATGATAGTCATTATGATAATCTGCAAGTAGTGTAACTGTCTTACAACTTGCTGTGGTTTGAGGTTAGATTGCAATCTTGGGGCATAGGGAGAATTTGTTTAGGGACTTTCTCTATATCCTGGCTTCAGGTTTGTCTTGTTACCTTAAAAAGGTTCCAACTCCTAACCATAGAAGTAGGATAATAAGGATTTAAGGAAGCTTCACAAGAGAGATCAACTACTATGTATTCTTATACAATGAGAAGGTGCCAATAGAATGCATTATATTAGAAGCCTGCTCAAGCAAAAATGTTATCTTTCTACCTTGGTAGGTAACCCTAATAGAGCAGAGGTCTCCAAACTTTTTTTTACCCGTGAGCCACATTCAGATGTAAGAAGAGTTGGGGAGCAACACAAGCATTAAAAAAACCCTGGGGTGCCAAATAAGGGCTGTGATTGGCTATTTGGTAGCCACTGTCTGGGGATCACTGCAATAGAGCATGGCTTGAAGCAATCTAGCCCATAGTGGTGGCAGGTACAAATGCTTGCCAAGCTTACTTTCACAAATTAATTAAATTAAATTGGCACAAATTAAATAAATGTCTACATAAAGTAGTACTCTGTACAGTGGAAGAATAACCCCCTCCTCTCATGAATCTCTGATGCTCAAATCTTTATTTGCCCTGCTGACTGGCATTGCTTGCTACAGCCAAGTTTATTAGCCACAAGTTCCCCAGCTCCTTCTCCATTATGGATTTGCCCAACACAGTCCTATTGAGGGCATCAGTGGCTACAGATTGTGACATCCCAGGTTTGGGACCTTATATTATGTCTCAACATAAATAGAATGTTTTGGTCTTATTAGCAAATATTTCCAATAGAAAGAATATCCTTTGTGTTATAAAGAGACGCATTGTCAATTTTATAAGAACAATATATAAGCCACTACTATTGTGCTATACATTGGCAGAGAGAAGCAGTGGCTAATACGCATCAAAATTAGGATAATGAAAAAAAATCATGGTTCAATTATGTATGAATTGACCAATTCAACCAGAGGAATCCAGGATTCCGCTCATCTATTGGACAAATCCCAGGATTGCAAGATTAGGATTTGATTAAATTCTCTGCATTCTGTTGAACTGATGCTGAACCCTTGTTATTATGGGCTCGATAAGATGAGTAGTTCTCCTAATATATCAATCCTTTATTGTTAGAAAAACTACACTCAAATGTCAAATTTAGGAGTTTGTTTGCTAATCATCTAGATTGTGTGTGAAGCTTTCTCAATCTGGGTAAATCAAACATTCAGGATTTGATGTGTCTTTAGTTATCGATATATCTGAGAGGATGACTGCAAACTATAAACAACAACTGAATGTATCAGGGAAGTCCTCCATACAGGGGAACTTGGCCAGGTCTGGGAATGAAAATAGTCCCTGGCATTCCAAGTACATAGAGGCCCAAACAGACCAAATAAATAGGCAGTGTCTGTGGCATATTACAGCAGCCCCTCTGGTATTTGCCAGAAGCTACAGTCTGGGTCTGGTCTTGATACTTGATACGTAGAGTCAGACTGGGCCAGCGAGACACTCAAAGGCCCTGGGTGAGAGCAACAAGATTTCAGGGGAGACATGTAGCCCAGCCACATCCCAAGGTTCTCTGGGAACAAGCAGCTCCCCAGTTCTCTGGTGGGGGGGGGCAGGGTGCGTGTTAAGTGGTTGGGCCATGTGGCCTAGAGGAGCTTCAAAGGGAAATCTGGGCCAGCGACACTGAGAAAAAAACCTAATGAACCTCAGGCTTTATGGGCCTTGCTGACTGGGGACTGGTTTCCCACCTGGATCTTCCTATCACCCCCTCATCACAAAGTTTAGGGCAAGGGCAGATGTTGGGAAGAGTGCTCTTGACTTGGCAAGGAAGCCCCTTGAGGCCATAGCCCCGCAGACTAGTGATCCAGGCAGCTCAGTAGCAGATGAGATTTAATAGCCACAAATGTAAGATTATGCTCTTTGAATTAAAAAGAAAAATATAGTCTAATGATAGGATACGTCAATCCCTGATGGAAATTATAACAATGGATCGTAGACTGAGCTGCAACAAGCAATGCCAGTCAAGGAGTAAAGATCCATGGAAGGGATTCTCAGGAACAGTTTAACAAGAGCTTACAATCAGGTCAAGGCATCGGTGTCAGTGGTGGGTTTCTATCAGTATGGGCCATGTGACCTAAGCAGCGCTAATGTCATTCTAGTGTGTCCACACCAGTGCTAATAGTATAGACATGATCACATCAGGGTCTCAGCACTGGGACAGTCATTGGACTAATTGTAGCACATCTTCTTAGTCAGCATTTTATTTGTTGTCATATTGATTTGTATTGTTTCCTATGAAAAGGCGGAGCATAGAGAGTCCATACATATACATTTATATCTGTTTAAAATGTTCCAATGGTTTTTCATTGGTGTAAATCTACGTCTGAACCAAACTGCGCCGGAATTGCTGTTACTCCTTTACTGATTATTATATTTTCCTCCATTATTAATACAAAGCAGTAGGAGCATGTGCCTTTATTAGATTTATAATAACTGACTTTTCTCTGATATTAATATCTACGTAGGTTTATCTCCGTCACAGCAGGTTATTGTGAACAAATTCCAACACAACGACAACATGAAACATTTTTATTTGCTTAAAACGGCATCTTCTCTCATGAAACAAACTCTAGAAACACCCCCCCCCCAGACAACATCAAACAGATCTGAGATGAAAGGGAAACAATGGAAATATTTTGGGAGCCACAATGTTATTGTATATGAAGTTTCACAAGAAGGAAAGGAATCACCTTGATAATAAACAGAATTACACAACTTCTGAAAAGTGATCTGTGTGGAAGGAACCATTTGTCAGTGACTATTAAGTGACTATTTTCGGGCACATTTCACAAGTCTTTAGATCAGAGCCGCTGTCCCACAAGACAAATTAGGATCAATTACCCTTTATGTGAAAGTCTCATTAACATTTAAAAGTCTTCTGTGCGGAGATAATGAAGTTAATAAGAGGCTCACGGGCTTCTTTCCCCACATTCTCGTGTCAGACTTTATGAGGATTCCTGGTTTATTTGTCACAGACTAAACTTATGCCAATCACTGTATTTCCTAATCAAGTAATGACCCCTAGGGGACTGCAGGAATCATAGTTCCCAGAAGCCCACCTATATCTAGATCTATATCTACAGTGTAGTTGGGGGTAGGATGCTTTCCCTTTAATTATCACCTATTGTTCCCCTCTCATCACCACAAAGACCCCACGTTACTCTGTATAATGTTCACATATTGACTGATAATTGACTGATGCTGATACAATGTGAGGTTGGAATATCTATTAAAAGTAGAGTTCTGCTTCCCCCTCCATTGCTATATTGGATAGCATCCAGTAATCCAAATTTAGGCAGGTTACTGAGGGACTACTTACTCCAAAGTGGGTTTGCTTACAGGAAAGTGGGCCAGGCTCACAGGAAAGTAGGCTTGGCTTACAGGAAATGGGATGGGCTAACAGGAAATGGGTCGGGCTTACAGGAAATAGGTCGGGCTTACGGGAAATGGGCCAGGCTTATAGGAAAGTGGGTCGGGCTTACAGGAAAGTGGGCAGGGCTTACAGGAAATGGGATGGGCTTACAGGAAAGTGGGCCGGGCTTACAGGAAAGTGGGCCAGTCTTACAGAAAAGTGGGACGGGCTTACAGGAAACTGGACCAGGCTTACAGGAAAGTGGTCCGGGCAACTGGAGTAACTACCAGGGGTGCAGGGGGTGCAACTGCACCAGGGCCCCAACCCCCTTGGGGCCCATCGGAGACAAGAAAATAGTTATGGCAGGCGGTTATCTAGGGGGGAGATTTTACAGCACACATGTCATCAACACTCCAGCATGGGATTTATAGAGGTAAGGGCCCGACTGGGGGACCCAGGTGCCCATCCTGTACTGGGGCCCACCAGGGAGTAGTTACGCCACTGGTCTGGGCTTACAGGAAAGTGGGCTGGGTTTACAGGAAAGTGGGCTGGGCTTACAGGAAAGTGGGCCGGGCTTATAGGAAAGTGGGCCTAGCATATAGGAAAGTGGGCCACACTTGGGTCACATTCCTTTGGCTGGGGGGGGGTATGGACAGGGCCTGAATTGGCTCAAATGTAGAGATTTAAATATATTTATATAATTAGTCAATACTGATGTTTCATATTCTAGCAACAAAGGATTTTCACTACTGGCTGATTTAGATTTAGGAAAGAGGGATATATATTCCATTTAGATTTAGGAAAGAGGGATATATATTCCATTTATATTTAGGAAAGAGGGATATATATTCCATTTATATTTAGGAAAGAGGGATATATATTCCATTTAGATTTAGGAAAGAGGGATATATATTCCATTTATATTTAGGAAAGAGGGATATATATTCCATTTAGATTTAGGAAAGAGGGATATATATTCCATTTAGATTTAGGAAAGAGGGATATATATTCCATTTAGATTTAGGAAAGAGGGATATATATTCCATTTAGATTTAGGAAAGAGGGATATATATTCCATTTATATTTAGGAAAGAGGGATATATATTCCATTTAGATTTAGGAAAGAGGGATATATATTCCATTTAGATTTAGGAAAGAGGGATATATATTCCATTTAGATTTAGGAAAGAGGGATATATATTCCATTTAGATTTAGGAAAGAGGGATATATATTCCATTTATATTTAGGAAAGAGGGATATATATTCCATTTAGATTTAGGAAAGAGGGATATATATTCCATTTATATTTAGGAAAGAGGGATATATATTCCGTAGGCCTGTTATCCTCAATGGAACATGCAGCAGAGCCACTGGTTTAATTAGCTGTCACAATTTGCCTTAACATCCATTTAGTCATAGTAAAGGTTAAACTGGCCCTTTGAAGGGGTCGTACTATAGTTAGATATTAGCCCGAGGACTGGCAGCAAATCATCTCAGTCTGAAATCATCACAGATATTCCAGCGCTGCTGCACATTACTATTCATTATATCATTTATATATTTCATTCTCCCGCATTTTAACCCTCATTTTATACGTTTGCACGGCGGGTTTGCAGCGGTGTTGGAAATGAAAGAGTTAAAGTTTGACAGAGCCCTGAGCCCATTCCTCTCTCCCGTCTCCCTATTAAATGTGACCTGATAGTGAATACAGTGACCTGTCCCACATACAAACAATCCCTGACCCCCAGGCCCAGCGGAGTCTCAATGGGAATAATGGGCTTCCAGGGACCGGAATGATTTCTAGGAAACTTCTTACATCCGCTACAAAGAGACAAACAGCGGCCGGAAACCAACCCCATCATTAGCCTTTGCTTGAAAACATTGGGAATCATGAGAAAACAAACCATTAATAGAGATTAATACCAAGAACATTTGTCCTGAAGGATTCACTATTATTTATATACTAGACATTAATCCCGTTAAATTAACAGGCGCTAGAACATATGTAGTCAAACATTTATAAAAACAGAATTGTTCTAGGCGAGTTTTGGCCTGCACTATGCAAATTCACTAACGTGCGAATTTACGCTCTGGTCGGCGAACGGTAACGTATTTACGTTTTTCAGACTATCACCCACAATGGTAAAACACGCCACAGCGTAAGGGCGCGAAGTTGCGCGTCTATCTACTTCGCTAGCGTAAATTCGCCAGAGACGGTCCGTGCGGCACATGCGCATCATACTTTGTGGCACTAATTCAATGGTGTATTGAAAGAGACTTATAGTAGCTGAGGAAATGCTGAATTTTAGGTTTTATTAATTACGCCCCTGCTTTATTCTTCCCATTCACTTCCGTGAATTTATACAAATCAGTGGGGAAGTAACATACACTGTATATTGTATAAAGCTTCTACATAGGAAATAGGAAACTTGTAGGCAATTCAGTTTATGGCAATGGATCTTTCTGTAATTTGGATCTTCACACCTTAAGTCTACTAGAAAATCATATAAACATGAAATAAAGCCAATAGGCTGGTTTTGCTTCCAATAAGGATTAATTATATCTTAGTTGGGATCAAGTACAAGCTACTGTTTTATATCATTGTTTAAAAATGTAGATGACTTGGATAAAATGAAGTCTATTGGAAACAGCCTTTCTGTAATTGGGAGCTTTCTGGATAACAGGTTTTGGGATAACAGATCCCATACCAGTATATGGAAATCATCCCTGGGGGGTTCTGCGCCCACTCTGCAGCACCTTTATAAATATGTCCCTATATTCCAAGGGTATTCATATTATTTTGGCAGCTGCTACTCAGACATTGGCTTCCCATGATTCCCTGGGACAGAATAATGATGCGTCTTCTCACTCTTTATGGCCAATATTTCAGCTGCTACAAATGTGTTTCACTTCCTATTTGGAACTCACCAGGTTTTCTTTATTTTCAAATACAAAAAGGGGGGGGTTCCTTTATTATCAGTCAACACATAGTGACCCGAGCCAATCAGGGATTTGCTTTCATTATCAGACAGCTTGTTATTTAGTGGCTGCTGCACAAACATATTATAGAGTATATAGTGATTAGGGCAGGACTCCACATATATATATATAATTATATATATAATTCCACATATATATATATAATTATATACATAATTCCACATATCTCCCAGGGCTATTAATAGCCTCCCGCATTTAAATCCACAAATCAGGCGGCGTTGGAATAAAACATCTAGAGGCGGCGCTTGCTCCAGTCGTCAAACCTAAATGGTGGTTTAATTAAATGAGTTTTCCTATTAAAATATTTATAGAAAATTGCTGCTCAGATTCTCTCTCCTCAGAGAACATAATAATGAATCCCCCCCCTCCCTCCCAAAAAACCCTTTGTAGGCACTTTCCTTATTATTTGCTGACACTGTAGATAAAACCAGGAGTTGACCCACATTTCTTTTTCATTAACAAAACAGTTGCAAGTGGAAGAGCCTGACATGCGTCTTGTTATATACTGTGTGTGTGTGTATATATATACAGTATATATATATATAGATATATATAGAGAGAGAGAGAGTCCAACTAACAGAATATAGTGATTTATAGTTCAGCAAGTGACGAGGATCTGAAACACTGCTCTAAAGTCAAATCAGAGTGAAGTTACATTCAGTGTTTTCAGGGAAGATCAGCCACTTTCATCACATTATATGGTGAATAAATAAGTGTTTTCAGCAGAATCCGGGGGCTGAGGGACCAATAGACATAGTACAAGGGTCTCATTGCCCCCCCACTGCCCCAATAGACGTCTGATAGAAATGTATTGGAGCATGTGACACACAATAGAAAGAGACAGGGGAGGAAGAAAAACAAATACATAGAATTTATACTTATTAACACTGATAATGATGTCATCAGTTCTAATCAGTGCTTAGTGATGTCACCTATATACACATAGCACTGGTTATGACATCACTTTGATTGTGAGCTCTTTTGTGCAGCCCCCACTATACCCTTTGTATTGGTTATTGGGGGGGGGGGGTGAATGCAGTCTGTTCAATAGATACACAGGCTCATACACTGGATTTCATATGATTAATAGAGGCAGAGACCTAGGGGGTCTACACAGATGTATCTTAAAATGTAGTTTTGTACAATATATTTTCAGTTTTTTTATATAAATATTTGAGTCACATGATATGTTTAATGATTTGATTTGGGACAATCCCATTTCTCTATGTCCCTTGACTGGCCTTGTATCTATGTTTCCTATTATTAGTAATACTGACCTTGTATATATATATATATTTATATGTTTCCTATTATTAGTAATACTGACCTTGTATATATATATTTACATGTTTCCTATTATTAGTAATACTGACCTTGTATATATATTTATATGTTTCCTATTATTAGTAATACTGACCTTGTATATATATTTATATGTTTCCTATTATTAGTAATACTGTCCTTGTATATATATATATATATATATATATATATATATATTTATATGTTTCCTATTATTAGTAATACTGTCCTTGTATATATATATTTATATGTTTCCTATTATTAGTAATACTGACCTTGTATATATATATATTTATATGTTTCCTATTATTAGTAATACTGTCCTTGTATATATATATATTTATATGTTTCCTATTATTAATAATACTGTCCTTGTATATATATATTTATATGTTTCCTATTATTAGTAATACTGACCATATATATATATATATATATATATATTTATATGTTTCCTATTATTAGTAATACTGACCTTATATATATATATATATTTATTTATATGTTTCCTATTATTAGTAATACTGACCTTATATATATATATATATTTATTTATATGTTTCCTATTATTAGTGAGATCTCAATTGGACCTTGTTCTTGTGTCTGGCAAGTGGTTCTGTTGAAGTTAAATGGAAGAGGAGCTGCAGTGTCTGAGGCTTCACATTATACAGAACTTTCATTATATTCCACACAGAACACATTGACTTTATCTCAAGCTCAGCTCATTTTCTCACTTGTTTTTCACCAAGGTTCTCTCTTGATACAATGACTCCTCCGTGTTCTCTCTCACATCCACGTGACACTGAAACAACATGTTAAAGTCACAGATAACCCGCACGTTTAAAGGGAACCCCAGGGAAATCCTAAGGGATGTCATTGTTTCCTTTGGAGAGTTTAGCAAATGCAGGAACAGGGACCTGTTATCCAGAATGCTTGGTACTGGGGTTTTACAGATAAAGGATCTTTCAATAATTTGTATCCCAATACTAAAAAATCACATAAACATGAAATAAAGCCAATAGGCTGGTTTTGCCTCCAATAAGGATTAATTATATCTTAGTTGGGATCAAGTACAAGCTACTGTTTTATTATTACAGGTATGGGACCTGTTATCCAGAATGCTCGGGACCTGGGCTTTTCCAGATAACAGATCTTTCCATAATTCAGATCTTCATACCTTAAGTCTACTAGAAAATCATATAAACATGAAACAAAGCCAATAGGCTGGTTTTGCTTCCAATAAGGATTAATTATATCTTAGTTGGGATTAAGTACAAGCTACTGTTTTATTATTACAGAGAATACAAAATTGAATTATTTGGATTAATGGAGTCTATGGGAGACGGCCATTCCCTAAGTTGGAGCTTTCTGGATAAGAGATCCTATGGCTGTACTGAGCAATGTGCTCCAATATTTCATGAGAAATGTACTTGACCTTGACAAACTGTATGATTAATGTGATGGCACCACTTTATTGCTGGGTGCTACTGCATGGGGTGCAGTTCAGTGACGTTTGGGTTGGTCTGTAAGGAATGAATTAGAGGAGTATAAATAAGAGAGTATAAATAAGAGTATAAATAAGAGGAGTATAAATAAGAGTATAAATAAGAGGAGTATAAATAAGAGTATAAATAAGAGGAGTATAAATAAGAGGAGTATAAATAAGAGGAGTATAAATAAGAGGAGTATAAATAAGAGTATAAATAAGAGGAGTATAAATAAGAGTATAAATAAGAGGAGTATAAATAAGAGTATAAATAAGAGGAGTATAAATAAGAGTATAAATAAGAGGAGTATAAATAAGAGTATAAATAAGAGGAGTATAAATAAGAGTATAAATAAGAGGAGTATAAATAAGAGGAGTATAAATAAGAGTATAAATAAGAGGAGTATAAATAAGAGTATAAATAAGAGGAGTATAAATAAGAGGAGTATAAATAAGAGTATAAATAAGAGGAGTATAAATAAGAGGAGTATAAATAAGAGTATAAATAAGAGGAGTATAAATAAGAGTATAAATAAGAGTATAAATAAGTGGAGTATAAATAAGAGGAGTATAAGTAGGAGTATAAATAAGAGTATAAATAAGAGTATAAATAAGAGAGGGACACATTGTATGACAGGCTGGTGTATTACAGTTGTATCAGAGACAATGTAGTTTCATCCCATGAATACAGACTGGGGGTCGGGCACAATGTTCTCTCTTTTTATATAAGAGAAAATAAAATGTGAGGTACAGACGCTGCGCTTGCTACTGCTATACATTAACTGCCAAATACATTTCCTATTCACTTCCCCTTTTAACCTCTCGCCTCTCATGATGAAAGTTACCATAACAACATATTTACCCACTTGTTATTTTCTCTCCACTTACTGACTCCTTATATAATCAGCTCATCTAATAATGGCTCTTTAACCCCGTATAGTGTTAATGCCTGCACTCGTTATTAACCCCTCGTTACTATTAACCCCCTCGTTATTATTAACCCCTTATTATTATTATTAACCCCTTATTATTATTATTATTATTATTAACCCCTCATTAGTAAAACCTTATTATTATTATTATTATTATTAACCCCTCATTATTAACCTATTATTATTATTATTAACCTCTTATTATTATAAACCCTCATTATTAACCCCTCGTTATTAACCCCTCATTATTAACCCCTCATTATTAACCTCTTATTATTATTATTTTTATTATTATTATTAATCCCTCATTATTAACCTCTTATTGTTATTAATAACTCCTCATTATTAACCGCTCATCATTAACCTCTTATTATTATTTAAACTCCAGTCTGGCCTTTGGGGGCAAAACTTTTTCAGGGTTTTCAAGGTAAAAAGTTTTTTGGGAAAGAGTGATTTAGGGAAAAAACTCAAAATAAGACAGATTTCATCAGATTTTAACTGAACTGATTAAATCAAGCTTTTTAAATCAAACTGTGGATTCCAGTTTTGTCAGACTTTAATGTGAAAATCTGAGACAAGTTGCAATTAGTCATTATTCGATGAATACAAAAATGTTTACTTAAAGGAGAACTACCCTTTGTAATTCTAACAGAATCCTTATCTTTGGCAGTAATTGAGCAGGATCTATATTTGTGTTCCACAGACAGCAACTTTCTGCTGGCTAATGCCCAGGTGCAACACGGCTTTCCCATTGTCTACTGCTCCGATGGGTTTTGTGATCTCACGGGCTTTGGCCGGACGGAGGTCATGCAGAAGAATTGCACCTGCCGCTTTCTGTACGGGGTGGAGACCAGTGATAACGTCATCCAAGAGATTGAAAGGGCCCTGGAAGACAAGCAGGAATACCAGGCGGAAGTCTGTCTCTACAAGAAGGATGGTGGGTGCTCATAACCTTCTCTATGGGTGTCAGGGATCATCAACCTTAATCTGAAGGGCAGTAGGTCAGGTTTTCCTACTTCAGCCTAGTTAATCACAAACTCAAGTCAATAAAGAGATTCCTTGGCTTATTCTGGGCCTGGAACTCCTATGAAATTCTGGGCAATAGATGGTGTAGGGTTCGGGGAGAGGACCTTTGTAATTCAGCTTCTACAAAGTTCGGAGAACTTGGTTCTTTGGTAGTGGGATTGGGCATGGTTAGAAAGAAAGAGGCCGTACACCAGGAGTGCTCATACTTTGCTAAAGGGAAGTCTACTTTAAAGGGATCCTGTCATGTGAAAAAACATTTTTTTTCAAAATGCATCAGTTAATAGTGCTGTTCCAGAAGAATTCTGCACTACAATCCATTTCTCAATCCATTTTTTTATATTTCATTTTGAAATCTGACATGGGGCTAGACATTTTGTCAATTTCCCAGCTGCCCCAAGTCATGTGACTTGTGCTCTGATAAACGTCAGTCACTCTTTACTGCTGTACTGCAAGTTGCAGTGATATCACCCCTCCCTTTCCCCCACCCAGCAGCCTAACAACAGAACAATGGGAAGGTAACCAGATAACAGCTCCCTAACACAAGATAACAGCTGCCTGGTAGATCTAAGAACAACACTCAATAGTAAAATCCAGGTCCCACTGAGACACATTCAGTTACATTGAGAAGGAAAAACAACAGCCTGCCAGAAAGCAGTTCCCTCCTAAAGTGCTGGCACAAGTCACATGACCAGGGGCAGCTGGGAAATTGACAATATGTCTAGCCCCATGTCAGATTTCAAAACTGAATATAAAAAAATCTGTTTGCTCTTTTGAGAAATGGATTTCAGTGCAGAAGTCTACTGGAGTATCACTATTAATGGATGTGTTTAAAAAAAAACCCATGTTTTCTCATGACAGTTTCCCTTTAAGTAACGTTGCCCATTAGGATCTACATTCATAAAATCTTTCTTAGCTTTATGTTTCATGGAAAATATTGCTTAAATACTGATTCATTGGAAATGTATGTTAGGATCTACATTCATAAATTCATTCTTAGCTTTATTTGTTTGTTATATTTAATAAACAGCTATTTCTTATGTACAATTAATATATTAAATATCTGAATGAGAAGCATGAAACAGGAGGGTGATATAGACAAGCAGTTTGTTGACAGTGTCTTGAGACCTACTGATCCCCAGATAAAGGTCTACTGGTAGATCCCCATCTACGCCCTTCATGTTGGTCAATGATAAACACAAGCGCCTTCATGTTCCTAATGTCTTTGTCTCTTCGTGTAGCAAATCTGTTCTGGTGCCAGCTGGACATTGTGCCCATCAAGAATGAGAAGGGAGAGGTGGTCCTGTTCTTGTTCTCATTTAAGGACACGACGGAGATCAGAATGCGGATTCAATACAGCGATAAGAAGGAAGGTGGGTCTGAGAAAGAGTATCAGCTCTTCATACATATACAGTATACGCAATATCATCTCAAGCCAGTCTCCCTTTATTTCCTAGAGAAACACAAGAATCGGCGGCCTGGTTCTTCTCACTTCAGGGCATCAAGGAGACAAAGCAGGACCATGCTGTGCCAGATGTCTGGCCAAGTTACTGGCAGGAACAAGAGTGACCTTAAACTCAATAGTGTAAGCCGCCATCCTAGGTTTGGCAAATGATTCATCCACAATGAAGATGATATGTGGCCAGTCATGGATACACTGTATAATGTCATGAAATGTTCATCTCAAGCTGTGTTATAGGATACAGATGTGGTTGTGAGGGTTCATAGATGGTTGGTTGTGGTTCTTGTGCCGACTGTATTCTCTAGGGAACCATCCAGTGCTTGTGGAAGGCTGATGTTTATTTAGTGAGTTGGGTGCTCAGGTGCTACAGGGAGGTGATAATGAATAGAACAATAGTTTATGTGTCGCAGTTATTCTCAGGTGGTGCCGGGAAACAACACAACATTATTCTGTTAGAAAAAGCTCATAATACTGCAACATCTTTTTATTGCAATCTCTGCCGGCAGCTAGTGGGTTAAACATGTTAATCCTTTAATGCCCCAACCAATGGCTTCAACATCAAGTGAGGTTGGCACAGAGCAACATGCAATTTCTAAACACCAGATGTTCTGTTTCTGATGCCTTCCCCAAATTTTATCAGACTCTCCATTAACCTCTGGGCCGTAATCTGGTCCCGCCATGTCCAGATAAGAATGTTCTAGGTCGTTGGATGCGGGGAAAAGGTTTTTGTCCAATGGATGAAAAGGGAAGAGAGAAAACCTGCAGGAGGAGAAATGAGTTCAGCTTTAATCAGATCAGGGGAGAACGTGTAAGAGATAAGCAGGATTATGCTCAGTTACTCAATGGCCGGGATCAAAGGAGCAATTTGATTGGATGCCTGGGGAAGCCACATTTTGCTAGAAATGTAACTGGATTTGGTCAACTTTAGAAAGCATAGTCAGTCAGTAATTCCTGGGGAACAAAGTTATATCATAAAAGTTATATCATATATTCCCAACACAGTCACAGCCATAATCTGCCCAACATCATGGAATAAGGTGGCACATTTACTTAACTTACATGAAATTACTCTTCAAACAGTGTCGGACTAGAACACCAGGGGCCCAGCCAGTGGCTTAACTAGATATTACTGGGCCCCACAGAAAATTGTTTTTCAGGCCCCCAAAATGTCTAGAGGTTGACCAGTTTTAACAATATTACTTGAAATTGTTTATGAATTAGGACCTCATGGGGCCCCCATACTTCCAGGGCCCCCCTACAGCCGCAGGGTCTGCTTCCTCTGTAGTTAGGGTCTGTAGGGAATGGCCATGAAATAGGGCAAATGTTTAGCAGCATGAGGGACCACCGACACCTGGGAGCCTCCGGGATTTTTCCTGGTATCCCAGTTTGACACCATCTACAAATGTAGATTGGCCTCTAATGTTATTGACTGTCCTTGTGATTCAGTAACCAGCAGAGTGATTCCATAACCAGCACTGAAACATACAGAGTAATGCCCTAATCACTCAACTTGACCCCTTTGCTCCCTTTTCTCTTTGTCTCTGCAGAACCTGTTAGACAACAAGCCTTCCCTCCCGGAGTACAAAGTAGCCTCAGCCGAGAAGCCTCGCTTCATCCTCCTCCATTACAGCATCTTCAAAGCCCTCTGGGACTGGCTCATCCTATTGGCCACTTTCTATGTGGCCGTCACCGTTCCTTACAACGTTTGCTTCACGGGCCACAACGACAGCGTTTCTGCTGCTCGTAGTACCATCGTCAGTGACATTGCAGTGGAAATGCTCTTTATTATAGGTCAGCACAAAAACAAAAATCTCCAAACTCCCGGGTTATTGCACTTCATGGGTTCAATGGGTTAAAGTTATTGAATATGCCTGCCAATACATACTTGTTTTATTTATTCTGATTTTGAATTAGTGTGTATAAAATAATCTGTTCTTTCCTGGGGGAACCTGGATATATTGGGGCTTTGGACAGAGGAAGATTAGATTCAGAAATGATAAATGTATGTTATTTAAGCTTTCATATTTGTCTGTTGCATTGGAGAAGATGTTATTGGGGGATCTTACAATTAATTCATACTCTGGGCAAAAGCAAAGGTGAAAGACCTTTATATGTCCCATGGAATGCTCTGCAACAGGAGCGCCATTATGGAATTCCTCTCCTGACATTCCCATTGGATGAATACAAAGAGTGCACTCATTTCATGCAGCTGAAAATGTGCTTCCTTCATTGAAGCTTTGGTGAAATGGTTCATGGATGGAAAATTTAAGGGTTAATTATTGGGTGAAATGCATAAGAGTATAAGTGAATATAGGTGAGGAATAACATAGGAAGAAAGGGAAAAGAGTGGCCATGGACATAGACATCCAATACGTGAGTGAAGGGAGAGATGTTTAATATAAATATGACCCATCAGTCCATATCTCAGCCTCAATTCCCTGCCTGTTTTCCTCTGGCCAATCAATATAGTCAAACACATACAAAATTCTCCAAGAAGAAGCATTTCTCATGGGAAATTAAAGTAAATGAATACACAGAATGGTTTATATTTGCTTTTTGAAAAAATATGAAACCTTTCAGAGTTCTTGCCCCCAGACTAATATAAATGTTTCTATCTATGCCCTTGATTTGCATTTGTGGGTCTGTCTGACGGGAACTTGGCCTGTTTGGCACCAACACACACACACACAAATTTATATCTGAATTGTCATGTTCTGCTTCATATAAATCCATAATTCAATAGCTGGCCGCTTCATAATAAAACAATATAATAAAAAGTAATTCATTTTTAATATTTCATTAAAATCCACATTTAATCAATCACCTTAAAGGTGCACTCTAGACTTTGCCCTTGGTGGTCCCCCTTTGCCCTAGGAGCAGAAGCCATGAAAAGCTGCCCTTGGTGTAGCATTGAGGTTCATTATGCAGGGTCTGTATCTCTGTCCATCAAGGGGAATGGTCATTGAAGCCAAGAGTTATCCATCGACCAGTTTGGTCAGATAGCAGAAGGGATACTCTCATCATTCATCAGCCATAATTTTAACTCCATCCTACTTTTATCCAAACAGATATCATCTTGAATTTTCGGACCACCTATGTGAGTCATTCTGGGCAGGTGGTGTATGAAACCCGCTCTATCTGCATCCACTATCTGGCCACTTGGTTCTTTGTAGACCTCATTGCAGCTTTGCCTTTTGACCTTCTCTATGCATTCAATGTCACGGTGGTAAGAGCAGCCTACTATCTAATTACATCAGCTCTCTATCATACACTCGTACAGCTTTTTGTAATTTGAACACCCTAATGCCTTATGGGGTTCAGGGTGACTGTATTTTTAGCATATGTCATGCTTACATCTCATGAATGCTTCCAAGTTATTGGCTTAAAGGGAAAATGTAATCATCAAACTCATAACTCTCAGCTGTCTCTGCTCAGGTGGCACAGTCAAGTTTTATGAACCCCAAAACTGGGTCCCACCATGAATCTGCTGTCCCGCTTACAGCAGATTCATGGTGTATCTCTTGGAGTGGATTCGGGTGCTTTAACTTATCCTTGTTATTTTTATTAAGATATTGGCCATGAAACAAAGAACTCTTGGGACCGATATAAAATGTTAGACCTATTTTTTACCTATATAATATCTACATTACTACTTTGAGTAGTAGGTGTTCTACCTTCACTTGTATGTGGGTTATGTAATAAACATTGGTGGAATTATATATTACTTGGCCCCACAGAAAATGATTATTCGGGCCCCCAAACTGTCTAGAGGTTGACCTGTTTCACCAGTATTCGTTGTATATGAATTAGGGTTTCATGGGCCCCTATACCTCCTGACCCCTCTGCAGCCGCAGGGTCTGCTTCCTCTGTAGTTACACTCCTGGTAGTAATAGACACAAGGAACTGGTAACAAACAGTAGCCAACTAGCCAATTAGCAGGTAGTATTTACTGGTTTAAAAGCAAACATCTTATTGGATGCCATGGGTTTGTACGCCTGGGCAGACTTAATTCATTTTATTACATATGGCTGATAGTTTGTTCCTCAAGCAAACAACACAAACAAATAATCTTCAGGAGATGAAAACAATGTTAATAAAGTATATTATGTGTGATAGATTGCACCATTTAATCATTACTTGGCATATCTCAGGGCGCTACAGAATATTATTCCACTAAAACAAAACTCTCTCCTGGTAAAAGAATAAAAATAAAAGAAATCAAAGTGGAGTCAGCAGAGTGCGGCATTAACGACTCCTGTAGAGGCAAAAGCATAAAACGCGTTTCCACATTACCTTCTATTTATAAACCTGCCATTAGACTTGAGGAAAAGGTGTTGAATCAATGAGCTACATCTTCACATGATTCTTCATAGAGACCAGGAGCGCTAACACAGAAACCGTAGCAGTAACAATTGGATACTCAGGATTGGATATTGGATATTTAGGGACATGGCCAATACATGTGGGGAAATGGATCAAGTAGGGGATATCATACCACCAAATTAGGATACACCCATATTTGGAATGTGTGGAATTCAAAATGATTAAACAGGAAATTCACCTATAAATAAGTGTTTATTTGTTTGCCCTCACTACTCCTTTTTATTTGGTATCTCCCTTTATTATATCTTCTACCCCCATTTGTGCCATATTCATTCTACAGTTTTCATGTCTCCCTCCCTATCTCTGTTCTTCATATTTGACATGTCCATGTTCATTCTTCTGTCACACCCTATGTTCTAGTCCCTTTGTATTTCAATATCCTTGCATTCTTTGACACCTTACAGCTTATTTTTGGGTGACTGGTTCCTCAGAGGTGCCATATGTTCCCTTCCCATTGAAGAGGGCACCAGCATATTCAGCCTGCATGATTAATATTTTTGTTTTGAGTTGACTGTGGAGTAGACCATGTGAGGGTGCATTATAGTTTAGGGCTGACTGCAGAAGGGGTATTAACTGACTCCAGCGCATACGGAAATTGCATTAAAATCAAATCAGGCCTAAGAGGGTGGTCTGGAATTCTTTATTTAGCATTTGTGTCTTGGTGAGTCTGACATTTTTGTTCTTTGTCCTCCTTTTCATCATGAAAGACGTCTCTGGTCCATCTACTAAAGACCATCAGGTTGTTGAGGCTGCTGAGGCTGCTGCAGAAGTTGGACCGCTATTCTCAGTACAGTGCCATGGTGCTAACTCTTCTAATGTCCATGTTTGCCCTCCTCGCTCATTGGATGGCGTGCGTCTGGTATGTCATTGGCCGCAAGGAGATGGAAAGTAATGACCCAGTCACCTGGGACATTGGTAAGCTTTGAAAGATTTAGATTCATTTTAGAGCCTTTAATGTACACTATGGTTTTGGAATGTCTATAGGAAGACAAATTACTGATTATATTAGATATTATTGGTATAATCCCACAAAACCTTACAAAGACAATGTCTAAATGTTTCATAAAACAGACAATTTACATGGGTAGAGAATATACACAGAGCTGATACAAATTAAAGGACAATATATTTCTTTCTTTAATGTATGTAAGTCAATACTGATTTTGCCTACTGTCTCTTCAAAGGTTGGTTACATGAGCTTGGAAAGAGACTTGAAGCCCCCTATATAAACAACTCCCTGGGTGGACCATCTATACGCAGTGCTTATATTGCTTCCCTCTACTTTACCCTCAGCAGCTTGACCAGTGTTGGTTTTGGGAATGTGTGCGCCAATACCGATGCTGAAAAGATATTCTCTATATGCACCATGCTCATTGGAGGTGAGCCCCTCACTCTTATTTCTAGTGCTACAATATCTTGATTGTCATGAAATACTGCCAATGAATAGGAACTATGGTGGAGTGTTATTAGGCTGAATTTATTGCCCTGTTGAGTCAGCAGTAAAAGTGTCTAGGTTGTCCCCAGCTGGTTTGCAACCAACTCTCAATGGACAATCCCCAACCGGCTGTATTGATTCAGTATATTGGATCACATAAGGCATCAGCTACAAACACCATTATTAGATGCATAAACCAATGTCCTCTTTATCTGAGCCCTGACCATATATCAATGCTTACTGGCATGTCCAGAGTCATGCCCAACTCAAGAGCCCACCAGCCCGCCACCACCGCTCCCTTTTCTGCTACACAACTTACTTCATGTCAATTTGGCTGCACCTCCAGGGGAAAAAGAAATCAAGATGGCCATGGAGCTGACTTGCAGACAGGTGATAAGGGTCAACAAGGTTGGGCCCACTGGGATATTTCCTGGTTTACTAGGGGACCAGTGTGAACCTGGACATGTCCCACCAGGTATCCTCATAGCAGCTGTTTTGGCTTCTCCATAAATTGAAAAGGACTTGCTTGCTTGGCTACATAGCCTTTAAGTTAAACCCCTGCAGCCATTTGTAAACAAACAAAACCCATCATACCCTAAGTGATAATGTCTCCCATGCTTGTAATCTCTATTTACTACAACTGGAATGAAATCTGTCCCCAAATTTGGTCTTATAATCAGGTCTCACAAAATTGTTGAAATAAAACAGATTTTGATTTGACCTGGTTAAAGAAAACTGGAGGTTTGAATGGAGCAACAGATGGAGTAGTAGAGACAGGACAAGAGATCCAGTTGATGGTAGCTAAGTAGAAAGAATGCTTATATGCCAACAGCTACACAGGTTTCAGTTCTGCATTACTCTGACACTGGAGGGAGAACATCTACTAGGTCTTCTGGAGGAAGCAAAACTGAAATGAATATTAACAATCAGGTGTATTTGTTTGTTTATTGCTTTAGAGTCACCCTCGTCCTATTTTAACATACAGTGTAATAACTTTTCATTTCTTGTTTCATTTCAATACTCATTGCAAAGTTTCATTTGAATCTGAAGAGCTGTTTCTCTTATTGAACGGGATCTGGAGACGTTGATGACTCCATATTATAGAGCTTGAGTTTGAACAGGGCGGATTATGATATTTTGATTTTATGATCATCTCCTTGCTTTCCTGCAGCTCTCATGCATGCCGTGGTATTTGGTAATGTGACGGCCATTATCCAGCGCATGTATTCACGCCGTTCCCTCTATCACACCCGCATGAAGGACCTCAAGGACTTTATCCGCGTTCACCGGTTGCCGCAGCAGCTTAAGCAGCGCATGTTGGAGTACTTTCAGACGACCTGGTCTGTCAACAATGGTATTGATGCTAACGAGGTAGGTAGCAATTTAATTAGGTTTTTGTTCCCAAGGAAATTGCATTATAATTTGGTCACAGAAGAACGGCTGATTGGATCATCTGGTAACAAATTTAATCCAATTCTGAATTATATGTGAATGCATTTGCTTTCTAAAGGCAGATACTAGTGGACATAAGAGAGGCGGCAGTTGCAGAATTGCGACTGTACAATTATTTATTGAGATGCAATAAATCCATCTCTTTCTTCTGTTGCAGCTTCTGAAAGACTTCCCAGACGAGTTGCGTGCTGATATCGCTATGCACCTGAACAAGGACATATTGCAGCTTTCCGTGTTTGAGACTGCAAGCCGTGGCTGTCTGCGTGCCCTCTCGCTGCATATAAAGACCTCCTTCTGCGCGCCAGGGGAATACCTTCTTAGGCAGGGAGATGCTCTACAAGCCAACTACTTTGTCTGCTCAGGGTCTCTAGAAGTCTTGAAGGATGACATGGTGTTGGCCATTCTTGGTAATGTCCCACTGCTGATGTGCAATTCACAGAAAAAGATCTACAGTATTCATATCTGAAGTTGTTCATTTACAAGTTAATCGGACAACATTCCTTTTCTCTGGGTCTAGAACCTACAGCAACTCAGAACTTAATGGTCCGCTGGAATTTAACTAATGAAAACAAACATCTGTTATTGGTTTTTAAACTTCACATTACTATTACATGCCCCGGTAGCATTGTGTGTTCCACAGGTAGAACTGGTTCATCAAGTCCCACCCATGGTTATTATGCCACTACCTGCTGTGAGTCCTACCAACTAATTGGATACAACAAATTAAAAAAAATGGTAACTTATATATCACTCTTGACTGCACCCCAACCCAGTTAAAAACAAACATGCCCAGACTGGATTTTTTAGACTTTCATACTACTTGTTCTATATCTACTGCAGAGGTTGCTTCTTCTATAGCTTCACCAGAGCTTGCTTCTTCTATAGTTACACCAGAGTCTGCTTCTTCTACAGTTACACCAGAGTCTGCTTCTTCTATAGTTACACCAGAGTCTGCTTCTTCTATAGTTACACCAGAGCTTGCTTCTTCTATAGTTACACCAGAGTCTGCTTCTTCTATAGTTACACCAGAGTTGGCTTTTTCTATAGTTACACCAGAGTCTACTTCTTCTATAGATACACCAGAGTCTGCTTCTTCTATAGTTACACCAGAGCTTGCTTCTTCTATAGTTACACCAGAGTCTGCTTCTTCTATAGTTACACCAGAGTCTGCTTCTTCTATAGTTACACCAGAGTCTGCTTCTTCTATAGTTACACGAGAGTCTACTTCTTCTATAGTTACACCAGAGTCTGCTTCTTCTATAGTTACACCAGAGTCTGCTTCTTCTATAGTTACACCAGAGTCTACTTCTTCTATAGTTACACAAGAGTCTGCTTCTTCTATAGTTACACCAGAGTCTGCTTCTTCTATAGTTACACGAGAGTCTGCCTCTTCTATAGCTACACCAGAATCGGCTTCTTCTATAGTTACACCAGAGTCAGCTTCTTCTATAGTTACACCAGAGTCAGCTTCTTCTATAGTTACACCTGAGTCAGCTTCTTCTATAGTTACACCTTAGTCGGTTTCTTCTATAGTTACACCAGAGTCTGCCTCTTCTATAGCTACACCAGAGTCAGCGTCTTCTATAGTTACACCAGAGTCTGCTTCTTCTATAGTTACACCAGAGTCTGCTTCTTCTATAGTTACACCAGAGTCTGCTTCTTCTATAGTTACACGAGAGTCTACTTCTTCTATAGCTACACCAGAATCGGCTTCTTCTATAGTTACACCAGAGTCAGCTTCTTCTATAGTTACACCAGAGTCGGCTTCTTCTATAGTTACACCAGAGTCGGCTTCTTCTATAGTTACACCAGAGTCTGCTTCTTCTATAGTTACTCCAGAGTCGGCTTCTTCTATAGTTACTCCAGAGTCGGCTTCTTCTATAGTTACACCAGAGTCTGCTTCTTCTATAGTTACTCCAGAGTCGGCTTCTTCTATAGTTACACCAGAGTTGGCTTCTTCTATAGCTACACCAGAGTCTGCTTCTTCTATAGTTACACCAGAATCGGCTTCTTCTATAGTTACACCAGAGTCGGCTTCTACTATTGGTACACCAGAGTCGGCTTCTTCTATAGTTACACCAGAGTTGGCTTCTTCTATATTTACACCAGAGCCTGCTTCTTCTATATTTGGGATTGTACATCAGTATTACTCCTGTGGATTAATGAGTTTCATTTTCTTTCTGTTGCAGGTAAAGGAGATCTGATTGGTGCTGATCTGTCCAACAAAGATCAGGTCATTAAAACAAATTCTGACGTAAAGGCCCTGACATATTGTGACCTGCAGTACCTTAGCCTTCGAGGACTTCTGGAAGTTTTGGAACTTTATCCTGAATATTGCAACAAATTCATGGCAGATATCCACCACGACCTGACCTTTAACCTGCGAGAGGGCAGTGAGACAAATGTAAGGGTGTCCTTATTTAATAATATAATAATAGCACAATCAAGGTAATGTCACATAAAGCTGCTGGTTTCTGTAATCTTCTTGTGGGAAACAGAGGCAACCAAAATATTTGGAATTCATTCCATTTGCTTCTTATAATTATATCTCAGAATGATGACGACGATGATGATGATGAAGCTCGTGGCACATGATGTTTTATTATGAGCAACGCAATTACCTTAAATTATGATGTAATGCAACTATTGACTAAGAACAATGGAGCCAACCCTATTTTCCCATAATAAGCCCAGACCACTATATAATAAAACCCCTTATTTCTTAGAGTCTGGGCTCCCTGGGAGTTTCTGATCCTTGAGTCTCCACTGGAACTTATGTATTGTATAATTAATACATAATATGGCACTGTATTATGCCCAGTTTGCTATTTAATTTGAAATCTAATGTTAACATTAGCAACATGAACATTTACTAGACAGGGGGTCTCCCTCTGAGGTTGGGCAAAACCTTGGTCAGCGATTAGGTGAATATACATGGTCAGGCCCATTATTACAGAGGACAGAAAAGCAATGTTTGGCAAAGTTTAGAAAGATACAAGATGGCCTAAAATATCTTCATGTGAAGGCACTGGGTTCCTTAGTAAAGGTATAAGTAAAGTTAGTAGTATAACCCTTTCCTGCAGAAGAACCTGTTGTAGCCAACACAAGAACCAGCCTGGTTCTCTAAAAACCCAAAGTCTTTCTTTGTGATGCAGAAATCGTTACAAGTCAGTGTAAATATTGCTAATGTTCTTCACTTCCCAAGTCATGGCATAATAACTCTAATTCACAGGGAACAAGATGAAAAACACAATATATACATTGTAAATGTGATAAACGCAAGCCTTATTGAAGTACCCACTTGCTTTATAAAGTGACTTACATTGACTATGTTTTTTATTGATTAGGGTTAACAGATATTGTAACTGCTGAATAATCTGCTGAAGGAACGTGTTTTCTTGTTTCGCAGGGTTGTTACAGATTCTCTCGCTCACCACGTCTATCCCAGGTATCTGATTCTTGTTCCTTTCTAGTTTTATACCTTTGTTTTATAGTATTCTACATCATTTATAGTTTAGTATTACATAGAAGGCTATAGCATTAGAGCTTTTCTCTTTAAAGAAAGCCATTTATCTCTGATGCATCAGTGACCTGAATCTCTTGGAACATCTCTGCATGTCTTAAACACACCATTATTATTATTATTATTTGTTGTAAAGGGCAAAAACAGAATAGAAAATTGTACAATAATGGAAAGCGTTCTACAGAGAGATTATTATGGAAAATATCACTGGTTAATTAAATATTATAAAAGCTGGGCTTGAAATGCTGAAACCTACAAGAAATGGGTCACGTATGAAATGTAAGGTATTAAGGGAGAAACGCTAGTCGTTACTTGTAGTTTTGTTATATATGATGTTCAAACATTTTGAGGCTGAGTGGGGTGTCCTATGAAGGAAAGGTGAATGTAGGGGGGCCCATCCATTGTTTAATACAGTCTTAATCTGTCCCTGGCAGTATGCATATTTCAGCATCAGAAAGTGTTAAAAATTGGAAAAGGAGAACACTATCTTTGATGTCTCTGAAAGCAAAAATAATTTATATAGCGACCAATGAGAAGCTTAGCCACAGATTGCAGAATGATATTGAAACTTATGACAATATTTGGTCACCCTGGTTGGCATATGAAAAAGATGCTTTTTTAATGTCATCATTGCATGCTTAAAGGGCACCTTTTGGGGTAAGCTGATACCCCCAACCAAAAGTGCGGGCTGATAGAGCCCGCATTCCGGTTGGGGGTTTCAGTGTTTTTTAAAAAAAAAATTGCCCCTCGCAAGCGCTAGCGGCCCCGCTCCGGGAGGGAGCTCCCGGAGCGAGCAGCCGCATCTCCCTAGGCGCGCGTCTGAATGACGTCACGCGCATGCGCAGAATGAAAAGCTGCCTGAATTGAGGCCGCTTTTTCATTCTGCGCATGCGCGGCTATGGAGATGCGGCTGCTCGCTCCGGGAGCTCCCTCCCGGAGCGGGGCCGCTAGCGCTTGCGAGGGGCAATTTTTTTTTTTAAAAACACTGAAACCCCCAACCGGAATGCGGGCTCTATCAGCCCGCACTTTTGGTTGGGGGTATCAGCTTACCCCAAAAGGTGCCCTTTAAAAGAGAGGGGGGAATGAGGAGAAAGGGGATAGAAGCAGAGATTGAGAGAGATAATTAAGAGAAACCCAGCCACCTATTAGGGATGTTTGGGGTTTTTTTTTTTTGTCTGATGGGGTTATCTGTGTTATATGTATGTACAAAGCCCATAATGTGTGCTATTTGGGAATAGAAATAGGTAGATTTACGAAATGTATGTAAAATGTGGGCTATTTGCTATTTTTAGAAACAATGTGGATATACATGTTTGATGTAATTTGAAAATTAATAAAATGTTTTTAAAAGAAAGTGTTAAAAAGCATCTTCAGCCCTTTTTGCATTTTGCATACATTTTCCATTTTTTGTGAGATATTTGCAGTTGTAGTCAGTTTTAGACTGCTGATACCAGCCTATACAGCTGTCTTTGAAGGGCATGTGAAGGGCTTTGCCAGTATAAAATGCTGAGGGTAAATGGGCATCAGGATCAGTGGTATTGTATCAATGTCTTCTAGCCTCGTCCTGAATCTGGTGCCACTCCAGACAAGAAACTGGCGTCGATCTTGGAAGATAGTGACGAGACTGATGATTTCTTCCGTCATTCACCCGCCTCAATGACCCGCAGAAAGCTGCTGCTCCCCAGCCTTAACAGTCCTGTGCGACGAAGCTCCCTCAGCAGCCTCCTTGGTGATGATTTGCGACAGTTTCATGCCTTAAGGCGCAACTGCCGCTCACCAGCCCGCAGTAACCACGGTCGAAGCCCCTCTCCCCAGTGTCGCAAAGCGGAGAGAGTGAGTGACTCTGAGGCCTCACGGAAGCCGGCCAACCTTCTCATCCCTGCCCTAAACACATACGCTCCCCCAAATTTAAGCCCTCGGTGAGTTTCACATGTCTGGCCTTGTAGACTCTCTTCTTTTAGCATTCCTGCAACTCTCTGAATATTTTTGTCACTTTCTTCTGATGAAGTGTAGTTTCCTGCTGAAGAAAGTTCCTGCTTTCATAGTTATTTCACTTTTTTTTTTTCTAACTCCCCAGGGTGGTGGATGGAATAGAGGACAATGGAGGGGTGTCTGAGAGCCAGACGTTTCAATTCAATGTAGACAACTCTCGAGCGAGATCACCCACCAGACAGTCTCCGGGCGCAGGTAAAAGGCTTTAGAGTATTGTGTAAATCACCTGTCTATGGGGAACCCGTAAATTCTTTCAAAAAGTGTTTTTATGGGGTGCTTATGTCTTTATACCCAATGACAGTTCCCTATGTAGTATTGACAGTCAACATTATCATCGCTGGACCCTTGTTGACAACACAAGTCAATCCTGCTACATAGTGACAGTAATACGAGTGATTATTATTTATCATTTATATCATGGCAACAGTACTAATCACACTTGCCTGGGCTGCAAATAGAAAGTAATTACCAGGATAGCAGCGGGCACACGGGTTGTTTGATTGGAACGTACATGAGAATCAATGACTGCCCGGGGTTTGATTAACTACAACTTCCAGCTATTAAACCATCATTTCTGTCTGCTACTTTATTAATGACTAGAAGCACAATGAATGTGCAACATGTGCAGGACCAGTGACTTCTTTTAGTTCCAAACGAATGATCCTTGATTGCAGTAAGCCACTATATAAACCTTGGTATTATTCCCTTTTTTACCAATTTCCCCTGAGTCACAGCCGAATATCTGAATAGTAATTTAAATTATCCTAAATGTAATTGACATAATAAAATAAAAGCAATTCATTGTGAAAAAAAAGAAACTACAGACCTGGACAGTCCTTGGACATTGCACTTGAATGTGGCTCACGCTTAAAAAGATTGGGGGTCCCCTGATCTACAAGGGGGTCGTGTGATTAAGGAAATCAAATGTGAAATGCAATGGACAGTTCCTAATTACACAACTGCTGACAAGGCAGGGAAATAGGAATAAATGGAAAGTTGTGCTGATTTAGGAATTGAAGGCTAATTGGAGTGGAACAAATGAAGGCAAATCATTGGTGGAGAAAAATGTAGAAATAAAAACAGACAGCAAACTTGTTATCAAGCATCAATACCAGACAGCCCCAAGATAATAAAACCTCAACATGAAAACAATAGCAGAAATATAAACCCAAATCAAGTCTTGCTTCCTTCCGGTTGAGCCTTCTGGAAATCTGATGCCACCAGGTCTTCATGCCCATAGACTGAAGGCTCCATCATGGGCAATATATCTAGTTAGGGTGCTGCTAGCACAGACTAGACAGGGACTGTAGATCAGAAGACTTGGAGTAAAATATCTGGAGTATTAACTGAATTTATGGTTAAGAATTTGGTCAATTGTGTCTGAATGTTGCACTTGCTTTGTACCTTTAAAATGGAAATGCTTTCTGGGATTGGCTGTGCCAGGACCTGTCCCAGTCCTTGTTTTATTCGGCTCCTGGGGAATCCTTTGTACTTTGCCTCATCAGCATTCGGGAGAAATGGGAGCGGGTCATTGGGGTATAAAGGGAATGAACTGGATGCCATATCTGTTCAACCAGAGGCTTCTCTATGACGGGTTCATTGCTAAGTAAAGCACTTTAAGTAGATTCTATGATTCTGCCTTTAGTATTCATGTTGAATCTGTACAGAAGGGCCAAAACAAGACCATCTTTTGTTAAAATGAAACTAAAACTGGAAATACACTTTGATCCCGTGCTGGGACAACTCTGGCTGATCAGGTCTAGAGTCGTAGGCTTTTATTGGCCCATATAGGACCACCATTAGAAGATTCTCAGTGTGCGGCTACATGTTCTGCTGTTTCTCTTTTATTAAATGATGTGACTGTGATTAGCTGGATTTAACCTCTAGTCTCAGAAGATCTGCTGGGAATGAGGCAAGCGCATTAGCCATAATGAAGAGTGTGAGCAGTGGTTCCACAAGTGACATCACAAAATAAAATAATCCCAACATTAGCCATGATGGAATGGCATTGGCAATGTAGACTTATAGATAGGATCTACCATGGGAGCATTTTCATATGTTCTTCTCTACCTCTCATTGCTGCTGGACGCTGGTCTAAAACAGGAATGGAAAAAAACTGTTTATAGCTAAACTGCCACATCCAGTATCAAGGTAGTAGGCCTTGCACAGGTCGACCCACAAGGGGTGTTGTTTTGTCCCACATAACCTATTTTCTAATGCAAACATGCTCAAGTCTCGTTGTCTGGATAAATAAAATCATGTGACTTGAGAGTTTAGATTTGGATAGAGTTGGGCTGAATAATTTATACTATATTTACCCAAACACAGGTCTTGGTGTTCCCTACAAAGACTGTTTGACTGAGCCCATTTGATTTGGGAATGAGAAGGGAACATAAAACCCTGGATTGACTGAAGCCATGATACAAACTGATGGAAAAGGAATACATAGGAATATATATAATATTTGCAATGTTTCTTACTATGTTCCATATGTTCTACTGCATTGCACTGTGCACTTTACTCAACTGTCCCCTGTTTTAGGGATAAATATGGTGAATCCAGTCTTGGCTGCTGAAGCAGAAGAAATCAAGCAAAATATCTTGCGATTGAACCTAGAGGTAAGAGATCCAAATGGGGGTCCATCGCTGGTGAACTTGGTTTTGTCTTTACAGCCAAAATATTGACTGGACATTAAGGTACAATCTTTATATTCAGTCCCTCAGCTTGTCATTTACTTGAATAGAATTCATTTTGCACTAGAGAAATCAGTTTCAATTCTAGTGAGTGAATTGTAGCCCATCTATACATATAAATATATATATACGGGATTGATAAGAATGTTTACATGGCTGGTTCCATTGTTGCCTGGAGCCATCACAGAGATGTTATTTGCCAGGGATGTTAGCAGGCCCATTTCTGAGCGGCATTCATTATTTTGTTAACAAATAATCCTGAATATTTATGAATCATGGGTTAGATGTAAAATAGCAACAGGAATAAAAGCAACTTCACATGAAGAGAAAAAGGAAAAGTCTTATAGTTGCCCTTCACATTGTGGTTTTATTAGAACATTTGCTGCTCATCTTGTCAGTTGAGTCTTCCGGAATTAGGCAGAATTAGTAGAATTAAGTCAAAGGCAACTGGACATTCAGAGGGTTTTTTTCCTTGAAAATGTTTCACTCCTCATCCGAATGTTAGGGAATTCCCTGACATTTAAAACCTTGAGGGTAGTAACGTCACAGACATCCAATCACATTGCTTCAATTAAAATTCAGTAAGGTGTTGGCTGAAACTAACACACATGTGAAAGTGTGATCTAGTCAAAATGAACATTAGACTTGGGTTATTTAGGACAATGCAATGAGGACTTTAAATCAAACTTGATACAGTGACATTACATACATTATTATGGACTTGGTGGTGGCTATAGAACACATGGAAGTATACGATTGTATGGTAACAATTGACATTCAATTGATCCCAAACTGTGTTTCTATGAAACATATATATTTGTGTGTGTTCCTTGTAGATAAACAATTTGAACCAAGAAGTGTCCCAGCTGAGCAAGGAGCTTCAGCACATGATGCACTTACTCCAAACCCTTCTGGCTGCCCAGCAGTACAATGCCACCATCGGATGTCCTTACACGGTCCAAGTGTTGTCCACTCCACCATCAGCTCATGTGGGTTGCAATGATCAGCAGGCAAGATCCGGCTACAACGCAGCCCACCCTGTGCATCTCTTACAGGAATCCCCAATGGAAAGAACAGTCGGACATGCACTATTTCCTTCCGACATTGGATACAACCAAGTCCATTTCGCTAGAGTCTCACCAGACACTTGCTCAAGATCATTAGACCCAGAGACTTTCCACTCTTCAAGGGACTGGGGCTACATTCCTACTAACACACTTTGTACTACTGGGACACCTTTGTCTCATGAAGAGATGGAAAGGGCCAGGTTATTACAACATGTAGAAGAAGCAACAGCCATTCAACAGACTTCTTGTTATGGTTCTCCAGCCTCAGGACCTCCTGTCATTGGTCACTTATCTATGACCACTATGAGTTCTGTACATTCCTTTACTGATGGCCCAAATGAAAACAGCTCCCCCCAGACAACTTCCAGCAGCGACCCTAGAACTCCGACCTGACTAGTCACATAAAATAGCAGAAGAATCTGTGATTGGGCATTCTGGGCACTTAGATTTTAGTGTAGGAATATAATCTCCATGGAATGTAGTCTTTACTAAAGCACAAGAAACCAAACCAATGTTTGCGTAGAAGGTTTCATTTCTAGCTGCATGTTAGATGATATCTTAGAATACTAGGACTGTTCTGAAGCCGGGATGGCAAATTCAACACACAAGACTCAGCCGATAAGAAGTTCTGCTAATTAGTCCAGAAACCAGAGACATCTCATGATCAAAGAGCAAACCCACACTTTACAAAAAAAATCTTTCAATGTGTTTTATATACAGAGAGATTGGGCTGGTATCAGTTATAGGGAGGGTTTCCTAGCTACCACAATGTTGTGGCAATAATGCATAATGTCTGTTTATTAACCCTTGTTTCCTTGTTAACCATTATGTCCACCCTACAAACTAGAAACCGCTCTGCTTGTAGCATGAATACAGGTCCAATTGGTTCTATAAAAACCAGGCAGATACTGGAACATACTAAAAGGATTTTCAGTGTTTTTGGGAGCAGATTCAGTGAACAAATCAAACGCCATCACTTGTTACATGTATTTAACGCACAAATACTGATACGTATGTTCCATGAGTCAAAAGGAAAGGTGGCAAAGGCGTTTTTTATATGTACGGATGGAAGTTCTCTTCAGCTTATGAGGAACCTAGACAAGGCTTGACAATCTATTGGGTTATTATGCTACAGCACCCCAAGTACTGAAGACTAAGAGGAGGTTATACCGTACATGTAATAATAATGTAGAATTTGTTTTCCCATCCTGTATAGAGAAAACCCCATTGCAAATGTGTGTATATGTGTAGCATTGTGAAAACAGCTATGCAAACAGATCATGCGGAGCCAACACGGATGCACCAAATCCAGGATTCGATTTGGGATTCAACCCTTTTCAGCAGGATTTTGTCTTTATTGTCATTCATGTGCCCTGAAAAGTTTACAGGAGAATGAAGAAACTGGAGTGGGTGATAATTGTTTATTCAATGAACTGGCCCATTAGCCATCTCTGCATGAAACATCAAGAGCTCAGGAAGAATGAATGAGACCTCATAAAGAAATGATGTTCATTAGAGAAGAATGACTAATTTAGCTTGAATCTCATTCATTTATTATGAGCTGAGTGCCATTGGCCGTACTGGCTCTGCCTCATCTCAAGCTTTCAAGCCAATAACAAACTTGAAAAAGGCTTGATGGCGTTTAACTGTAATATTGGAAAACTGACTACTTTGAGCATTTCCCCCATGTAAAGTGAGTGCAGGTGCCTTAGTCTACAAACAGGGCACTATATTGGGCAGCTACACCTTTATTTTACCGAATGGAGACGTGAATGTTTCTTGTTTCCCCATTGCCTTGTTCACTGCAGGTGTTCCTGGCTCAACTTACAGTATAAAGGGGTAGTTCAGCTTAAAATGTCCATTCTCAATAATTTCATTGCAAAGGGGACAATAGACTTCCCTCTGCCATAGCTATGGACTTACACTGGCCATTCTCCAGGCTGGACAACCAGACGGCTTTACCTGGAGCCAGAACCCCACTATCAGCAGACTAACTTTCTACACTCACGTGGGACTGAAATATGATGTCTTCTAACAGGGGAGAATCATAGCTGTCAATGGCTCCAGATAAAGCCTAACCCAGCTGTCATAGCCAACTGTCCTACCCTCTGTCCTGGATCTCCAGTGTGGGAAGGCTATTGGGGTGATCAGTGCCCTTTAAATTAGGATCCATATTTAGAGAATAAGAAGCCCATTTTATGATCATCAAAACTTTACATAATTCTGGACTCATAATGAAAGATATGTTGGCCTACACTAAACCTGTTGATGTAAAAAGCTGATCTAAACCACCTTCTGTGTTTCATGCAGAGGTGACTTAAGAAGCCATGATTGATTTCATTTGTTCCTCGTCTAACTCCAAATGGAAATGCAATTCATGAGATTCTCTTACTTAATTATCTAGGTCAAGGGCAGATTCATTTTTACATCCAACATCTTAGCACATCATCAAGGAAAAATATTCAGCAGCTGTTAAGAGAAATTGGCCTTGTTATTTCCGAAGCCTTGAGAACGTTCAACGGTTATTGGCGAGTGTCTCAGGCCAGCAGTGTCTACGTGAATATAACACACAGGCACGGATATGTAATACATTGTGGACACTTGTGAGGAGGGTGCAGCTTATTGTTATGCCTTACTGCATGTTATAGACAAAAGTCAATGTTATGACCAATTGATGGGCCGCATGAGCGATGCCTTTGTAAGAATGCGTTTTCCAGCCTTGCACATAATGTCTGTTGAATTCCTAGGTTTCCCGTGATCTTTGGAGAATTACCATTTACTAATATTATTTATTTAATAGTGGTTTCCCAGACTGCACACATTTGTTTGGGTTCTTTTGGGACATTTAATGAGAATGTGTTGGTGCACCCTGTACTTGAAGAGGTCTACTTTATTTGGGTACAAATATAAATGAACTGCACGTAAGATCCATATCTAATTATAAGAGAATTATGAGATACTGCAGGGTCAGACAGGCCCACTGGGGTAAAGGGAGTAATCCTGGTGAGCCGCAACATGCTGGGCTTGTCCATCTACATAGATTTTGGCTTTATGTATACATTGTGGTTTATATTTAGCCATGATCTGCCCTATCACAAACTTCTTGGCTGTGGGGTCCACCAGTGAGATCTCTGCCCTGGACCCCCTCTGAGCAGTTCTGATGCCTACAACCAACTCATCATACACTTTGTGAAATAACACAGAAAGTAGAGAGTAGGTTTCTCTATAAAAACCATGCACATATCTGAAGAGGTCCAAGTGAAAGTTGGTAATGGCAATGTCACATGCCCTTGTGCTTTATCTTTACCATTGAAATGGATTGTGACCCTAGAATACACCTAATTGTGCCCCTTGGAGATGAGATAAACCGTCTCCCATTAGTGTCGCTGTTGCATAGAATTCCTTCTTTAGCTGCCATGGCAACCACCAATGTTACATTATTTAGGCCTTAATGGGAAACCTCTTAGAACTAATGTGCTCATGAAGCCCCCGCTGGAGTTGAAGTGGCCTCTCTTAATGTGTGTCCTGCACTGGTTTACCAAGGCATTCATCTTCTTCATGCTACAGAGATTCGCCAAACCTTGATTGATCAGTCAGAAAAACTTGGCCAAGTAACCCCTATTTTCTATATTTAAGTAGGGTCCAAATCCCAAAAAAGGCATCACCCTCCGTTACCCAATGCTTTTATCCCTCTCTGTGCTGGACTCTTGCCTTATCACATGAAACCAGCATGGTGGCATCTCATTTCAGCCATAGGACTTCATATTGGGTGGGACCCAGTTGTAGCATTTGTAGTCTTGTCCAACCACATTCACAGCACAGGCTGCACCTCCTTTGCCCCATTAGACCTAAAACTGAAAATAAATCACTTGTGGGAATGTATTTTAGGAGTTGTGCCAAAAACTCACTGCGACTATGTGTGGGCTCTTCGTCCTTGTCATTTCATTGGACTATAAAGTAGGTACAATTCAATGATGAAATCACATTCACTTTATATCAGCTTTTTCTTTTCTTCTTCTTCTTCTTCTTCTTGCATGTGATTGTAAATCAAAAAGGCAACTAGTTTAGGAATCTGCCGGTTAGGTTTTTGGTATATCAAGGCTACATTAAATAAAAATATATATATATCTCAAATATTTAGAGGAATATGTGATATTGCTACTCAGAAATAACTATGTAACCCTGCTGAATGGGGCAAAGGAAGAGTTAATATTGCTTGGATTTCAGCAAACGGCGATGAAGAATGTAACATTTATGACGTGCCTCTTATTCATTCGCATGTGCTTTTATATCAAATCTCAAATAAATTCTATTTTTACACTAAAAACAGAGGAGTTACGTTTTTTTTGTTTTAAGGGATGACGCAGGATTAGTTGCAATTAGTCAGTGTGTTCTGGGTTTTGATTTATGGGGAAGAGGTCGTGAGTGACGTATGAAAGTCAATGGGAAATCTGGATTCTTTTTAATAATGTATCTGAATGCACTTTTTTGGGTGCATTATCCCTATTGACTTTGAGAGTCCCACAGTCCCTCTGTGTTCCCTAATGAGTCATATGATGATTAATTTATACTTGGAAACGCTCTCTCTACATAATATATCATATATACACTATGTGCATTTAAAGTGACCAGTCCCCAACGTTTTATTCCCCATTCACCCCAAGCCCCGGCTTTTCTCATTTTTCCATTAACAATCGCTAATAAATATTTGTTTGGGGGGGGGGG